>OZ024822.1:116294009-116894009 GCA_964016985.1 Anodontia alba | reverse complement strand
TTTCTGGTCGTGTAAGCGCTATTCTGCGAGCTCGTCTAATTCTCGAGAACATTCGTAGAATGTTTTTGCTGTCAATCTGGGCTACCGGGACAATGTACATGAATTTTTGACGAAAAGTATTCTCCGAATGTTCTCGAGAATCAGACTAGATTGCAGAATAGCGCTTACACCACCAAAAACAGCTTGATTTTCCGCGTACTCTGCGCTTTATTTGAACAAATTCCATCGGGTATCAATCAAAATATTCTAAAAAATCCTACCTGATGCGGAGCTAAAAATCGTCTTTTGGTCACGTGGATTCCCCACACTGTATCGTCTTAAGTTTTTTTTTTACAAGTCATAATTCGAATACATGCGAAGAAATGAACATATCGAAACACCCAGAAAGGTCGATTAATGATTAGGATTAACAGAAGTCTCGGTAGTTTTTTTTTTCTAATATGAGTAAAATATATAATATACTCTAAACGGAAAGAATTTGCTCCCCTCGGCAGCAAGCTCCTTTCTTTTAGAGTTCATCCCTTTTTAGAAGGGGATTGATCTGCAGGAGAGCAAACAGGTTATAAAAGTTGTCTTCTTTTTAAAATAGTAGCTCTTCTACGGGCATCAATTCTCTTCAAATATACCCGTGGCTCCGATAAACTACTGAAGCAGTTTGAAACAGAACCAACTTGAATTATGCATGTTTTCGATCCAGTCAAGAAACTGAAAATTGTTGTTCAGAAAGGAAAATTGCAATTAACTAAACAAAACTGAAAATTGTTGGAGTGAATCTAGAATGACTGTAGAAAACAGTCAAAATAAGCATGACAATTGAACCTCTTGTTAATTAAATGGTGTATACATATTTATAAAATGCAATAAATATTTATACAGAAGACAATGAATAGATAAACCACAGTTCTATATATTAAACATTTTTATAACATATTTACAACAAGCCATGATTTTGACACTTGTAGACTATTGAACGTAATCTTTGTAATCTTTGATTAAAGTAATTGAAAACTCAGTAAAGACAGCTTTTATCTTCAAGATCCAATCCTTGAAAACAAAAATATTGTCTGTGACATTCACAGCCCGTGTCAAACTCTTAAACTCCACAGGTAACATCCCCAGCGTGGTTCCGTAGCGTCGTTTTATCATACCACAATGTCGTCTTGTCAGCTGAAGATGAGTTATCAACGATGGGCTTCGGTCAGGAACAAACAATCGTCAAGAGCGGATCGTACCACAGCAAATCCGTATACAAGAAACGAAACCCAATATAAGTGCTTGTTATAGCACTGTTCTTTTAGAGTTTCGCTGTGCATTCCATGTATTAACCGCTTAGCACTCTGGGTAAAATTTTCAGCAGACGACAGCTGAGAATTTTACCCAGAGCGCTAAGCGTTAATTGAAGAAGCTGGAGGTTGTCAGACCGGACAAACATAGGTAGTATGGCACCAATGTCTATTTAACATTTACCACCCTCTGGGCTAATTAAGCAGACGACAAACTGATGATATTTTCCTTATTTTTTTTTCCAGAAAAAAATTGACTTTGGCATTTAATGCAAATTGTCTGTTAAGTTTTTCCAGAAAATAGACTTGCATTTCATGTAAATCGTCTCCTTAGGGGCAATTTGCATGAAATATCAAAGTCTATTTTCTGGGACAAATAAGAAAAGATTTCAAATTGTCGTCTGCTGATTTTTTAAGCTTTAATTGGTCAGGTAGTTTTTCATGTGGTGATATTTCAAGTACTTAGTATGATCATGTTAACACCTGTGTGAGAGGTGTAACAAAACACGTAGTCCCTTCCCTACACGTCTTTAACCTTTGCAATTCTCTGGGCAAATTCAGCGGACGACAAATTCTTAAAGTTTGTCTTATTTTTCCCAGAAAACATTTCATGAAAATTGTCTCAATTTGCATGAAATTTCAAATCTTGTTTTCTGAAGAAAAAGAAAATAGAAAAAATATTTCAATATGTCGTCTGCTGAAATTTAAACCAGCGTGCTAAACGTTAAGATGTACCAATCTGTAGAAGGACTTATTAAAGTACATCCTTCGTAAAGATGCGTACACATGCACGGACGAAACTTGTAAGTGAGGCCATCGGGTCATAGCTACCCATTTTCGAATTATTAACCCATTTATGCCTAGCGTCGCATAAAAGGGACACTGGCAAACAGTGTAGACTCAGATCAGACGCCGCAGAACGCGGCGTCTGATCCGGGTCTACACTATTTGCAGTGATTACAGAAATTTCTATAAAGCATGGTATTAATTAAAACTAACCAGACACCCCATGCATGGAAAATGGACAGGTTCAAAGAGTTCAGGTAGAAGAGTCCACTAAGCATAAAATGGGTTAACCCTAACGGAATATTCAGAGAAGGTCCTTAAAAAGCGCCAGGATGAGTAGACTAGCTACTAGTCGGATATCAATACTATTTTCATCAATCAATTATAATTATTAATTTACTTAATAAACTATGGGCCATCTACTACTTACTGTTTGCCTCACCTCTTTGATAGCAGCAACTAATCTTGATGTCAGAGACCAACTATTAAAGACTGGCTATACAAGGTATCATATATAAATTTGTATCAGCTTATAGTAAGGAGTGATAAAACATGACATCAAGGTCTAGGAGCCAGTCTACATGATGGGCGACTCAACATGACCTTAATAATGTTGACTTGGCCATTAAACTCCAACCCAACCTTAAGCACCATCATGACCATGCTGACTGTGTGGTGTGTGTGGGTCGTAACATAACACATGTATACCTTATTGTTTTCTAACCAAATATTCAAAGAAGGTCTTTGGCAAGCACAATAGAAATCCTGGGTAACAAATAAAGCATTTGAATTCTATGATTCAACAAGAGAACTCCTGAGACAGTAAAAAATGAACCAGGAAAGGGACGAATATTGTGCGACAAAAAGAAAGATATGGAATGTGATGAAGCAAACAAAGGAGAATTGAATAAAAGAAGAAACAACACCTAGAAAGCATATTAACTGGTGAAAGACCTAACAATGGCAAAGAAGGAAAGTCTACCCTGATCCCATACAAAGCAGGAAAATGCTTACTGAAGAACAAGCCGTTCCCGACAGATGGACTGAGTACTGTTCGGAGCTTTATAAGCACAAATTTCCCAGTAAGTATTCTTTATAAATATATAGCGGGCCGTAAACGTTAACGGCCAGCTATAGATTTATAAAGAATGCTACCTAAGAAGATGGTGGAGATTCCGCAGTACACTAGGGTGCCCAATAAACCCAGATAAGGACTAGTGCCCAAGTTGAAGCAGCCATACTAAAGAATGAAAATTCAGAGAAGGGGTGGGAGTAGGGGTGGAGATTGGGTGGGGAGCTTATAACAAACGTGCAGAACTAGTTCAGGCTGAATGGGAACTATCGAACGACCAGTATCATTAAGGCAGCCATCAAGGCACTGAAGAATGGAAAGTGAGCGGGAGTTAATAACAAACCAACAGAACAAGCTGCGGCTGGAGGAGAAGCCACGATCAATGCCTTGACGTCAGTCAAAAACAGGCTGGAAAACAGGCCACCCATGTACTCAGACAATATTGATCATACTCCCAAAGAGAGGAATCTTACAGCAGTGCCAGAACTATCGAACCATCAATCTGACTAGCCATCCAAGCAGGGTAATAATGAAGATAATCTTCAACAGACTACATAGTCGTGGGTGGAGAAGAGATGATTGCTGAAGAACAGGGGTTCGGAACAGGAAGAAGTACTACTGTGCAAATATTCAGTCTTAAAATTCCGTATGAGAAACACCTTTAACACCAGCCATATTTCTACTATGTCTTCACAGACAGCAAGAAAGGCTTCGACAGGGTGGGGCATGAAGCCTTATGGTGCGACCATGAGGACATACATTAATGCCTATCTGGTCCGTGCCACTGAGCGACTGTATGATAGTCACTAGTGCAGCCCTCTTCAATGGCACCGTAGGCAAATGGTTGCACGGAGACAGGGATGTCTTCTGACATCAACATTCTTCAACATCTCCCTCGAATTAATAATGGCTGATGCCCTAAGCCTTTCATCCCTGATTTTCTAAAATAGACTATTCCATCTTTGCATTTGGACACACCCGTTGTTACAAAGGGGTTGCTAGTGTAAAATTAGGAACGAAATGGCAATCAATGTAGATCCTGATGAGGCGGCTCATTATGAGCCGTCTCATCTGGATCTACACTGTTTGCAAAAGTATTTGTCTAGGCCTACAGGGCTGAAACGATTAACAGGTCATGAACAGAATGTTAGCATTGGAGACCGATTAACTGTGAACAGCTGATTCGCAAATGACATTGCTGGAATCGCTAGAGAGAGGAATGAGCTCAAAGGAATTGTTGATCGTTTTGAAAAAGCCAGTAAGACCTACCCTACAAAATGGAAATCGGACAAGAGAAAAAAAAGTAATGACGAACAACCCAGATAAATCTGAGCTTGATATCAGAGTGAATGGCGCCAGGCCTTGAAATAGTAAAGCATTTCAAATACCTGGGATCCATCAGATCTGATGACGGTTTAAAATCAGAGATTCTGTCTCGGATTTGCCCAGACAACTGCAGTATTGGAAAACTAAAATGATGTGGAAATACGTACAAGAACATCAGGCTCCCTTCAAAACTCCAGCTGATATCTCGCCCCAAACCACCCCAACCCCCTAGTTCCACCTTTCTAAATGCTTGCGAGACTTTGATTACAGAACTCGAGAAAAGAACTAGGCCTTTAACTGAGATGCTAACACAAACTAAATCTATTGTGAGATGCTAACACAAACTAAATCTATTGTAACAGGAATGACTCTGGACAACAATCATATATATTCACAAAACTGGAAACAGTTGAAATGTCAAATCTTCTGCCAAGCAAGAAACATCTTTTCAATATGTCGAAAGGAGAGCAAACCTTTTTAGATATTAACCCATTGAAGACTGTATGAACCATCCCACTCTATATATTAGACGATTCTAATTTCGATTTAAGGTATGTCAGGCTATGTGATTTTGATATCTGCGGCGTCTGATCTGGGTCTGCACTGTTTGCCAATTACCCGTTTAGGGGTCGCCAGTCAACCATGGGTTAAATTTCGTTCGCGTTACGTGGCATAAATAAAACTGCAAATATCTCCGATAGCTATAAACCACACCATGCGGGTAGGACTGCGGTTTCCGAAACGGATGTCATTACATTTTTGCATATTCTGGGCGTATTAAAAGCTATTCTTATCGTTGCAATTTTTAAATTATTCGAAAAATTGAAATGATCCCTGATCCACTCAACAAACGGATGATAATATGGGCCGAATAAAGCGAAAAAGTGCCTTCGAACACGCGAAAAATGCGCAAATTCAGACCCTGCTGCGCATGCTCAAAGTATCATCCTGGCCTTTGCTCTCCATTTATGCATTTTTGAAGTATCCAATGATTCTGTTAGCGGACAGTGGAGGCCCTGATCAGACTGCGCGGATGCACAGGCTGATCTGGGCTTCACTGACCGCATATGCTCGAAGACACGTTTTCGCACAGAGCGGTCCATTTTAAGATCACACGTATAATTAACATATTAGCATCAGATTATGCCTTTTCAGGTGTTAATCTGCATAAATTAGGCAGTAGAATGCGAAAGGTGAATCTTCATTTATTTAGTGATCCGATTACTTCTGTTAGACATGATATTTGACCTTATCATCGTGTTTTAATTGTAATCGAGGAGTGAGTATGGGATCAGGCGGTTATACGTTCAGGTTATTTTTATAACTACTATGAAATCTATCTTTAAGGCCACCTGTATTAAGCAATCACCTGTCTTAAAAGACCACTATTTAAACCCATTTAAGGTATAAAAGTGTAATGTTACTAATAGCGTCAAGTTAGTAACTTATTCCTGTTTCGCTATTCGATATTCAATACCTTGACGCTTATAATGTTACCTGCTTTAAGCAAGCACCTGTCTTAAGAAACCACTTTTGGCTTTCCCTTATGTACTTGCTTAAGACAGGTTTGACTGTATTTGCGTTGAAAATAGAAATTTAAGGGAAGCTGATACGCTTGGTAGAGTTTCCGCAATTTTGATGAGGGAGACAACTTTTGTGACTTCCTGTTTTCTTTTCTGATCATTATGTCCCCTCAGAAAAGGGTTCCACTCTGAAAGATAAGAATTTGCTCCCTAGGGTCTACTTCAAAAGGAAAGAATTTTGGTCTCCTCCACTCCCCCACCCCTGACTCCCCCCCCCCCGCCCCTCCCCCCACCCAATACTCCCAGGGGAGCAAATTATTTCCTTTTAAAGTAGACTCCTATTCAGAAGGGTGACAAAATAGAAAATAGTTGTGGTAGAGTTACCTCCCCTCCCTGAAAGTGTGCCTATTCTCCTTAAAATGAATCCCGATTGTGCTGCAGCATTTAAATATTTGTCAGGCAGTGGATGACAGTATTCTTCATTTGATCAGTTTCTGTTGAATTCAGTGTACTTTCAGGATTTTTATATATATAAACACGTTCATATTTTGAATATAGTAATACTTTTTAAAGATTTCAGAATTTACGTTTTCAATTCACGGTGACTGTTTTTTTACTGATGTCTAACATATCGGGAAAACCATCACTGACGTCACCAGGAAATAGTTGTATTTGCTTTTTTTTTTTTTTTTTTTTTTTTTCAACATTTACTTCAGCTGGAAATTGTTTAAGGGGACTTCGTACATTTGGTAGAGTTTCTCCTATGTTTTGTAAGAGAGACAACTTTAGTACCAATCCCCTTCTGAAAGGAATCCACTCTGAAAGGAAACAATTTTCTCTCCTTAGGAGGATTCTTTTTTCTTTATACAGAAGACCCTTTTTTAGACGGGAGATACACTTTTGATAGAGTTGTTTCTCTTGAATGTGAGCAATCACCCTTAATTATCATTTCCTTTTCACTTACAAATACGCTCCAGGCTTTTAAAAACTTTGTCAATCACTTTCTTACGTTGTCAGCTAAATCCCAGCAACTATATCAATGTTAGAGACGAGTAATCTGCATGATACTGAATAATCAGGAATAAGTTCAAAATTCGTTTCATTATCATTTGAAGGAATATCCTTCAGGTGAATGTACGACGACAGTGAGGATGCTGGATACTTGTTCTTTAGAGATATCCTAAATATGACTAACTGCGCAGTCTGTTATTCGTTGTACACGGGCAGTGATCATACAGGTTCAAATTAAATTACCCAACTACAAGTATACATTATATATGTTTTGCCTTTGTCCAGTCAGTTTATTTGACATGTACATCATATTATAGTATCTGAATAGCCAGTGTTGTTAACATAAAACATTTGTAATATGACAACGATGATTTCCTTTGCAGTATTTGTAAAATTAACGTAATACAATTATATAACACAGGAAAATAATAATCAAACAGGTGCCCAATAGCTCCCTCTATATTAGAACTTATTTTACCGCCTCTGACGTCATGCAAATTCGTTACAACCCAGCGGGTACATAACGTTTATACAGCGCCGCATTTACGTCGATGCAATGTCATGACATTAATTGCTTCGACGTTAATGCGATGTATAAATGTGATGACGTTGTATCGACGTTACTGCGACGTTGTATTGACGTTACTGCGATGTTGTATGAGCGTCATGAGCCCGCTGGGAATGCTCTAGCGTTAAATCTCATCTCGTCTCGCAAGCACGACTCGATTCAGATTGAATATATTCGTACTGTAACTTTAAGATCTTCGTTGTGTTATTTAAGGTTAATCATAACAAAACTAGGTGAAACGAAATGCTTTTTTTAATGCCCAGATAGTTAAAAGAATCCATTTTGTAAAAATGACGAATTCTTGATCGAACGACCACGATTTAAGGAGAATGTGTACCTTTCAAGGGAGGCAATTATGTCAAAACTGTTATGCCTTCCTTCTGAAAATGGGTCTACCCTAAAAGGAAAGAATTTGCTCCCACAGGGAGCAAATTCTTTCCTTTTAGAGTAGACCTCTTTTCAGAAGAGGTTTTCTGTGCAGAATATACAGAAAGTCACAGAAATTGTCTCTCTTGTAAAGAGACGACGGACACTCAACCAAGCGTATTCAATTTTTTTTTTTTTAAATGACATTTACGCCGAAAAAAAAAATCTCTCTTGTTATCTTGGTATGCAGTTTGAATCTTCAACATCTGGCTCTGGTCGCCAATCAGTCCTTTTGATGTTCAGAGGATCATGAATAAGACCTGTCGATAATGAAATAAAAAAAACATTAATACTCAGCATGCCGGGTAAAAATATCAGCAGACGACATTTTGAAATATTTTTTCTTATTTTTCCCAGAAAACAGACTTTGCCATTTCTTGCAAATTGTCTCCTCAGGACAATTTGCATGAAATGTCAAAGTCTATTTTCTGGGAAACAATACGAAAATATTGACACGTTGTCGTCTGCCGAATCGGCCCAGGAAGTGGTAAAGGTTAAAAAGCAACTAAGCTTGCATCACGCCTCAATCGCTGATGGTATTTTTTCAAGTTTTTCCATTAACATAGTATAACCTTTACCCGATGATTTTCTTGGCTAATTCTACAGACGATAATTTGGTGATGTTTTTTGTCTTATTTTTCCCAGAAAACAGGATTCGATACATTATTCAAATTGTCTCTAATTTGCATGAAATGTCAAATCCAATTTTCTGGGGAAAATAAGAAAAATATTTCTATGTCGTCTGCTGATAATTTTGCCCAGGGCGCTTAAGCGTTTTAAAACGCTGTGATCCATGATTTGGGGGATAATTTTAACAATTGAAAGATTTGACAGATAGGTGAATTCAGCAAAGCGTAATTTTCTTAAGAAACTTATAAACATTTCACCATATGGAAGTGCACAGTACATTTCTTTTGAATATTGACCGAATTACTCTATGGACAAATAACTTGTAACATGTGGACAAAGAACTTGCAGCTATTTTAGTAAATGCAAAGTGGCAAAAGTCCAACGCAAGCTAAGGCAGAAACAAGCTATAAGTAAATCAGCAAACAGATTACTGCTGATAGAGCATTTTAACCAACAACAAAAACAATAAAAACAACAACAACAGCAGCAATAATAATAATTATTATGTATTACCAACATCATCAACTATAACATTATAACAAAATCATCATCATCATTATTATTATCATCATCTTCATTATCATCATAGCCATGTCATGACGAAATCATGTTTAACTCTTAAGCAAATTGTGGCAGACGAAATTTTAAATTATTTATTTCAGGGAAAATAAGACTGACATTCATTCCGTGTAGCAGACGATTCACATGAAATGTCAAGGCTTATTTTCTCGGAAAAATACAAAAATAAATCAAAAGCTGTCATTAGAGCTCTAATCTTCAAGCGTTTTACAGGAGAATGAAGGTGTTATATGCCGTTATGTTATATACACACGAGAGGTGTTTTTCTTGTCGCTTACGTTATTGTAAAGTAAGCCCGTGCTGGAAAACATTACCTCATCACAGCCGGAACTGCGGGCGTACCAATGGGCAAAACTGCATTATTTCTCACTTCTAACGTAACCTATGACACTGTTAAGGCTTAGCGTGTTGGGTATAAATTCCAGCAGACTACATCTTAAAATATTTCTTTTCATTTTTTCCCTGCAAATAGGCTTTGACATTTCATGCAAATTGTCTCAAGGAGACAATTTGTCTCAAGGAGACAATTTGCATGAAATGCCAAAGATTATCTTCTGGGAAAAATAAGAAAACTGTCATCAATGTGTCGTCTGCTGAATTTGTCCATATAGTGGTTAATGGTTAAATTGACAAGTTCATCAAAAACTGTGATACAAGATGGCAATTAGATATTTATCTTAGCTGGATATTTACACGCGGTTCGTGAGGGGTCATGGACTTTGTGTTAAACGCCATTTTAGTATATAGTGTCGTCAATATTGATCAGAAAAGTTGCAACAAGATTAAAGGTTTAATTCAAACTGAGATCGCACCCCCTCCCCCCCCCCCCCCCCCCCCACACACACACACACACCCCGCCCGCCGTGTAACTTATTCTACATGTATCTATTGCCATTTTTTGGTCGACTGGAAAGGGTCGATTGTTTACAATTGAGCCAAAGTATACATACACCAAAAAATTCTTAAGGTTGTTGTCAACGTGATTATCACTGACCAATGAAATCAAACTGCGAGTTGTAGGAAATCCAAGTTATGGTTATTTATAGCCGCGCTATTCTTGTTACTTTGACGTCAGAGTACCGTGCAATGAGGGTCACCTGTAAAGCCTGGATTGGGGCACTGGCAAACACTGCAGACAAAGATCACACACCACAGAATGCGGCGTCTGATCAGGGTCTGTACTGTTTTATTAAATTATAGGAAATTAAGGGTTAAGTCCCCGTTCAGGACTATTTCCCTGCCTATATTCAGAGACAATCGACCCACCAGTGCTGTCAGTGCTTTGATTTTTTTCTTTTGTTTTTCAAAATCGTTCTTTTTGTTTTGTTTGTTGTTTCCTTGGTTTTATTCTATTTATTTATTTGTTTTATTTATTTTGCATGTGCGGCTTTCAATCAAATAAAGTAGAGATAAATCACTGTTTTAAATGCATTTTAACATTGGTTTTAGACGTGTAAATACACTTGGTAGATTTTGTAACATTTTGTGCAAGGGAGAAAACTACTGTGACTTCCTGTTTGTTATCTTGCACTCTAAGATCCTTCTGAAAAAGGGTCTCATCACGAAAACATGCCTATATAATTTTGACCCCCTTAAACCCCACTTTTATATAGTAAAACTGGTGTCTACAGGGGTATACATTATTTGTTGTATTTCTGCTCAGAAACATAGATTGTGGTACTCGTTAGAACCGCCTCATCGAGGCGGTTCTAACGAGTACCCACATTCTATGTTTTGAGAAGAAATGAAAAATATCAGATTTTTTTTATCTGAAAATTTTCATTTATTTGGTGGTAAAATGTTCAGTATATTTGAATAGGCATGTTTTCGTAATGACGTCCAAGAATCTGAAACGATTTTGAGACAAAGAACTGCTGTACCATATCAGCATTGTTCTAGATAAGAGGAAGTATCAACTAGATTTTTTTTTTCTTATTTCTTTACAAAAACATATGTAGTGGGTAGGTAAGGCGCTTATAATGAGAAACCACAACATATGTTTTCGTGGGACAATAAGAAAAATATTAACTCTCTTTGGTTGATAGAGGCGACTTATCTGGAACTGTGGTTACGATTTAAACAGAAATAACGCGCAAATTAATGCTTAGCACTCTGGGTAAGAACATCAGCAAACGACATTTTAAAATATTTTTATTATTTTCCCAGAAAATAGGCTTTGACACTTCCATTACAAAAACACGCCTATTCAAATATATTGAAAATTTTACAACCAAGAAAGCAACATTTTCAGATAAAAATTTCTGAAATTTTTCATATTTCTGCTCGAAACATAGATTGTGGGTACACGTTAGAACCGCCTCGCCGAGGCGGTTCTAACGAGTACTCACAATCTATGTTTTTAAGCAAAATAAGAAAAATAATGTTTACCCTGTAAACCCCAGTTTTACTATATAAAAGAGGGGTTTAAGGGGGTCAAAATTATATAGGTATTTTTATGTGATGATGCAAATTGTCTCCTAATTGGCATTAAGTTTTTGGGAGAAAATAAGAAAAACATCATCTATGACTTTGCCCAAAGAGAGGTAAAAATTGATACGACGACTGAATATACCTGTCACAAATAATTTCGTTCTTGTTTCCTTTTTTGACGTAAATGAAAAATGACACACACAATAGAAAATGAAATAGAAATATTCCACGACGCCTGAAGGTGTTAAAGACACTTTATCCTTATAATTTGAACTTTGCCATAATAACACTTTCAGTTTGTCATTAGAAAAGGCATCTTTTGAGATACACATACTGTCTGGTAATATTTTACTCTTTTGCACATAAAAAAAAAAAGATAAAAAGTTCTGGAGAAGGTTGTCAGTTGCCGCATAACGTTGAAACAATGCCGTATTTACATAGATACAATGTTATGACTTTTGCATCGGCGTTGATCAACATTATCACGAAAACATACCTACATAATTTTGACCCCCTTAAACCCCACTTTTATAAAGTAAAACTGGGGTTTACAGGGGTATACATTATTTTTTCTTATTTCTGCTCAAAAACATAGATTATGGGTACTCATTAGAATCGCCTCGACGATGCGGTTCTTACGAGTACCAACAATCTATGTTTTGAGCAGAAATTGGAAAAAAAAAATCAATTTTTTTATCTGAAAACTTTCAGTTTTTGTTGGTGAAATTTTCTATATATTTGAATAGGCGTGATTTCGTAATGTAACGTTGTTTCAACGATATGAGCCTGACTTCAATCTTCTATCAAAAAATTGGAATGTCGAGTGTACTCATTAGAATCGCATCGATGATGCGATTCTAATGAGTACACACAATTTACATTTTGATGATAAAATAATAATAAAAAAATCCCTAAAATATCACTATTTCTTTTCTTGCGCTATCGGAGGAATTTCCGAGGGACTCAAAAATGAGTTCGAATCAGCCACTGCAAACGAGCCATCGGTGTTCGAGTTATTGAAGTTTTACTACACAGTAACAGAAGTAATCAAGGTAATTTCTGTCTTACATGCATTTACGGAAACAAAATAAATTGTTTCTGCTATTATAAGAAACTATATGTCATTACGAAAACACGCCTGTTCAAATATATTGAGAATTTTACCACCAAAAAATGAAAACTTTCATATGAAAAAAATCTTGGTTATTATATTTCTGCTAAAACATAGAACGTGGGTACTTGTTAGAATCACCTCGGCGATGCGGTTCTAACGAGTACACACAATCTATCTTTTGTGCAGAAATAGGAAAATTAATTTATACCCTGTAAGCTCGTTTTCCTGTATAAAAGTGGGGTTTAAGGGGATCAAACTATATAGGCGTGTTTTCCTGATGATTATCATGACAGTGTGCGTTCTATACCCACAAACACACTGTCGGGAAACAAGCTCCGTGGTAGCTACCATTTGTGCTTACGTCACACGCTCTGAAGTCTTTTCGGATGCGACTTAAGTTCGGAAAACAGGTATTTCCATTTCGTTCTTCAATACAGTCCAATGAAAAACTTTGACACGTAGCGCAGGTGGTGGGGCATAATTCCCCCTTTTAATAGCTGTCTCACAGCTTCCGTGGTTACTGAGAATACTTGGGACAAAGTGTCAGGAATGTGACTGTTATCTACCACGGGCAACTGCGATTTTGTAACAAAACACTAATTTATTCCAAAGCGGATAGATACTGTAGTATGATTTCAAGCTGGCATAATCGACTCTTCATTATCAACGTGGAAGCTATCACGTTTTTCCCCCGTCTAGCATCTGTCCGTGGTAGGTAACATTTCTTTCGTTTTTCTCTTTTATACCGCTAAAATCGAGTTTTCGTCGACACCAAAAGGATGGATTTGAGTAACTTATTAATGTGCATCCAGCCGAAGCATGTTTCGATTTTATTTTATAGGGATCACTGGAATAAATAGTGTTTAGTTACAAAATCGCAGTGACACAGATGGAACGCCGTAGTAAGAGGCATCCGATCATGGTCTGCAAGTCATCCAGCACTTTTCAGACACTCTAACAGGTAGCCGAATGGACTCCTTCCTTCAAATTTTAGGGACAGCATACTAAGGAGCCTTTCGCACACATCCGAAGACCTGTAATTTTCTTCTTTACGATGATAAATGCCTGACAAATGAAAGATATGTACACGTGAATGAATATAAATCTTGAAAATGTTTCATTTTTCAAATTATCAAAAATTTCTGTTTTATGATACGATCTAATTTCATTAATATTCCATAAAATGCCGTAGAATATTAAGATGATTTATGGCTAAATGACCCCAGGTTTATGTGATCTTTTTTATGTCAGGATAATATGGTCTGTGCAATGCGAAAACGGTCTCGGGCATATGCGGACAGCGAAGGCCCAGATCAGACTGCGCATCCGCGCAGTCTGATCAGGGCCTTCGCTGTCCGCTAACATAATCATTTGACACTGTAGAATGTATCAATGGAGAGCAAATGCCCGGATGAGACTTTGCACATGCGCAATGTCAATCTGAATCTATGCAATTTGCACATGTTCGAAGACACCTTTTGGCTTGGCGTGGACCATATAAATCTGAACAGATATATGATATATCTAATTATCCTGCCGCGGAATACGGGAGCCTCGTGCGTACAGCAAAGAAAAACATTGATGATAAAACGTGATTAGGATGATACATGTTTTTATAGGAATGGAAAAGTTAATTGTGACAATATGAATGTGTCTATGGTTACAATCGGGCGATGGTTAATTTTGATGAATTTGAAGCCTTCGGGGGAAATTGGCGTTAAAACGACGCCAGACTTGGCTTCTCGGCAGCCTGGTTATGGGTTGTCACTGTCCGTCTGTATGATCGGACTGTAAGGGCATGGACTAAAATGATAACACATTTTAGACAGAATAAGCTTCCCCTCCCCCCTCCCCCCCCCCCCCCCACTCTCATCCCCCCACCCCCCGACTACCGTCCCATCTCCCGACTATCTATTGGCAGAGCCGAATTTCAATTTTAGATATGCCAGGCTATGTGATTTATATATTCCTAGAGTAAAATGGCTAAACCATTTGCAAACATTGGAGACCCTGATCAGACGCCGCAGAATCTGATCTGGGTCTGCACGTTTTGCCATTTACCCTTTTGGGGGTCTCCAGACTAAAAATAGGTTAAAAGGAAATTTTCTTTTTGTATTGCGTTTTCAAGGGAATTATAAGGACCGTAGTCAGTTTATACTTAACCACTCTCTGGGCTAATTCAGCTGACGACAAATTGATGATATTTTTCTTATTTTTCCCAGAAAACAGGATTTGACATTTCATGCAAATTGTCTCCATTGCAGCAGAAACCGGGAACAGCGAACAGTGTACGCATAGTCCCGCTTGATTCGCCATTCATAACCAAATCTTTAGATAGTATTGACTATATATGTCTAACTGCTTGCCTGGCAGTGGAGTCTAACCTCTGGGCCTTCTCTGTTTGCATAGTCATTAATTCCCTCTTTTGCTCCACGCGCCTGACTACATACATAGTGAAGCGGGTGAAGTAAAGTAATAATCTACATAGCGGTTTTAAACTCTTAAAGCGTCAAACAATTTATAGCAGACAACTTTTGTTCACAGAATATAAGTCTTGACATTTCATGTGAATCGTCTGCTGCAGTAGAAAAACATATAAAAATGTCGTCTGCTGCAGATTTTGGTTAGCCATAACGACAACCACAAAACGCCCCGGCATGAAAATTAAAAAAAAAAAAAAAAAAATGAAAAAAAAAAGCAATAACAATGTCATCTGCTTCAGCGGGGGAAAAATGATAAAGACAAATATCGTCTGCTGCAGTTTTGGGATAGCCATCACGACAACACAAAACATTGCCCCGGTATGATAAATGAGCTCCGGCATG
Source organism: Anodontia alba (assembly GCA_964016985.1). Classification (NCBI taxonomy): domain Eukaryota; kingdom Metazoa; phylum Mollusca; class Bivalvia; order Lucinida; family Lucinidae; genus Anodontia; species Anodontia alba. The sequence goes on along the minus strand of OZ024822.1, from coordinate 116,878,436 downwards.
ACATTGATAACAGTCCCACCCATGCATTGAAGATAATCGGAAGAGCTGCGGTACCACAAAGAAAGTGTCAAAACTGGGAAACTTTGTAATCAATTACCATGGACACCGCAAATTTATTATACGATTTCATATATATGTAATACAATTTTAATAATCTAAAGTGAAATGTGTAAAAGGGAATGGTTATCATACTAAAGGTGAATGGATACCAGGGTTATCCCTGAGACACATTTTGGCAGTTTTTACCCACAAAACCTGGACCCTCAAAAGTCAGGGGCAAGGGTCCTGATAGCAACACAAAGTTATTTTTTATTTATCTATGGCCTTGTTTGTGTTGAGGTTTTACGGCCCAGTCAACCCAATGGGGTCATGTCGAGCGCGGTCAGTTTACCTAACCACACGTTTACTGGGCAGGCTTAGTCCTCTAAGCAGTTAACCAGTATTGTGCACATTCTTTCGCCAGGCCTTGTATTTTAATCTATATGTGATCTAAAGGGCAAGAATTTTCAATATTTTGGACAATAGTTAACACTTAAAGCACTGAGTAAATTGTAGCAAACGACCCTTTGAAGCATTTTTTCTTCAGAGAAAATAAGACTCGACATTTCATGTGAATTGTCTGGTAGACAATTCACATGAAGTGTCAAGCCTTATTTTCTCCAAAGAATAAAAACATGCTTCAAAGTGTCGTCTGCTGTAGTTGTGATAAGCGCTTTAAGGGTTAACCTCTAAAAACCCCGAAAATCTTATTAAAGGATAAAAACCCTGAGGAAAATCCTGGATTCACATTCAAGGGAGACAACAGAGTCATTCCTTCTGAAAAAAAGGTCTGCTCGAAAAGGAAGGAATTTGAGAGGGCTCGAGTCAGAACAAAAGAAAACGAAAACATATGGTAAGTCGAACTGAAAATTCTACTAAGGTCGAAGCGTTTTTATAACACAAGATGTAGAAATGAAGAGATTTGTACATTTTGCGTTGTAACAGACGTAAAACCAAACACTCCAATCCCATTACAGGAAAATCAGTTTTCTTATTTTTCTTTTTAGCTTTACTGCTATGTTCCGACATTATTCTCAGTAAGCATTCTTTATAAATCTTTATAAATCTGTAGCGGGCCGTTAACGCCCCGCTATAGATTTATGTAAAATGCTTACAGGGTTGCCTCATTGGTAAGTTTACTGAAGGGAATTTATCCGAAAATGTAAGTTTAGCAATTAACATTTTTGATAAATTCCCTGTAAGTTTAGCAATTAACATTTTTGATAAATTCCCTTCAGTAATAAACCTACCTTTGAAATGCAAATACTCGCCTTTGAAATGCAGACGACCTATCATATAAATTTTGTCTAAGTGCAAACAATGCATCAGATTAACATATCTTCGTGGTTAGATACTGTCAACATCAAAAGGCGTTGTTTGTTTACATTTTTATGGCTCTTATCTGAAATCTTAATTTTGCTTGGGAGACAGTCAACACGTGTCACTTAAATTGTTCCTCCTAGTCCACCTTTACACACTCACGCGCGCGCGCGCGCGCGCACACACACACACACACACACACACACACACACACACACACACACACACACACATTGTTGAAAAAAATATAGCGCTTTCCAGAATGTAAGCAATCGAAATTGTAGGGACCGACATTCTGAAATATTTATTTTATTTTTCAGAGAAAATTGAAAATTAGGTTTGACTTTTTGTGTGAGTAGTCAACCTTGCCTTTTAGCCTTAAAGGCTAAAGAGTTAATTATTTCACCCCTGAGTTTCTGAATTTGAATTTGAACACCTCATTTTGCAAATAAAGATGTCAGAGTGACTGGTAAAACGTTGCAGATTCTGATTAGATGGCTCGTCTGCATATACACTTTCTGTATAGGAATCAGTTACATTTTTGGTCTACAGGACTGAAAGGGCTAAAGCAAGCGCATTTAAGTTTAAGAGAAAATACCAGAACATGTAGTTGACATTACACATTACGAAAACAAGCCTATTCAAATATACTGAAAAATTTACCACCAAAAATGAAAATTTTCATATATAAATTCTGATATTTTTCATATTTCTACTCAAAACATAGATTGTGGGTACTCGTTAGAACCGCCTCACGGAGGCGGTTCTAACGAGTACCCACAATCTATGTTTGAGGCGGTTCTAACGAGTACCCACAATCTATGTTTTTGAGCAGAAATAAGACCAATAATGTATACCCCCGCAAACCCCAGTTTTACTATATAAAAGTGGGATTTAAGGGGGTCAACTTTATATAGGCACGTTTTCGTAATGAGTACCCACTCAGTTTTATTGAGCCTGGTATTTTATGACAAATTATAGAAAAGTGTAACATCTCTCACTTTCAACAGCAGGGCTTTAAGTGATACTAATGATTGATAATGAAAAAGTTTAACATCTCTCAATTACAACAACAGCTTTTTCAGCGATACGAATGATAAATAATAAAAAAGTATAACATCTCTCGTTTGCAACAGCAGCGTTTAAAGCGATACGAATGATAAATAATGAAAAAGTATAACATCTCTCATTTCCAGCAACAGTGCTTTAAGCGGTACAAATGATATACAGTCGAACCTCGATGGCTCGAACACCGATGGCTCGTTTACCATGGCTAATTCGAACTCGTTTTTGAGTCCCTACGAAATTCTTCCGATAGCTCAAGAAAACAAATATTTAAGGAGATTGTCTTATTTTATCGTGAAATTGTATGTTGTGTGTACCCATTAGAATCGCCTCATCGAGGCGATTCTAATGAGTACACTCAACATACAATCACTGTGTAGAAAATCGAAAAGATTTCCCTAAATTATCGCTATTTGCTTCCTGAACCGGAGCCATGATTAACCTTCAGTGGCTCGAACTACCCATGTCTCGAACGAATTTCCATGGTCCCAAAGATGTTCGAGCCACTGAGGTTCGACTGTATAATGAAAAAGGGGATAACATTTCTCACTTTCAGCAGCAGCACTTTAAGCGTACTAATGATAAATAATGAAAAACTATAACATCTCTCACTACCAACAGCAGCGCTTTAAGTGGTACTCTTTTTTGTGTCGATTGTTTACAATCAAGCCATAGTGTACATACGCCAAAATTTCCTTAAGGTTGTTGTCCACATGATTATCAGGAAACGGTTATTTATAGCCGTTATTCTTGTCGCTGTGACATCAGAGTTGCCGTGTAAAGCGGCTTATCTGTAAAACCTGAACTGAGGAATTGACAAACAGTGCAGACCCAGATCATACGCCGCACTGAAATAGCCTTAAGTCCCCGTTGTGGACCATTTTCCCCGCCTACACTCAAAGACAATCTACCCACAGGTGCTGTCACAGCTTTGATTTTACATAGTCCCCTTTCATGGTAGCGATATTTCGTTCTCAAGACCTTTATGCGCTCGTCAAATCTTAAAGCACTTACAAAAACTATGATAACATACAGATTTGTCTTTGATATAATTCAGTGCCATGTTTGGTTTTAAATCACTTGCACATACCTGTTAGCACTTTTATTTGATAAAAACTTTATACAAGCATTCACTTCGCTACAAGCTACTTTTATCCCATGAATTTCTTAGCTGTTAGTTAAGTCTTGTTGTATATATGTATATAAATTTTAGTTAGAGGACCACAAGGTAGAATAGTTATTTATAGCTAATTGTGTCATCCTCTTTAAACATTGTTTAAATAAATAAATAAATAAAAAATAAAAGCCTCTGTCTGATTCCTTCAATGGATTGATTGTTGAAATCAGGCTACGTTAGCGGAAGCGATTGATAAAGTCTTCTTCAGTGGAAGCAATCGTAGGTTGATTGACTAAGCTAAGGTTTTACAGCCCAGTCAACCCATTAGGGCCATGTCGAGTTCAGTCAGGTTACCTAACCACACTTCTCCTGGACGGGTTTAGTCCTCCAAGCAGTTAACCAATACTTGTGCATATTCTTTCGCCAGAAACTGACAACTGCCCTTCTTGAATCAGCGGAATGGAGAGAACGACCGCAGAAAATATTTCATGATCAATCTCCACGATTGAGTGTTGCCGGATCCGGCGGGGATCGAATCCGCGACCTCCTGATCATCAGTCGGATGTGCATTCAACTGAGCCACCGAGGCCAGCAGTCGTTGGTCTCCGTCTCTGAGTCTTTCAATGGAATCGATCGATAAACTCTCCTTCAGTGGAGGCGATCGTTCAAGCCTTATAGACAGTCAGTGACATATAGATGAAGTACCTTAGTGTAAGTGAACACTGGAGTCTCCGATAATGAACACAGTGTAACATCATCTCGCACGCCCAACAACTCGTTTTTGGCGGTACTATTTGTTCACATGAATTTTCCATGGTAGCGATGTTTGGTCTCCTTCAGCGAAAACGATCGTTGAGACTGCCACCATCGTTGAAGCCTGCTTCAGTGGAAGCGTTATTTTAATATTTAGTAGATACTGGTCAATATTTTACCATTTTTTAGAAAACAATCTGAACAACTCGTAGCTAGCCAGGAATCAGGTTTATTAATACGCCCCTATTTCACAGCGCTCTCTTACTGTCGTCCAACCCAGAAGTACAGTCGAATCTCGTTATCTCGAACTCGCTTATTTCGAATTACTACTTATCTCGAAGTGAAAATCTGGTCCCTGTTTTAACATGAAACTATGACAATAGGTAACAAAATAATGTGGAAAAGAGGAGAAATTGCTCCTCAGGAGCAATTTCTCCTCTTTTCCACATTATTTTATATATATATTTCTAACTTCAGGAGTCAAATTACATATTCATTTGTTAAATGTGGTTATTCAATTTATTGTTTTCCTCACTCTCTCAACTTTGATATGTCGAAGTACGGATATCTCGAAGTGTTTCAGTTAGTCCCTTGGAATTCGAGGTAACAGGAGTCGACTGTAATTTGGTTTGATTTTAATAAGATGCAAATGTTCAAAGCCATATCAAACACTTAACGCTTAGTATGCTGGGTAATAATTTCAGCAGATGACATTTTGATTTTTTTCTTTTCAAAAACAGTCTTTGACATTTCATGCAATTCCCTCCTAAGAAGAGAACTTGCATGAAATTTCAAAGTCTATTTTCTGGGAAAAATACTGAAGAACAATATTATCAATTTGTCGTCTGCTGTATTTGCCCATGGAGTGATAAAAGTTAATAAACTTTCAAGAATCTTTATTGAAAGAAGACCGTTACAAGACCCTTTTTATTATCTGTTTGAGATATAATTTCATGGGTAACGGGACAAACCGAATAATAAATAAGCCCGCCAATATGTCCAGGGTTTTGTGATAATAATGTTGGCTCGACACGAGAATCTTTAAGTTGAAAGGTCAGTGAAATTTCGAGGACATATATTTGATCTGCAACAAATGAAAGACGATCTTAACCTTAAATAACCTTGAATAAATTAAGATGCTATGCCCATTTCTAATTTTCAGCCAATCAGATTACTTGATCCAGGTTCTTGATACAAATTTACATTCTCAATGACAAACAGTGCAGATCCAGATCAGTTGGTTCTCAAGAAGCCAACTGATCTGGATCTACACTGTTTGCAAAGGCAAGATATATCCGGGATCAGCAGGACCAGGGTTATAGCATAAAGAACAGTGAAAGCCCTTAGAGCAAAGTCTTTCCTTTTAGAGTGGACACCTTTTCAGGAGGGAATGTGTGTGCTGGAAAGCAAACAGGAAGTAGCGTAAGTTGTCTTCCTAGTAGAAAATGGCGAAACTCTGCTCAGTGTATCAAGTCCCCTAAAACTGTCGTCTGCTGAATTTTTGGATCGACTGTTTACAATCGAGCCATAGTATACAACCGACAAAATTTCCTAACGGTTGTTACCCATGTGATTAACATTGACCAATCATCACGAAAACATGCCTATATAATGTTGACCCCCTTAAACCCCACTTTTATACAGTAAAACTGGAGTTTACAGGGGTATAGTTATTTTTCTTGTTTCTGCTCAAAAACATAGACTGTAGGTACTCGTTAGAACAGCCTCGCTGAGACGGTTCTAACGAGTACTCACAATCTATGTTTTGAGCAGAAATATGAAAAATATCAGAATTTTTTTTTATCTGAAAAGTTTCATTTTTTGGTGGTCAGACTTTCAGTATATTTGAATAGGCGTGTTTTCGTAATGGTAATCAAGCCGCGCGTTAGACGAAATCCATGTAACGGTTATTTATAGCCGTGCTATTTTTGTCATTGTGACGTAAGAGTGCCATTTAAATCCTGTTTCACATCAGCCGTGCGATTTTTTGTTCATACGATTTTGGAGGCCATGAGTGTCGTAGACAGATCGCAGACAAATTCGCAGTGTATCCGCACAGGTCCACAGTAAGACATAGCAAGACAGCCGTACGATGTTCGTACGACTGTCTCACGGGTCGCACGATGTTTGCAGCTCGAAAGTAGAAGAAAAACAAAACATTCGTACGGCTGCCGCAATATGGCCGTGCAGCAGCTGTTCGAATTTGTAAGACTTTCGCAAGACGGTCGTAAGAATTCGCAAACTTTCTTGCGGATACCGTATGACGCACAAGAACTCGCAAGGCTGTCGCACGAATGTCTTACGATGTCCATACGTTCATCGTACGAATTCGTCTCACGTGAGGAATTACATGCATGAGCATGAGCATTACCAACAACCCTCAGAGTTTCACCATAGCTTGTTGGAAGCACATCACGTCTTGAAGGCTATCCAACAACAGCGTATTGCTCTTCTAAGAAGAAGGCTCCGTGACGAAGAAGAGCATCACGCAGCAATTCTGGTTATCCGAGCGCGTCATGGTCGAAGAGGATCAGCGAGGTGTTGGTAGGTCAAACCCTGGATCGAGTGACGTCGGTAGTGTGGCCAGTACCACACCTTCTTCCAGGAGCTGGAAAGAGAGCCCGAGGGTGGGCTACATTGGTTACATATGGATGAGCAGCGACATGTTTGCCGAGTTGCTATTACGGGTCACCCCGTGCATCAGCATGTCGAACAGGCAAGTGTATATAACATTCGATTACCACTTTGAATTACAACTATCTTTGCAATATATACAGCCACCGTATGAGTCAAACTAATGTTCATCGTATGGTTTATTCTTGCAGGGGACGAGGTTCCAATGAGCTCGGGGAGAAGTTGGTCATAACGCTTCGCTTTCTGGCCACCGGGATGAGTTTCAAGTCCTTACAGTAAGGTTTCCGGGTAGAACACAACACAATCTCTCTCTTCGAGGGTGTCCGGCGATTCTTTTTATAGCGGAGAACTCTTCGTCCTACCATCTACCCACAACGAATTGCGTGAAGTGTCGCAGACGTTTGGCAATCGTTGGAACTTCCATCATGCTTGTGGTGCCACACACGGTAAACATGTCACCTTAAAGAAGCCACATAACTCCGGGGACGAATTCTTCAACCACAAAAGGTTCTGCTCCACTGTGCTGCTGGGAGTGGTAGATGCGGACTATAAGCTCATATGGGCAAGTGTGGGAAGCGAGGGGATCGGCGTCGGGTGCTGGCATTTTCAGTGAAAGCTCCATCCGGACCACTCTTAATGACTCCATTGATTTCCCGTCAGCCGAGCCATTCCCTCAGAATGACCGGGACGTCCCATACTTTATGCTAGGAGATGACGCTACAACAACCCCACCCCCACGAACCTGGCTGATGAAACCCTTCTCCATGAGAGGTACGACTCACAAACAGAGAGTGTTCAGGCAGTCCAGAGCCCGACGTGTTGTGGAAAACGCCTTTGGCATCTTGGTGCACCAGTGGAGGTGTTTGCTGACGGCCATGTAATGCAACGTTGCCAGTACTATCAGCATTGTTTGAGGTGCTCTAAGACTGCACAACTGGATGCGGATCAGGACGCCGGCCCTTCAGCTGCCCGAGATTGACCAGGAGGATGGGCAAGGTGACGTCTTTCTGAGTGCTTGAGGTCAAGGACGTCAGCTTTTTGATGGACAGCAGCGGAGAGGTCCCCTCATTACACGTGATGCTAAAACACAACAATCGTAGGACTGCCGTGCGACTTATGCCAATGTCTTACCATTCTTAACATTCTTGCGACAGCATTCTATTAGGACGCACGACAGCCTTAAGATGCTCGTGTGGCTACTTTACGACTGTCGCAAGACAAACGCAAGAAATGATTGACAACAGCTCCAGCCTGAAAACTTGCGAACTCCTACAAAATCGTCAGTCAATCGTGCGGGTGTCTCAAGACTGCCTTGTGGAGTTCAAAAATTGCCTAAAACTCGCAGAAATAATGTGCATGTTGAAAATTGTCTGCGATGTTGCGACCACCTTGCGACCTTCAGAATTCGTACGACGATCTTGCGAATGCTGCACGAAACCCAGCCATTTTTGTCAAAAAGGTGATTGCAGAGAACCGCGCGGCTACCTAAGGCTGATGTGAAACAGGCTTAAAGAGGCTTATCTATAGAATCTGGACTGGGACATTGGCAAACAGTGCAGACCCAGATGCAGAATGCGGCGTCAGATCAAGGTCTGCACTATTTGCTTAAATTACAGGAAGTTAAGAGTTATATGAAACAGTCTTAAGTTCCCGTTCAGGACCATTTTCCCAGCCTACACTCAGAGACAGTCGACCCACTAGTACTGTCAGTGCTTTGATTTCATATGTACTTACGGTTATTAAGGTACTTCTCTTGTACTGATGCTCAAGTAGTATTCCTTACCAGCTTACGAACCACGATTCTCCACCACTGGTGAATAGCAGACGATGACCATCGATTTTTTTCCTTTTGTTTTTTTAAGCAGAGCCCTATAGAAGCGTTGCAGTGCGGAGATAAACAGAGCACCTGAGATTACAAATTACTCGACCGTAATACTGTGGACTATTTCTTTATGAAATAGTATGCAAGGGAACAGATTGATTTCTACTGTACCCCAGAGAAGCTCCAAGTCTTAACTCTATCAGCCCTGCGTTTCTAAACAGAATATTCCTTGAATTTGGATGTATCCATTGTTGCAAATCGGGCTGTCATTCAAAAATCAAAAACAAAAAGGCAAACAGTGTAGATCCAGATACGAGCCGTCTCATCTGGATCTACACTGTTTACACAAGTATCTGTTTTGGTCTGCCGGGCTGAAAGGGTCCATGCGTGCCCAATCTGGGCTGTTTTAGATTCGTATTACGCATCCCTAAAATGAACTTCTTGTAAAATGATTGAAAGGAAGCCATGTACCGTATTTACCATAGGTAATCAGACAGACAGATATGAACAAACAGTGTAGACCCAGATGAGACGCCGCAGAAAGCGGCGTCTCATCAGGGTCTACACTGTTTGCCACTCATCCAGCATTTTAGACACAACACCGGGTAGTAAAATTGTACTTGTTCAAATTTTAGAACAAGTATGATAAGAAGTTGAGTATGCGAATGCTTAGGTAAATACGGTATTTTGTTTTGGATTTTGTTGAAAATAAAATATCGTTCAACCTAGGGATAGGAGAACAGTGTGAACAGTGTTGCACGTTATATTACTGTTCATGAACAGAGTCAATCAAAGCACTGATAGCACTAGCGGGTCGATTGTCTCTCAGAGTAGGCAGAGAAAATGGTCCTGAACGGGGACTTAAGATTGTTTCATTTAACCCCTAACTTTCTGTTATTTAAGCAAACAGTGCAGACCCAGATCAGACGCCGCGGAACGCCAATGTCTCAGTCCAGGTTTTACAGATAACCCTCTTTGCACGGCACTCTGATGTCACAGCGATCAGAACAGCGCGGCTACACATAACCATTACCTGGAATTCGTACAAACACGCGGTTAGATTTCATTGGTCAATGACAATGACGTGGACAAACATTAAGGAGATTTTGGTGTATGTATATTTAGGCTCGATTGTAAACAATCGACCCAATAAAACCGAGTTTGCTATTTTCCTTTATTTGATTTTTTCTTCTAAAAGACTCATCCTTTCAGAGTCATTTGCAAGAGAAAAAGCCCTATGTATTTTCTTACAATCATTGATGTTCAGGAAACAAATGACTTGACACCAAACACGGACGCACTTGTTGTTTTAGTACGAATAGAAAAGTTGTAACTATGAAAACACGTATCCAAGAAACCGCGTACAATAACTTCTTTTCAAATCCAATTATTTCAATAAATATTTTACCGTAGATACCAGCATCCACGAGGACCTCGTTCTGCCTTCAGAACCACTTGAAAACCCACTGGAAGCCGGGTAGGTTAAGTTTAATTTTCTAAATTTGACACAGGTATATTGGGCGCCAGGAAAGGCCATATTGACGCCCCACTGTTGGCCCATCAGTTCTCTTACGGTGTATGACTTATTGAAGATAGCCAATGCATAGCATGAAAATAGAATTTTCTACACTAATGGATGGGAAAGAAAAGATGCTTTTCAAACTTCATAGAATCAGTTATCAAGATATAAACTGACACATTTGGGAAACCCATTTTAATTTCCTTTATGATTTCGAAAGACTGTGTTTAAATGATGGACAGTGCCTTTTATTGAACTATTCGGACGTGAAGGTACCCCTTTCTAGACAATAACACCTCGTGGCATGTTTAAGGATGATTTTACACGCCCATTTATGCGTTTGTTAATCTCAAATCAGATACTTAAAGCAGACCAAACATTGAAAATGTCAATGTTTTTTCAGGTGTATTAACGCTTAGCATGCTGGGTAAAAGACATTCAGGTGACAATATTTACCTATTTTTCTCAGAAAACAGATTTTGACATTTCATGCACATTGTCCACTTTGGAGACAGTTAGCATAAAATGTTAAAGCCTATTTTCTAAAAAAAAAAATAGAAAGTAAAAAAAAAAGAATCAATTTGTCGTCTTCAGAGTAAGCCCAGTGAGTGTTAAAGGTTAAAGCCCTCCATGAATCGCCTTATTAGGGCAAGATGCCATGAAAATGTACCTTAAGACTTATGCGAACTGAGAAGGCCCAGATCAGGCTGCACATTCTGCAGTCTGATCTGGGCCTTCACTGTTCGCTGACAGAAGAAGTGAATATCGTAGATGCCTTCACGAGACTCCGCCGGTGCGCAGACCGATCCGGGAATTCATCGTTCGCATATATCCTTCTTTTCCGAATCCCAGTTTTTACTTTTCATTTTACTGATTAGTGAAACCCCATCTGGTAAGCTGCGAGCTGTCGCCTTGGTTAAAAATCATGGCGAATCTCAGGTTACACGACACTGTATTGATAAAGAAGTGACCATCAAAGGCTATTTTCTTTAATAATACAATATTTTGATTTTATTATCAATACAAGCACACGCGCTCATACAGACCATCTCGGTCTCCAGTGAAAGTTACTTTTAGCTTATCGTACAGTAAAATATACGTTTCTCCTCCTGGAAAGCGTACCACAAGGTCCGTAGGTCTGGCAATATTGCACGATATACACGGGACGCATCATTATGCGTTTTTTGGCATAAATCACTGAAATTATGCTCCCTCAATCAGTTAAGATACGCCCCAACCTGAATTTTGCACAAGTCGAAGGCACCCCACGAACTTTGGTAACTTTCCATCAGCTGGTTGAGAAAATATAACCAAAACACGTATTCATTATGAAAACACGCCCATGCAAATATGTAGAAAATTTCACTTTCAAAAACTGAAAAATTTCAGATAAAAACCTCTGACATTTTTCATATTACTGCTCAAAACATAGATTGTGGGTACTCGTTAGAACCGCCTCGCCGAGGCGGTTCTAACGAGTACCACAATCTATGTTTTGGCGAGGCGGTTCTAACGAGTACCCACAATCTATGTTTTGAGCAGAAATAAGAAAAATAGTGTATACCCCTGTGAACCCCAGTTTTACTATATAAAAGTGGGGTTTAAGGGGGTCAAAATTATATAGGCATGTTTTCGTGATGTTTATACTTTAACCTCTGGAACGATTGCATCACACCACTCAAGTTTTGCACGTGACATATCGTCTTCCTGGAATGTATCATACATGCTCAACTAAATTGTCGATGATGGTTCCCTCAGTGGAGTTAGCATTATAACCCCAACACGGATTTAAAGGGAAATAACGCTAGAATTATTGAACTGACACATTTTTCACATGGCATATTGTGATTTATAGATGTTTTATCCCGTCAGATTTGGCAATGCTTCATTCCATTAGACGATATGGTACGGACAAGGATTTTGTAGCAAAAGCTGTAATTCTGAAAGTTCTTAGTCAAATGACGCAATTTTTCATAGGACTAACTTTATATTCCTCTATGTTCCGTATTGCTCTTTTAATCGGTTTACAAGGTACTGGTATCCGTATGGCACGGACACGAACATTCACTCGAACAGATATGTACTACAAGAAGGATTGAGGGCAAAGCTAAATGTCCGTTTCGTGACGGTACAAACAAAAACTGATCATAACAGTTAATAATCTGATTCCAACTCTAGAATTGCGGGAACCAGGACCCAGGTTTAAGATCATTCCTCAAGTTAAGATCGACCTAAACTTAAGACAGATGTGCAATGCATATTTTTACGCTTTCACGTAAAATCTGATTTCTGCGATGATGAAAATAGATATATTTTGACACCACATTCATTTTAGCCGACTTTAAAAGCCATTTCTGTGTCTTAATTTCGCACCTAAAGCAAAGGTGTACCTTAACTCTGATGAAGGATTGTAAACCGGATCCAGATTAACAATTGAACCTTTACAACTCTCTGCAATCCATGGGCAAAATCAGCAGACGACAAATTGATGATAATCTTCTTATTTCTCTGAAAACAGAATTTGACTTTTCATGCAAATTGCCTCCATTGAAGACAATTTGCATAATATGTTAATTCCTGTTTCCTGAGGAAAATAAGAAAACTATTTCAAAATGTCTTATGCTGAATTTTTTACCCAGAGGTCTAAGATTTATCAGCTTCGTGGAAAGGCCTTACAGTCAGTGCATAATAAGCGTTTAATGCGTTCTTGCTAAAAATGAAAATGTGGCTGCGTACATGCACCCGAGAATAAAGATCTAACGGTGAGAGTTAAGTTCTAATTTAAAATAATTAATTAGCATTAAAAGGTCGTTTCAGAAAATCGCACAAGCGAAGCACAAATTTAACTGTACAATGACATCAAATGAATCCAATTTTCAATGCGTGAGGTGCTTCATTTTGGCCAATTTTAAAGTGGCTATAGATCGATTTAATGGCATTATAGTGTAGATTTTTGTTTATGGCCTTTGATTACTGGGGTGAGAGTTGGCATTGATACCCTACAAAAGAGTAGAAAAATAACGGTAAGGCTAAACAATAAGACATAATAATTTGGATCACATCATGCGAAACATCTTTGAGACATATGCGGCCAGCGAAGGCACAGATCAGACTGCGCAGATGCGCAGTCTGATCTTGGCCTTCGCTGCCTCCTTACAAAAAATGGTCGCTGTAGAATGTAACAGCCATTACGAAAACACGCCTATTCAAATACATTGAAAATTTCACCACCCAAAATTGAAAGTTTTCAGATAAAAATTGTAATATTTTTCATATGACTGCTCAAAACATAGATTTAGGTACTCGTAAGAACCGCCTCGCCGAGGCGGTTCTAACGAGTACCCACAATCTATGTTTTTAGGCAGAAATGAGAAAAATAATGTATACCCCTGTAAACCCCAGTTTAACTATATAAAATTGGGGTCTAAGGGGGTCAAACTTATATAGGTACGTTTTCGTGATTAGAATGTAAAGGTGATGAGATGGTGTCATTGTGTTGGATGATCTGAATCTGTGTAGATCTTATAAGCTCGTAAACGTCTTTTCGCTTCGCATGGTCCGTGCAACGTACCTATTTTGCCCTAAATATTGCAACACATTTTCAAACTACTCATTCAAACTCCTTGTCACACGTGGAACCAGTCCATTTTACTACATTATTTTGAATTTCAATCAGCGTAGACCCGGTTCAAACGCCATGTCCTGTGGCATTTGATCTGCATCTATTCAGTTTGCTCAGTCCTACCTGACCGATGCCTTGACAAAAAAGCTGAATACATTAGAAACGCATATATCTTAAGGTCAATAAACAGCTTAATTTTAAAGGGGACTCAAATTCCGTTTACTTTAATTTCATTTAAGACTTCAAAGCCTAAACCAGAATAATCAAATTTATTTATTCTGTAAAGTTTCATTTTTCTTCTCATTAGGAATATGCTTGCTTCATTTACGGTGTTATATTGTATTTACCACAGATATTCGGACAAAAGGTCTGAGCAAACAATTTAGGCCGGGGCACAGCATTTTCTACAAGACTACATGTGCGCCTAGCGAAGACTCGGAATCCTGCGCACACACAGGTTAATGAGTCTTCGCTGTTCGCCTGAAGAGAGACATGCGAAGATTTATCAGATTGTGCGGATGCGCAAGGCTTATCTGAGTCTTCGTTGGGCACACATTCAGTCTTGTTGAAAATGCTGTGCCCCGGCTCAGTTGTGTACTACTAACAGGACCACCATGTGATGGGAAAATATATTTCATAAAGCTATTAAATGTTATTGAAATACATATTAGTTGTACACATTCATGCTGTCAATATTTCCCCAGCAGCCGGAGAAGAATGATATTGACGGAGGCAAACAACGCGGCTTCTATTAAGAAATATATTCGCACAAATAGGCCGTTAGTTAACTGCAGAGTTTGGTGGCAGGATGATACAGAAGACTGCTTATCAGTGCAGAAAGAGCCACATGTGAAGGTCTTGAAAAACTTCTATTTGTTCCAATTTCTTCTGATTTCAGGATAATAGGTGAACCAAAGCACACCCCTAGTTGTGTGTCCACAAGGGCCATATCTGGAATTAACTGATAGCAGGAGGAGAAGTCGATCAACGCCTTGTTAGAATAGAATAAATTGAAAGATAAGACATGTCGAAAGAAGTACAAGAAAGTATGTATTAATTGTAATATTGCCAAGAGATGCTTGTATGGAAATCTATGGAAAATTAATTGTGGTCCGGGACCTTCTGGTAAGATCAAGAAGCAGGCTGGTTCTAAAAGTACTCTTTTCCAAATGATAACGTCATATCTCAGTGGATATAAGATATGGAAGTGACGGTCCCATATAAGATATGGAAGTGGAGATCCCCTTGAGAAAACAAATAGAAAAACTACCGAAAATGACATAATCATTATTTATTTGAATATTTATCTTTTTTATTATTATAATTATTATCACTATTACCATTACCATTATAATTATTATCATTGTTATCATTGTTAATGTGTTTTTATATAAACCAACTCGTACAAGGTAGGTTCTATACAATCTCTACACATTTAGCAATGTCGCCATCGCTCTGTTCGAAGCAATGTGTGTATTTGAGTAGTTATATTGACTCTTATATCTCTGGGACAATGAGTAATCATTTATCCAAATGACAACGTCATATCCCAGTAGATATAAGATACGGAAGTAAAGGTTCCCTTGAGAAAAACTTGCTACCTCTTACAATCATTAACAAATCTAGTTAATCAAAGAGATTAACAGTTAGAACCCTCTAAATTTCAAAGCCTTATTTCTGAGGGTAAAAGAAGTTATATAAAAAAAAAAAAAATCAGCTGAACTTTACACAGTACAGACAATCCTCTTTATACCGACACTGGATATAACGACAAAGTTCGTTATAATGACAATTTGACTGTCACGAAACCTTCGCTTAGGAGGTAACAATAAGTCACAAATTATGCAAGACTATTGTTTTTAATACTTTAAAGAAACATATATTTTGGATATTTGTTAGAATCGCCTCAGTGAGGCGATTCTAACAAATATCCAAAACATATGTTCTGTGGGGAAATAAGAACAAATATCCAAAACATATGTTCTGTGGGGAAAAAAGAACAAAATAAGACATTTCTTACTTATCAATCTGCTCATTTAGTATTCGGTACAACAGCAAATTCATTTTAATGGCGACGTGTTTGGGAACAAATGCTGTCGTTGTAACGAGGGTTCGCTGTATTTCCTACAAGCTTTCATGTGCGCCCAACAAAGACTCGACTCGGGCATTTCAAAGGGCACTCTGTGGATAGCTAAGGCGTCTTCAGGTAGATGCGCTGGCTGATCTGAGTCTTCGCTGGGCGTACTATGTAATCGTATAGGAGCTGTGCATAGACTCATTATTCTTCAAAATTCAAAATATCCGAGTACATTTTCTTGTGACAAACGCGAGTGATGCCAATCCAGGGGCTTTCAAAAAGTCATGCGGAAAAAGTTTTTGTGCAGATTTAATAGACTGCAAAGATTTAATTTTAACTTCGATGACATTGATATGAAAATACAATTTACATGTTTTAAGACGCATTTAACCCCTTTTTATAATTTTGATAAATTTCAGTCAAACTGATAGACAGTTCGCTCTTACTTGATGTCCGACACAAGAAAAATGCGCCCATGCCTTATGCGGGCATCGAATTTCCTGATCAGCCTGCGCGAATGCACAGAATTAATGGCTACTGTGTGATATGACAAACTTAGAAGGCTCTGCCCAGACTGTGCGGATGCGCAGGCTGATTTGAGCATTCGCTGTTCGTTTATGGTATAAAGGCCTTTTTTCGATGTTAGCATCACTCAATGTGAAGTCAGCCCTCACTTGACAATATCACCTGGTCCATTTGACAGTGATTTTTCACACCCAGCTTCATATGTAAGGATCCCATATCATATTGGCCGCGCCACGCGAAAACGTGTGTTCAGGCATATGCGGACAGCGAAGGCCCTGATCAGCCTGCGCATCCGCGCAGTCTGATCAGGGCCTTCACTGTCCGCAAACAGAATTATTGGATACTATAGAATATTTGAATAGAGAGCAAAGGCCTGGATGATTGTTTGCGCATGCTCAGGGATGATCTGAATCCGCGCATTTTGCGCATGTAAGAAGGCCCTTTTTTGCTTGACGAAGCCTACATAATTGAACCGAAATTGTCAATACGTCGCTGGGAAAGTTTTATATGCATATTCATTTTTAAAAATTTAATTTCAAGAGAAATTAATGCAGGTTGGTGATCATAGGTAAAAAGTGTACCATTTCTTTTATATTGTATTATATCAGCAGTCTTTGTCAATCAATGATAATTGAAATACGTCATTCACAATCGCTTTCATTAATTTGAAAAATATCAGTAACCGCTTATTTTCGTTTGAATTTTATTAAATTTAGCTGTCACACAGCGAAATAATATTTTACGTTCCTGTTAAAATCAACAACTAATCTTTAACTTTCACAACCCTAGGTTAATTCGACAGATGACAAATTCAAGGCTGCGTAAAAAGGTTTGAAATTTCTCAGATAGTTTGCTTTTGAAAAAGTTATATCACCTCTCAATGATTATGCTTAAGGAAATCAGAAATATGCTCACACACATAGTTCTATATAGACTGGCTCCAGTATCCAGTTACTAGATATTTCTCTCATAATCCTGTTTGATAATCCACTAAAATAAAACCAAAAAAAAAAATATCACGACTATAAAGGCTGGTCACTTGTGACCAGCCTTTATAGTCATGATATTACTTTGCTTTTTAGTGGATTATTAAACAGATTATAAGAAAAATATTTAGTCACTAGAGACTGGAGCCAGTCTAAGTTCTATATAACAGTTCTTTCTTAATTTCAACCCAAGTTTTATGAAAATGCAGCATGTATTTACAATGGTACACGGGAATTTGTCAAACTGTCTCGTAGAAAAAAAGCTAGGTCTTCGCTTAGCACATAATGTGTGCAAAGCATAGATCAAGCTTTTGTAAAAGCTAATACTTGGCTATAATAACGAGCAGTCCAAAGAAAATAGCACTGGACCAGTCCACGACCTTTCATAAAGTGTTTCCAGGGCAATGGCTCGGGCAATGGCAAACAGTAAGATTGTCTACGCCCTAACACGGGCGTAGATAATTATTGTAGTGATTCAATTAATTAATAGTGAAAATGCGTAGTTCGCACACATGTAAAATAAGGTCTAGGAAAATGCGTTGTAATTTCTGAAAGGGAGAAAGTGAGGAGGGTACACATTACAGAGATTTTTTAAGGTAATGAGTACATAATTAGCCGCAACGTAAGAAATCAAATTCCGATATATGCGCCGAGCAAAGATTCAGATCAGTCTGCGCATTCGCGCAGTCTGATCAGAATCTTCACTGGGCGCATTTTGGATCATGAGCCAAGGATGCAAAGTTTCTTCATGCAGACAACGAAGACTCTGGTACGACTGCGCGGATGCACAGGCTGATCTGAGTCTTCGTTAGACATAGAATATACATTCTCTCACGTTTCGGTTCATGTATTTCTGTAATTCATCACGAAAACATACCTGTATAATTTTTACCCCCTTAAACCCCACTTTTATATAGTAAAACGGGGGTTTACAGGGGTATACATTATTTTTCATACATCTGCTCAAAACATAGATTGTGGGTACTCGTTAGAACCGCCTCGCCGAGGCGGTTCTAACGAGTACCCACAATCTATGTTTTGAGCAGAAATATGAAAAATATCAGCGTTTTTTTTATCTGAAAATTTTCAATTTTTGGAGGTGAAATTTTCTGTATATTTGAATAGGCGTGTTTTCGTAATGTGATCCATACCAAGACACTCCAGTCAAAGTTTGAGCAGGCTTCAGTGTTTTTAAAGAAATATTGAACAATAATTTTCCTTGACATAATATCAATTTTCTTGTTTTGCCAAGTTATGATTTTATCGCTACTCGGTGTCACGCGTTTTGCGGTTTTCGCACGCGATACCACACACCATCATTTTCAACCCTTTAGTTTACTTTTAATTATTCCTCATGTCAAATATTTGTTTTCTCTGTTTTCTTACGTCTTCTGTCAATATGTGTGACCTGTCGAGGGAAAGGAGTTCTTTTTGGACGTTAATTCAACCAATATATATTAACCTAGACAAACTGACATTTTTTTTTCTTATTATTCCCCAGATAACATTTAATGCTTTGGAGACCTTAGTACCTATGCGAACAGCAGCGAAGATCCTGACCAGCCTGCGCATTCGCGCAGGTTGGTCAGGATCTTCGCTGCTCGTCTACACATAATAGGGATCTCGTTGAAGATACGTTGAAAGCAGGCAAACATGGAGGATTTTTTTTACAAGTGTGTATTGTTCAAGCTTTGTACAAACGGCCGATGAATACTCAAAAAAGGCCATTTGATCACACATGCATGTCTAGATATTTTGGTTTCGGTTTTATTCGAGTTCCACAAGGGAGGGTAGCACAGTCAGACGTTGTTTTCCTTTAGTAATACATGAAATTTTCAGTCCTTTTTTTTTTTTTTTTTCTTCCTTTTCTTGGCCGACTGTAAGCGTTATGAACGTTTTTGCTCTCAGTACTGGGTAGACTAGCTGCTAGTCTGATAATAAAAGTCTGAGCATTTTTGTTTATTTTAAAAGTTTATCAATATGTTGACAACGGCAAGGCTATTTGATAGAGTAATACATATCTTGGCTAAGTATTATAGTTAAAATTGGGGAAGGAGACTAGCTATAAACCTATTATACTGTCCCTTTTCATGCAAATAGATTATTTTGTATCCATATTATTCATTTTAACGACAAGGGGCTAGGCTAAGTATAGGGTTATCCGTATTGCAAGAGAGACAAATAGGTATTTATTCCCATGAGAGATTTAAAAAAAAAAAAAAAAAAAAAAAGATCCGTCTCTTTGAAGACACTGAACAGTTGTTCTATGTCCAATGTACTTGGCTGAATCACACTCAGCATTCTGGGTAAAAAAAATGAGATGACATTTTGAAATATTTTTTTCTTATTTTCCCGGAAAATAAGCTTTGGCATTTCATGCAATGCCAAAGCCTATTTTTTTTTTTTTTTTTTTTTTTTTTTTGGGGGGGGGGGGGGGGTGGGGAGGGGGGGATGAGGGGGTGGGGGAGATGGATAAAAAAACAACAACAGTATTTTCAATTTGTCGGCTACTGAGGTCAAGGTAAAAAAAAAAAAAAAATGAGCAGATTGCAATGCTGAGGTTAGAAAGTGCTTGAATGAATAATTTTGAAACAAGATGTTAAGTTAATTACGTTTACAGACGGTTATACGATCTTTAAAATTGCTTTTGCCACCATTTAGCATATTTAGGTATAAAATTTCGGTAGCAATAAATCTTTATGGAGGGGAAACACGAGCCAGAAATTATGTATGAAAATGACAACATGCTTGAAAGCTACAATTTGCATACGAGACGTGCCACTAAAAATATGTCACATGCGAACAGCGAATTTTTTTAATCTGAATGTTCACCCCCCGAAGTGTGGTCCGTACGTCCGCGTTCAGGTCCAGAATCGTTCAGTACTAAAATGTATCGACGAAGAACGAGGACCTGATCAGACTGTGCGAATACGCAGGCTGATCTGGATCTTTTCTGTTAGCATATGACATCAAATTCCCTTTCCCGTGGAGCGATCTATATAATTTCACAGCCGAGTGAGACATGGTGATACGTTGTTACAGGACTGCTATCTTTTCCATTATATCGTATTTGCATTAATCTGTTTCCGACATATTTCAGCAAGTCGTTTTTGCCTGACACTATACCATAAAGTAAATGCAAACTTTGTCTTGATTTAATGCTGAACTTTTTGTCGTAACTACCTATACACAAAAAGTTTTATTTTGTTCACTGGTTAAAAAATGAAATATTTTCACTTTTTCCGCTTAGTTAAACTGCTCAAATTATGCAAAAAAAAAAAAAAAAAATCTAAAGGCAGATAGTTTGGTTGCAGGTTTGTTTGTTTTGTTGTTTTTTTTTTTCAACAAATTCCACTGATAAAATTTCTGAAATGTTCACATTATTGTTAAGGAAACTATACGTGGAAAAAAAAAGAGCCAAAATTCATTTTACTATAGGTCAGACCAATTTCTGGCCGTAGAATAGTTGTACGGTAAATACAGTGAACTCTCGTTACAACGACAGCATTTGTTCCCAAAGATGTTGCCATTAAAATGAACTTGCTGTTGTAAAGAATCCTTAATGGACAGAATGATATGTAAGAAAGACCTTGTTTTATTCTTATTTCCTCATCGGACATATGTTTTGGATATTTGTTAGAATCGCCTCTGTGAGGCGATTCTAACAAATATCCAAAACATATGTTTCTTCAAGTTTAACTGTCACCTCTTGAGCGAAGGTTTCGTGACATTCAACTTGTCATTATAACGAATTTTGTCGTTGTATCGAGTGACGGTATAAAGAGGGTTGATTGTATTTTGAAAAAAAAAGGAAACAGAAAAGGCAAGATATTGTCCAAATGATGTCGAATGAACAGTAAATACACCTTAAGGCCTTCCATACTTGCCCTGAAATTTTTAACAGTTTATTTTACCATCATTTGATGTAAATAAAAGAATGCGGGATGAGTAGCAAACAGTGTATAGACCCTGATCAGACGCCACTTTAAGTAAATTAAGTATATCGTGCTTGGTTTTGCTGTCTGGAGTTTCCGAAATTCACATTGAGAAATCGCCATTGTTCAGAATAGGATTCATTTGGGAAATTATTTTCTAAAATATTTTTTTCATGATTAAGGGTGTTTATACTGTGCAATCTATATATATTGTAGTTTACAGAATCAAACACTTCTTAAGCGGATAGCCCGTGCATTGACTGGCTCCAGTCTCCCATGACTAAATATTTATTTTTATACTCCTGCTTGATTATCCACTAAAATAAAACCAAAATAATATCATGACTATAAAGGCCGGTCACTCTAGTGACCGGCCTTTATAGTCATGATATTTAATAATTTGGTTTCATTTTAGATGATTATCAAACAGGATTAAGAATACATATTTAGTCACTGGAGACTGGGGCCAGTCTAATGTCTTGATCAGACCGGATGCGTAAGCCATATGAGAGATTAAAGCCATTTTCCCATGTTATAACCCATGCATTTAAATGGACAGGAGAATAGAAAAAAAACTGCGGTGAAGAGATACGATGTTTAATATTTATTTTATTTCAACAATAACACATTAAATGATGTATATGTCTGTCAGTTTTGAAATGTAATCAGCCCACCTTCGGGCAAAAGCCATGACTCAGTGTCTGTAACAATAAAGAGAAAGTTAATATCTTCCCTTGATCCTGTCGTTTAGTTTGCGCTTAGTACGAACGTTACATTTGCTAAGGATGATATCATCACGAGAACAAGTCCATATAATTTTGACCCCCTTAAACCCCACTTTTATATAGTAAAACTGGGGTTTACAGGGGTATACATTATTTTTCCTATTTCTGCTCAAACGAGGCGGTTCTAACGAGTACCCACAATCTATGTTTTTGAGCAGAAATATGAAAAATTATCAGAGTTTTTATCTGAAAATTTTCAGTTTTTGGAGGTGAAATTTTCTATATTTTAATTTAAGCAAAACTATCCTTTACCACTCTCTGGGCTAATTCAGCAGACAGACGACAAAATGATGATATTTTTCTTATTTTTCCCAGAAAACGGGATTAGAGACAATTTGCATGAAATGTCAAAAGAGTTTTTTTTTTTTTTTTTTTTTGTTTTTTTTCTGGGAAAATATGATTATAATATTTCATTATATTCTCACAGCTGAACATTCAAACAGCAAAAATATTTATCGCAGCAGTATTTAAAAATTCAAGTTGTTAAGGCCTAAAATAAAAACGTGTGTTTCAGGTTACCCAACCGTGCCTAATTTTTCACCACCGACCCTAAAATTTTTCAAGGTTTTTTTTTTTGTAGGTGTGTGTGTGTGTGTGTGTGTTGGGGGGGGGGGGAGGGGGGGGGGAGGTTCGGCCATATTGTTTTCCTATTAAATAAAAACTTTTAACAAAGTAAAAATATTTGCCAACCTACCGTCCCTATTTTAAAATTCCATGTAACCTGAAACACACATATTTTTTTTATTTGGCCTAAGGCTTCACATGCTGGGTAAAACTTTAGCAGACGACATTTTGAAATACTGTACTCATTTTTTCCAGAAAATGGACTTTGACATTTTATACAAATTTCTGGTTACCATTTCAGTGGCGTAGCCAGAGGGGAATCATTTCTACGCAAACCCAGGAAAAATTTTGAAATCTATGCCTAGAATCACTTCCAAAATAGGGGCTACACTTAAAGGAAAGAATTTGCTCCCTGAGGGAGCAAATTCTTTCCTTTAAGAGCAGCCCCTATGGTAAAGAAACAAAACAATTTATGTTAATGCCACTTTATTATGTATTTTTCTTACGCATGCGTAATGCGCGTAAAAAGCGCTACGCCTATGCCTTTGCCATTACGAAAACACGCATATTCAAATATATTGAAAATTTCACAACCAAAAAAGGAAATTTTTCAGATAAAAAAAATCTGATATTTTTCATATTTTTGCTCTAAACATAGATTGTGGGTACTCGTTAGAACCGCCTCGGCGAGGCGGTTGTAACGAGTACCCACAATGTATGTTTTTTTAGCAAAATAAGAAAAATAATGTATACCCTGTAAACCCCAGTTTTACTATATAAAAGAGGGGTTTAAGGAGCAAACTTATATAGGCGTGTTTTCGTGATGGTTTCGCAAGTAAACGTATGAAAAACATGAAGTTAGATATGTAGAATTTTTGGGTTTATCATGTCTTTCACATTTGAAACATACGTGTAACATATGAAAAACTCAATCGTGTGATAACTTAATATGCAAAATAATGAGTGGGCATTTTTGCTCCGTCGATGTCAGAAAAGATATGCATTTGATGACTGGTTTCTATCCAAGTAGCATACAATGTCTTGGTAATGTATGACGGCAGTGAAATATAATATGTAAAAGAAATAAGTGTGTCATTTAAAATATGCCTCACGCAATTATGTAAATCACGAGCAAAATGAAATATTAAAACCTTTTTTTTTTTTTTGTAATTTAATTTGACAGATTGATGGTGACTGTATATATCCTGTAAGAATAGCAATAACACTCTATCATTTACTATCTTTACTTAACTCTTTCACTGCCACAGGCGATAATAATAGGCTTTTGCAAACAGCATAGATCCAGATGAGACGGCTCAATGAGCCGTCTCATCTGGATCTACGCTGTTTGACATTCAATCTATCAACTTTACATATAAACGTCTTTCCAAGCGATAGTTTGTTGAAATAAAAAAAAGCAGACGACAAATGTCGTCTGAAATTTGGCTCCGAAAGAGTTAACCACAGTCTAGACAAATTCAGCATACGACAAATCGATAATATTTTTCTTTCTTTTTTTTTTTTTTTTTTTTTTTTTAAGCTAACAGGCTTAACATTTCATGCAAATATTCCTAAGGAGACAATTTGCCGGAAATGTCAAGGCCTGTTTTCTGAAAGAAAAAATAAGAACAGAAATTCAAAATGTGTCCGCTGAAATTTTTACCCAGCGCGCTAAGCGTTAATTCAGTTAGCCAAAATGCAGATAGCGCACAAATGAAGTCCTTGCGGTAAGCTTTATGAATTATCAGATTTTCTATCGTAACCCTTAAAGTGCCTATCACAGCTGCAGCAGACGACAATCTAAATGTTTCATTTTCTTATTTATACTGGAAATCTTGACAATTTATGCGAATCGTCTGTTAGACAGAGGATTCTTTTGAAATGACATACCATAGTGTTCTCCAAAGAATCAAACAAAATTCTTTCAAAATGTCGTCTGCTGCCGTTGTGACTGACGCTTTAAATACTTAAGCAAATGTAATTTTAGTGCACAAAATTTACTTAATTTCTACTCATTATCAGTGATAAATCTGTAACTTTATTACGATTATATCACCTGTAAGTTCGCTGTACCACCAAGTACCTAAATGCATGGTTTATTATTTCACAGATATATGTAAATGTCACTGAAGCAAAAACTGCGATAAAGTAACAATTATAAAGTAGTGAATGATGTTTACATCCAGGGCCCAGTTGTTCAAAGCTAACGATGTTGTTAGTTAACGATTTGTTAAAATTTAAATCAAGTGATACGCAAATATGCTGAAATTTTTTGCTGAAAAAATGTGAGTAGCTTTTGCAGTGCAAAAGCTACTCACATTTTTTCAGCAAAAAATATCAGAATATTGTATATCGAATCAGCTAAAACAGTTAACGAAATGACCCTTAACGAGCTCGTTAAGCTAACGACGCTTTGAACAACTGGGCCCAGTCAATTAACAAACAGACTCCCCATGCAAACTTACTCAAGTTACATTATCTTGCTTGCACAGGAACGGTTTTCTTTTAATAAAATAAGTCTTAACAAAACCGAGACCTCGATTTTTTTCGTTCTTTTGTATGATTTTGGGGGCGGTTACCAAACTGTCACAAGCTTTGACATACCATTATTCGACAATCCGTTTTCCTGTTACTACAAACATAATAACTACCTAACAAATAGTTCCCCGCTAACGCTGATAACGCTAAATTCTGCATTCAACCATATTAGCATTACGAAAACATGCCAATATAATACTGACTCCCTTTAACCCCAATTTTATATAGTAAAACTGGGGTTTACAGGGGTATACGTTAGTTTTCTTATTTCTGCTCAAACATACATTTTGGGTATTCGTTAGAACCCCCCACGGCGAGGCGGTTCTAACGAGTACCCACAATCTATGTTTTGAGCAGAAATATGAAAAATATCAGTTTTTTTTTTATCTGGAAATTTTCAGTTTTCGGAGGTGAAATTTTCTATATATTTGAATAGGTATATTTTCGTAATGACTTATACATCTGACGCTTATAAATAGCGAATAAATAAACAAAACCAAAAAACCAAAGAAAACTTCAAACTTTTAAAGAAATACGATTTCAATCATATTGACTATAATATCGGCGGACGAATACTCCAGTAAACCGCGTCAAATCTACAGCGTTGGGTAAACGTATAACCCAAGCTGTGGTCCCACTAAAACCGAAAAAGAACTTTTCCACCGTAAAGGACTGAACACGAGCTATCTGGCACAGTGTATATATATATATATATATATATATATATATATATATATATATATATATATATATATATATATATATATATATATATATATATATATTACAATTCGCATGACTTTCGAACCTGAAAAGAATATTTTTCAGGCAACCACCCCCATCATCACTCTGTGCTTGGACAATCCCAATAGGTTTTATTCTATATTTTTAATCCTTAACCTGCTGCATTTTTTTCTGATCTTGGTCTGCAGAAGGGCTAACCATACTGAGCACCCGTTAATTCCGATTTTATTCAGATTCGAAAATTTGACGTATCCATGGATATGCTTACCGTAAGCGGATCAGTCGTGATCGTGTGACTATCGCATGATAGCGAGTCAATAGACAAGCTGGTTTCTTTAACAGAAAAAAGAACAAAACTTTCTTTCATGTCAGTCAGCTCATTTAGCATTCTGTACAACAGCAAATTCATTTCAATGGCAACATCTTTGGAAACAAATTCTGTCGTTGTAACGAGGGTTCACTGTAATGGTTTGTAGTAAGGAACATCTCCTCTCCAGTTGGGAAACCTAGAACCAAATAATGAGACTTGTCTCTAGGGGTCGTGATATGCACTCAAATAGGCTAAACCACTGACCGCGCAAATAGTCTCGAAATGCAGGATAAGGGTTAATTAATATTTCTTAGTTTAACTGGATTTTCTCGCCCGTATGTTGCATTTTGGAAACACCGTCGTAAAAATGTCGTAAACGTTCAGCAGACGGTCCGACATAAGTCATAAATCGCTTAGAAAGAAAAATGCATTAATGGAGACCAAATCTGAAATTTTGTATTTTTATACTTCAAATATGTCTTGGGGCAAGTTTAGTGTGTTTTTTTTCTTTTTTATTACACATAAAAGAGCCGAGTATTTCGCTTTTTTTTTTTTTTTTTTTTTTTCTTGCGAAAGAGAGCAACTAAGAGGCTTAAATGTCCCTTTAAATGGACGATTTTTTTAAAATACTTTTTTTATGATAATGTAACATTAAGGGTATACCGTATTTGCCCTAAGTATAGGAACAGACGGACCTGAGCAAAATAGTGCAGACCCAGATCAGACGCCGCAGAACGCGGCGTCTGATCTGGGTCTTCACTATTTGCCACTCATCCAGCAGTGTTTAGACGCATCAACGGATACTAAAATGTGTTCATTCAAATTTTAGGGGCACGTATGGAAAGGGGTCAAGATGTCCCACTATTTTGGATATATAGGGTACTCACATATATGAGTATGTTACATGATGAGTATTGCTTACAAAATTGCTACTTCAGTGTCCTACATGCTCTTTACATCTTCTAACACTGTTATGCTAATTTCGTCAGATGTCTGACCCCACTTCCTATTAATATATTAAATTTCTTGCGCACCTGTTTTAATAATTTTAGCATTAGTTTTTATAAAAGTATCTCGCACAGGGTGATATCTTCGAAAATTCAGGAATTAAAATACAATAAAACGATGGTACTTGAAGCTACTATTTTAACAGAGAGACAGAGAGAGAGAGAGAGAGACAGAGTTGCAAACCTTTTTTCTGCAAACTTTTTTTTTCTGCAGAAGTGCCCCTCTCTCTCTCTCTCTCTCTCTCTCTCTCTCTCTCTCTCTCTCTCTAAATATGGTATGGTAAATATGATTTTTCACAGCTTCTGTGAAAAATCATATTTACCATACCGTATTTACCCAAAATATTGTGACACCTTTTAAACTCTTCAACATGCCAGTTTTAAACATTTGAATAATTAAATTAAAAAAAGGAATATCTTTAAGAGCAATGAACACACTCACAATACTGATAACGGCTGAAATGTCTCGTTGTCTTGGCTAAACTAGCTAGTTTCGGCTAATTAGACCTCATCAGTGACCCTCATATTAACTTTTGAAAATAATGACTATATACCTGTTGATGTGCTTGAAAACTGCTGAATCAATTGCAACGCCGCATGATGCGGCGTCTTATCTGGGTCTACACTTTGTCTTAAGATCTGTCTGTAGTCCCCTTTGACAATCAAGAGAACTACATTCAGGTCACAGAGTTTACCCTTGAAATTATGCTCATTAACCTTAAGGTCGCGACAAACAAAATGATCTAATAACTTATAATAGAGTGAGTAGTTCCGTGTTTAAAGGGGTGTGTGTGTTGGGGTTGGGGGTGGGGGGGGGGGGGTTACACCGAAAAGTTTGTTGTTCTCTTTCTTTAACCCAACAATCACAACATCAGCATACGACATTTTGAAATATAATTACTGTGATTATATTTCAAATAAAATAAGTTACATTTCATGTGAATCGTTTGCCAAGCAGACGATTCACATGATATGTCAAGATTTATTTTCACCCAAAAATAAACAAAAAATAGAATCTCGTCCGCTGAAAATTTTGCTTGGCGCTTTGCAAAATACAGTTCGACAAGAACCAGTTTGGAAGTCATTTATAATCCGAGTTACAACCCAGCTAGCATTCTACGTAAATCTACATCGGGCCGTCATCGGCCCGTCAGCTACCCTGACGGGCCGATGACGACCCGATATAGATTTACGTAGAATGCTGACTGGGAATAACCTCCAGCACACTTGCAGCTGCGAAATGTCTTTCAAGCTCTACTTACCTTTTGCCCGAACAAACTGACACTCAAGAAATAAGTAGTTTTAAATTGCAGACATAATCTATAAATTCCTGGAAACACTAACAAGATATGGCACGGATCAAGATACGAGAAATTCTCCGGAAATTGTTTGGAATTGTTTTTAAATCAGGATATAATAAATGACCAGAGACCGCGCCATGGATCACGCCAAAAATATTTCAGAGAGTAACAACCGCTTGTTGGAATCTCTCAAAGTTCCCTGATATTCTAGGCCAAAACAACGTAGGAGCCTGCAAAGTATGTCAAAAAAGCTATGTTTGCAGAATTAAATATTTGTATAAATACAATTTGAGTCAGGGCACAGTGTTTCCTTGTATGTACTGGAATGATCTGGGTCTACAAATTTGACCCTTGTCATGCTGAATAAATTAAGATGGTAAGTAGTCTAATTTTCAGCCAATCAGATTCCTTTATTCAGATTGTTCGTATAACTTCACATACTGATTGGCAAACAGTGCAGATCCAGATCTGGATCTACACTGTTTGCAAAGGCAAGGTATATCCGGACAAGGGTTAATATAGGTCCATACTATTTGATCATGCATTTTCAAGCCCATCTATTTAGGATAATTTAGATTGTCTTTAACTATATAGTTGCTAAAGTAAGCGGGAAGGCTGAAGATTGATGTGTCTTTAGAAATGACATATGGGCTGGTATTGTTTGGAACAGGGCGTGATATTCATCAGTGCTACACAGAATGACAACAAAAATAAAAACATCGCATTGGAATCTTTCAAACTCTCATTTGTAAATAACATGATAAGACGTCAAAACAATAACAAAGAACAAAATATTAGGAAGCCCAACTATGAGAGAAAAGAACCCTTTTCGCTTTTACGGAACATTTAACTTAGGCGTGATGAGAAAAAAAAATGGTGAATCACGATTTTAATCCTAGCCCTGCTGAACCCGGATATGTCCTGCCTTTGCAAGCAGAGTAGATTCAGATCAGTTGGAGAAGCCAACTGATCTGCATCTGCATTGTTTGCCATTAAGTATGTGGATTTATATAAAAAATATCTGGATCAAGTAATCTGATTGGCTGAAAATTAGAAATGGGCGTGGCGTCTTTATTCAGCAGGACAAAGGTTAAGTTCTGATCAGACTGGTAATGGTTGCAGAGGCTGTCTGTAATTCATTTTGTTTTCTACTGTTTCACGTTGTTGTTGTTGTTGTTGTTGTTGTTGTTGTTGTTTTCTGTTATGTTCATTTTGTTTGGCTATCCACAAAACACACAGCAAAGACTCCGATCAGACCGCAAGGACATCAATATGAATCGTCGCTGGGCGCACATGTTATAAGGAACGTTTTCTCTCATGTGTGTGGACATTTCTGTTCTTCTAACCCTTGTCCTGCTGAATAAATTAAGATGCCATGCCCATTTCTAATTTTCAGCCAATCAGATTTCTTGATCCAGATTATTGATATAAATTCACATACTTAATGGCAAACAGTGCAGATCCAGATCAGTTGGCTTCTAAAGAAGCCAACTGATCTGGATCTTCACTGTTTGAAAGGCAGGACATATCCGGGTTCAGCAGGACTAGGGTTAAATTTAGGACTATTTGTGGGATCTTAAAGTACTGTGTGGTCTTTACCGGAGTGGACGCACTTGACAGATTTTCACTTTTACAAGGGAGACAATCAATTTTATCTCTTCCTGTTTGCTTTCCTGCACATAAATCCCCTTATCAAAGGGTGCGGGTGGGGTGGGGTGGGGGGTGGGGGGAGCGTTAGTTAGAAGTAAAGTATTTCCTCCCAAGAGGAGCAAATTCTTTCTTTATGAATATACCCTTTCTAGAAGGGAGACAAAACAATTTTGACACAGTTCCCTCCCTTTAAAGTTCATCCGTTCCCCTGAGCCTAAGGCGTTCTTTAGTCAGCACATGTGGAAATAGTTAGCATCCATTCCCCCGAGGAGTTCTTTAGACAGCACGTGTGGAAAATAGGTCTTCCGGCCCGAGATTATAAATTTTTTTTCATGCTCAACTCAGCTGAGCATTAAATTTATATCCTGCTATTAAATCTCAAATTATGAACAACTGCAACTTCTTTCTTGCATAACATAGCTGAGCATGAAAATTTTGCTGCTAATAAATATGAAAATGCCAACTAAAGTTGGCATTTTCATATTTATTAGCAGAGAAAATTTCATGTTCAGTTGAGTTAAGCATGAGAAAAAGTTTTACAACCTCGGGGCCTGGCATTACGTTGTCAATAAGTCCTTGTCTCACAAGTATACAGAGAGCTACCAGCAGAACGCCCCTGCAGACGTTTAACTTTGTATCCAGACGGATTCCTGAGCACCTCGAAAAACTTGCAGGTATATTCTAAAAACGATAGTTTTGGTAAAGACCTATAACAGTGGATATGAGGATACCTTTTGAAAGAAAGAACTAAATCTCCTGCGACTAGTGTTGAAAATTGCATAAAATCCAAGTACAATCGAACCTCAATAGCTCGAACACCGATGGCTCGTTTACAATGCCTAATTCGAACTCGTTTTTGAGTCCCTACGAAATTCTTCCGACAGCTCAAGAAAACAAATATTTTGGGATTTTTTTCTTATTTTATCAAGAAACTGTATGTTGTGTGTACTCATCGAGGCTATTCTAATGAATACACTCGACTTACATATACCATTATTGTGTAGAAGATCTGAAAGATATCCTTAAGATATCCCTAAATTATGGTCACTTGCATCCAAACCCGGTGGCGCCATGATTAACCCTCACTGGCTCGAACTACCCATATCACGAACAGTTTTCCATGGTCCCAAAGATGTTCGAGCCATTAAAGTTCGACTGTAGTCCAAACGTTATTAAAGTTAAAATTTGTCGGTTTTTTTTTTTTTTTTTTTTTTTGTTGTTGTTGTTGTTTTTTTTTTCAGTGACGGATGGTATAACAGCGCTGTTGTGCTGATGATGAGGCTGAAGTTGTTTTAGGCTTGAGACATGATTCCCATGCTTCCTCGATCGAAGCAATCCAATTTAGCGTGCAATATGTTTTACGTTGAACAAAGCGATAGCCATTAGGACAAAGACACGTAGAGTCTTGGAAATACAGTTGACTCTCATTATCTCGAATTCCACGGGACTCTCTGAAATACTTCGAGATACCCGTACTTCGACATATCAGATTTGCAGGAAAAACTAATTCGATTAACCACATTTAACAAATAAATGTGTAATTGGACTCTTGAAATTAGAGATATACGTATTAAAATATTGTGGAAAAGAGGAGAAATTGCTCCTTAGGAGCAATTTCTCCTCTTTTCCACAATATTTTTTACATGTTGTTAGATTTTCATGTTAAGGCAGGGACCAGATTTTCACTTCGAGATAAATGGTTATTCGAGATAAGCGAGGTCGAGATAACGAGAGTCAAACTTAATAATAAGATTCTGAATGAAAGACTATACGTACAAGTACATATATGGATATGATTTTGCTACCAACAGCAACAGAAACCCAATAAAGTTGCTTCGATGTCTTTGACACTGATAGCTGAAATGGCAAGTACAGTCGAACCTCAATGGCGCGAACATCTTTGGGACCATGGAAATTCGTTTGAGACATGGATAGTTCGAGCCACTGAGGGTAATCATGGCACCAGTTCAAGAAGCAAATAGCGATAATTTAGGGAAGTCTTTTCGATTTTCTACACAATGATTGTATGTTGAGTGTACTCATTAGAATCGCCTCGATGAGGCGATTCTAGTGAGTACACACAACATACAATTTCATGATAGAATAAGAAAAATCATTCATTAAATATTTGTTTTCTTGAGCTATTGGAAGAATTTTGTAGGGACAGAAAAAAGAGTCCGACTCATCAACGGTAAACGAGCCATCCGTGTTCGAGTCATTGAGGTTATACTGGAAGCATTTTTTTTTTTTTTTTGTAATTTAAGCTGCTGGTAACTTGATAATACAATCATAGAAATAATGTTTAATCCTCTGATTGCTCTAGTTATTGAAGTTTTATGTTAGTCAAATATTAGACTGGCTCCAGTCTCCAGTGACTAAATATTTTCCTTATAATCCTGTTTGACAGTCCATTTAAATAAAACCAAAATAATATCATGACTGACTATAAAGGCTGGTCACTAGAATACTGACCAGCACCTAAAGTGATGGTATTATTTTTAGTGGATTATCAAACAGGATTAAAAGAAAAAAAATATTTAGTTACTGGAGACTGGAGTCCGTCTAGTCAAATATCAGAAAATCGTACAACGTAAAAAGGATAGCAATTTTTCACTCACTCTGCAAACCCATTTTTTATTTGAATTTATGGATGCAACGTACATAGGTTAAACGACAATTCATTTAGTTTAGACGTTCAACCATTACCACTCTCTGGGCTATTCATCAGAAGACGTTTTGAAACATTTTTGCTATATTTTTTCCCAGAAAATAGGCTCTGATATTTCATGCAAATTTTCAGGAGACAATTTACATTAACTGTCAAAGCTATTTTGAGGGGAGAAAATCGAAAAAAAAAAATCAAAATGTCGTTTGCTGCAATTTTAACCCGGCATGCATAGCGTTTAAGAAATTAATGGCCGTTCTTTAACTGTAAGCTATAAACTGGAATTTCTCTGGAAATAAATTCTTGACTTTAGCACGAATTAACGCTTGGCAATCTGGGTAAAATTTTTAGCAGACGACGTTTTGAACTATTTTTTCTTATTTTTCCCAGAAAACAGAATTTGACATTTCATGCAAATTGCTTCCTTAGGGGTCAATTTGCATGAAATGTCAAAGCCTATTTATTGGGAAAAATAAGAAAACTATCGCCAATTTGTCGTCTGCTGGATTAGCCCAGAGAAATGCAAAGATTAATCTAGTTCTCAACGAATCTGACAAACCGACACATTAAAAACACACACACACATTAGCTGATTCTGAGATTAATACAATTTCAGGGCGGTCGCCAGCCAAAGGGGCCTCTAGAAATATGCGACCAGGCCCCGAGGTAATAAAACTTTTTTCATGCTCAACCCAGCTGAGCATGAAATTTTCTCTGCTAATAAATATGAAAATGCCAACTATTGTTGGCATTTTCATACTTATTAGCAGAGAAAATTTCATGCTCAGCTATATTTAACAAGAAAGACTTTGTAATTGTTAATAATTTGAGATTTATTAGCAGGATAAATTTCATGCTCAGATGAGTTCAGCATGAAAAAAATTTTATAACCTCGGGGCCAGGGCCCAGACCAGGCTGTGCAGTCTGATCGGGCTATTCGTATTCACTATAGCTGGACCTTCAATAATGACTAGAGGAAATCCAGACCTGAGAATGCGGATGCTCGATGGGGTTGGGGTGCTCTAAATCTTCAATGTTCACAAGGGTTTAAAGGTGTCCGCTATTGGTCCTCAGTCATAGCCAAGAGGCCTTGAACGTTGATATGAGCCGGGACATAGCATTTCCTACAAAACTGTATGTGCGCCCAGCGAAGATTCAGATCAGCCTGCGCATATGCGCAGGCTGATCAGAGTCTACGCAAGGCTCTCTATAGGTAACTAAGGATCCATATCATCTTTAGGTGGACAGGGAAGACTCTGATCAGCCTGTACGGATACACAGGCTGATCTGTCTCCACTGGGCGCTTATGTAATCTCGTAGGAAATGCTGTGACCAGACTCATATTCGTATTGAATGACATAAAACAGATCATACCGTAATAACTAAGTACTGGGACAACCAGGCCTGAGCAAACAGTGTAAACCCGATCGTACGCCACAGAACGCGGCTTCTGGTCAAGATCTACACTGTTTGCCACTCATTCGAGCAGTTTTTAGACACATCAAGAGGTAATAAAATGCTTATACAAATTTTAGGGACCAGTATGGTAAGGAGTTGAGGTGTCCCTATATTTGGGTGGAATACGGTCAACTTGAACGGTAATGGCGCCATCATGGTACGATGTAACATATCGATAGCATGATAACTAAATTTTATGCTTCTGTTTACTTTTTGGGCCAGACTCTAGTTTACTTGTACTGTTATATTGACGCTTAAAAAAGCGGTTTTCGTCGTTTCAGCAATAATTTTGTTTATAAAAAAAATGTTAATGTTCTTTAAAATGTGTTGTTGTTTTCTTTTCGTTTTACCTTTAAAACAATCGAGTCTCGTTATCTCGACTTCGCTTATCTCGAATGAAAACTTGGTCCCTGTTTAAATATGAAAATCTAACAACAGGTAACGAAATATTGTAGAAAAGCGGAGAATTCCTAAGGAGCAATTTCTCCTCATTTCCACAATATTTTCAATATATTTCTAACTTCAGGGGTAAAATTACAAATTCATTTGTAAAATGCGGTTGTTCGATTTATTTTTCCTCAATTCTACAAATCTGATATGTCGAAGTACGGATATCGGCTCGAAGTATATCAGAGAATCTCTTGGACTTCGAGATAACGAGAGTCGACTGTAGCTTGAATATATATTTTTCCGAAATAGTCAAAGGTTTAATTTAACTGAATACATCATCACTTATTGCTGTTTTTAGCTGATAAGTTATAAATATCATTAAGAAACCCGGATCCTGCGTATTTTGGTATCCTAAGAACTTTGTACGTCAAACAACACCGAGAAAAATGGACAAGAGTGGCTTATACATATTCGTTTAACTGTTCATCATACTTTGTATATATCGGACCCCACCCCAACCCCACCCCACCGACGGAGCCCATCCCACACCCTCCCTCACCCGCGGATCCCACCATACTTTATTTGCATATATATATATATATATATATATATATATATATATATATATATATATATATATATATATATATATATATATATATATATATATATATATAAGAGAGGTTGTCCGTCCATGTCTACCAACGCAACGCGAATAGACGATGTTTCCCACGACTATGATATGCAAAATGCAAGCATATACAAAAGTGGCTTTCAGTTTAAGAGGACTTGGTGCATTTGGTATATTATCCGCCATTTGTGACAAGGGTGACATCTTTCCTGTATGCTTTCCTGAACACCAAGCCCCCTTACTTAAGAAGGGTCTACTCTTAAAGGACTACACCCCTTTTTCAGATGGAGATAAAATCATTTAAGAATTGCCTCCCTTGAAACAGTGTGCATTTCCCTTAAAGCTGGTACCGTATTTACCCTAAGTATTCAGACACCTCAACTCCTTACTATAATAGTTCTAAAATTTGAACATGTACAATTTACTATCCGAATTTATGTCAAAAAATTGCTGGATGAGTGGCAAACATTGTAGACCCTCATCTGGGTCTACACTGTTTGCTCAGTTCTTTTTGTCCGAATACATACGGTATAAACGGTATTTGGCAACGACAGCTCATGACTAGTTTGAGACACCACATTGTGAGAAAATAGCGACAATTTTCATTTGGAATCAAACTGATTTGGTATACTTACAATACATTTTGACCAAATGAGCTTTGAGTACTTATACATGTCGCGCGAATGTCTCGCAACTTTCGTGTGCAAAGAAGTGCGAAAATTTTGCACTTGCGACTGGCGTACAAAATCTCGCGCAACCGACTGATACTTATGCGTGATATTTGAGAAATAGGATCGTTCTTTCACATTTTCGCATTTTCTGACTCAAGGAAACTAAATTCAGATGGATTCCAGACGGTTTCGAGACACCAGCGATGGCCCTGTGACTATTTTGAGAGAAAATTTGTCGCGCAAAATGCCTGAAGATGTTCAAAATTCAAACGACAGAAGAGTGAGGCCACGCGACTCGCGCGAGGAAACACAGAATCCCCGCGAACGTTTTGATACATTTTGGAAACTCTCTCTCGAATGCCGTTCGCAACATGTCGCAGTCCATTGAGATTGGGGCTTAATGATATACGAAAATAACTTACAGTGGTTTTGGGCACGTAAACACGCATTGAGTATGCAACTGCAGAGTAAACATGTTTTGAGGTGTTTACTTGCCATTCCAGAGATTCGTCTGAAGTTGCAGAAAATTGCCAGCAATTACTCTGACTGGAAAACCTGTGATCCATCATCTCAACTAAGCGGCTGGAAAAGTCTGTGTTATGCCTGGCGTCCCATAAATGGGACATTGGCAAACAGGCTAGACCCAGATCAGACGCCGCCACGCGGCGTCTGATCAGGGTCTAGACTGTTTGCATTAAATACAGGAATTTCTATAAACATGGTAATAATAAAACTAAGCAGACACCCCTTCTATTAGAAATGGACCTGTCCAAAAACCTCAGGTAGAAGATTTCATTCGGCATAAATGGGTTAATTTGTATACGTGAAGTTTAATCCGAAACAGATTTCGAGTAGTTTCTCACGCTGGCTTTTGTATTGAAACGTGATAAAAACATCGGTATTATTTATTTCTTCGGTGTAGTATATCATTTGTTTTATATATTGTTTATTTTACATACCGTAATAACCCTAAGTATTGGAACATACAGGCCTGAGCGAACACTATAGACCCACACTGTAAAAGACCCCTTAGATTTTACGGTAAATACTGGCAACTGGTTGCTAGTACATGTACCGTAAATTTTACGGGCACCTGAAGATTATTTACAGTAATACTTACTCATGGTAGGGCAGTGTAGGGCAAGGTAGGTAACGTATAGGACATAGAAGGAATGTGAGCTACCGCACCATATCTTAAGCTTACACATGCTTTCCCCACCCTTCGAGGAAATCCTCCCTTCCCCCCGCCCCTCTCCCCATATCCTAACCCCACGAAAAAAATATGGTAAAGGCGCTGGCAGCCAGTTGCCAGTATTTACCGTAAAACCTACGAGAATGTTTTACAGTACAGATCAGATGAATCTAAATTTTATTGCATATCAATGGAATGATTTCTTTATACAATAACAAGAGGGATGACTTCGAAATTGAAATTAGTTTTCTGTTTTAGATGGCTTCGTCCTTAGTACGGGATACAATGTTTATAGTTCTCAACTGAACTGGTTCTGCAAGAACATAAAATCAAATCAGAATTATAATTTGTCATTAACATTGAGTGTTTGTCCATTTAGGACAGCTAGTCTCCTGTTTTTTTTGTTTGTTTTTTTTTATAGATACTAATTTTCCGTAGTTTGTGTTCAAAAAAGCTGCAGTCCCACAAATCGGTTACATCGCCTTTGCACCGAAAGGCAATGGGGCTTTGGTGCCTTGTGTTTGCGATATTACACATTCTCCTTGAAAATGTTGATCAGTTGATGTTGTTTTTTTTTTTCAGTTACGAAAACACGCCTATTCAAATATATAGAAAATTTCACTTTCAAAAACTAAAACTTTTTGTCGCATCTGCTTTAGCATAGGCGACTTAGGCGTGCGAGTTTCTGTCCGTTCGTCCGTCCGTCCGGTCGTTCTTCCGTTCGTCCGTTCGTCTTTCCGTCAACATTTACCCTGGGTGTCTTGTGAGCGCAACTCCTCTTACAGTTTTGTACCGATCATTTTGAAACTTTGCATGTGTTTTCTTCATGGTATGAGGATGTGCATGTGGTTTGAGCATAATTGTTAGAACATTTTTTGTCACTTCTTCCACACTGTGAACTTAGTCATTTTTCACCCTCAATATATAGACAATGGGTACCTCTTGTGAGCGCAACTCCTCTTACAGTTTTGTACGGACCGTTTTGAAACTTTGCATATGTTTTCCTCATGGTATGAGGATGTGCGTGTGGTTTGGATATAATTGTTAGATAATTTTTGTCACTTTTTCCGCCTTGTGAACTTAGACAGTTTTCACCCTTTATATATAAACAGTAGGTACCTCTTGTGAGCGCAACTCCTCTTACAGTTTTATACCAATTATTATGAAACTTTGCATGCGTTTTCTTCATGGTATGAGGATGTGCATGTGGTTTGGATGTAATTGTTAGATTATTATTTTCACTTTTTTCCACATTGTGAACTTAGTCATTTTTCACCCTCAGTATATAGACAGTGGGTACCTCGTGAGCACAACTCCTCATACAATTTTATACTAATCTTTTTGGAACTTTGCACATGTTTTCTCCATAGTCTGAAGATGTACATGTGCTTTTCATATAATCCTTGCCTTATTTTTGTCACTTTTTTAAATCTTTTGAACTTTGTCATTTAATATTAATAATAATATTTAATAATATTCATAATATTTATTGACTGTTTGTTTGACTGTTTTCTATACATTACTGACAGGTATGTTTGTAAAGTCGTTGTAGTGGGCCTCAAGGAGTAGCTTATAGCTAATTGTGTTACCCACTGAAAATAAAGTCAATTTCTTCTACCTGAAATAAACATTACTTTTTCTTTTTCTTTTTTTTTTTTTTTTTTTTTTTTTTGGGGGGGGGGGGGGGAGGGGATGGGGGGGGAGGGGCAGATGCGACATCAACTTCACAAAAAAAAACTCTGACATTTTTCATATTTCTGTCGACATTACGAAAACACGCCTATTCAAATACATTGAAAATTTCACCACCCAAAACTGAAAGTTTTCAAATATAAAAACCCTGATATTTTTCATATTTCTGCTCAAAACATAGATTGTGGTACTCATTAGAACCACCTCGGCGAGGCGGTTCTAACGAGTACCCACAATCTATGTTTTGAGCAGAAATAAGAAAATAATGTATATCCCTGTAAACCCCAGTTTTACTATATAAAAGTGGGGTTTAAGAGGGTCAAAATTATATAGGCATGTTTTCGTGATGAGGAGGTTCCAACGATTACCCACAATGTATGTTTTGAGCAGAAATAAGAAAAATAATGTATACCCCTGTAAACCCCGGTTTTACTATATATAAGTGGGGTTTAAGCGGGTAAAAATCACATAGGCATGTTTTCGTGACGGTATTTGTTTTTGTACGATGTGTTAATTGTGTACAACGTAAAAAGTGCTTTCCACATCTTTTGTGTGTGGCGCTTTACTCAGAAGATGTAAATTTGCAAAGATTTGGCAGGATAATATTTGACATGATTCAATGCAAAACCTTTTGTCGTACATGTATCTATACACAAAAGGTTTATTTTATACAGTAGTTTCATTTTTCTTTTTCTTTTTTTTTTTTTTTTTTTGTTTGTTTGTTGTTTTTTTTGTGTGTGTTTTTTTGGTTTTTTTTTTTTTTTTT
Source organism: Anodontia alba (assembly GCA_964016985.1). Taxonomy (NCBI): domain Eukaryota; kingdom Metazoa; phylum Mollusca; class Bivalvia; order Lucinida; family Lucinidae; genus Anodontia; species Anodontia alba. The sequence continues at coordinate 116,838,658 of OZ024822.1, read as the reverse complement.
TTTTTTTTGTTTGTTTTGTTATTTTTTTAATAAATAGGAAAATTTCCATTCTTCTTATAGGAACATTAGAAATCTATAAAATGGCTGCAAATTATGCAAAACAAACGTAGGCGGGTTTTCAACAAGTCCACTTGCTCAAAATTTCTTACATTTTCACAATATTGTTAAGGACCATCAATAATTAAACCAATGAAGAAAAGCAACAACATTTTCTAATATTTTTTCTAAACATCCAGTTTACTGTAGAAATTCCCAATTTTTGGCCGTAAAATTACTTTTACGGTAAATATTTGAAAACAAAGCACAGAAGCAGAAATATATATGCTCCTGATACATGACGACACACGAAAATTATGTGTTCTATTAAATTATGGGCGCGTGATGGTCACGTTCAACTAAATAATAGATACATTTAGCAATTATGAATTTATCTAAAAATTCTTAATTTTCTTTCTAAAAATATTTTAATTAATGTTATTTTTTGCGGTGTTGTTTCATTTTCATAGGCATTTTGTTGTTGACATTTCTTTTTCTTCTTCATACTAGTATGTAAACATGTTTTGTTAGAATCCCGCAGAAATCTACATAGGTAGCATACATTTTTCCTGGACCCTAACAAAGCCTTGCGATGTCCGGCTTTAAATCTGAATGTATTCTCGAAAATCTGTTTCAAAGCATGCTAATCCAATCTCACGAACTTTAAAGGTAATCCGAATATGTATTTTACATCATCCCTATCTTACACAATAAATCCAGGAGAGATGAGTTGTACAGACAAACTGCGCCTCAACATGAGAAAATATACCTTATGACATGTGCGCCCAACGAAGACTCAAATCAGCCTGCGCATCCGCGCAGTCTGATCAGAGTCTTCGTTGTCCGCATGAAGAAACTTTGCATCCTTGGCTTTCCAAAATCCGCCCAGTGAAGATTCTGATCAGACTGCGCGAACGCGCAGGCTGATCTGAATCTTCGCTGGGCACACATGTCAGAAGGTACGTTTTCTGACCTTGCGGCGTAGACTGATCTATGATACAGCACAGCATGGGAACACATACTTGTTGAATGTCTCATACGGTGCTTTCTGAATTAGGCGAGGGTGATATAAATTTATGTTTCCAGCCAGGAATCAATAGAACAGTGCCTACAGTCACTGGTAAGATAGGTACGTGCAAATCAACATGACGCAGATGTATGAGAGTTTACTGTTTACCCTAAGTGTTGGGACAGACAGGCCTGAGCAAACTAAGTCGATACAGATCAGATGCCAAAGAACGCAGTGCCTGATCAAGGTCTAAAACTGTTTGCCACTCATCCGAGGCGATAGCCGAGGTCAATATTGGTAATCTCCAGTGGATATCATATTCAATGACTCAATAGTCATCAGTTGTTTTATTTAACTAATGAACAGACGTAATGTTCTAACTTTAGGTACGCATATTCAGTGGGAAAAACCCCGTGCCGGTGAACATCAGAAATATTCACTGGGCTAAAACAGCTCTCAGCCAATGAAAGAAAGTCAAATTTTAGGTTATATAATAATATATTATAACTTAATAAGACATATAAAGTAAATAGGAAAACACTGAATAATAGATTATTTTAAACAGTAACGTTTTCCTATTGACTGTCGTCAAAAATGAAACAACATAAATCTGATGAAGAAAGTAAAATCTAATATAATAACCCAAGAAAACCATTGCTTGGCCTAATGTTTGCCTATTCTGTCATGAAACACTTAACATTGGTAATAATTACTAAAACATACTTATCTCCACATCAGACGTAATATATTTCAAACATATTTGCTCACATTGTGCTAATGCTCTTCAACTGAGCTCCAATATTTTCTCGTGGGATATAGGTTCTGTGGCTATTATAAGATGTATTTGGTTCTTTAATGGTTTTAGCAATTCGTTCAAATCCATGGTGCTGAAGGTGAATGGATACACCTTCAAGGGAGATCAATCAGATCAGAAACTATTTACCTCCTTTTTTCGGACGGTTTTAGTCATAAAGGAAAGAATTAGCTCCCACCTTTGCCTATATGAGATAGATTTTTTGCCCATGTGAGAAACTTCTCTATCTCACATGACTATGCTGGTCCTAGGAACAATCCACTTAAAGGTTAGAGAAAAGAATCCACCATGAGCCAGTCCATGAAGGATAGAGAAATCTCACCATCGGGGAAGGAATTTCAACCACGAACTCGGCAAGCCTCGTCTCTGGTTGAAATGCCTACCCCGAGGATGAGATTTTCCTATCCTGCATGCACACTCATGATGGATTCTTATATGATCCGTTAAGATTACATTTTGTAGCCCCTTCCGACAAGCGGTAGCAAATATTTTCCTTTAAAAGTATCCCGCTCCTTGTTTTGAGGTGGGATTCCTATATCAGGAAAGCAGCTTCTCTTTCGTTTTAAAGTTTAAGAAAACACCTCTTTTTAGAAGGGGCTATGTGTGCAGTAAAGCCAACAGGAAGTCACTAAAGACGTCTCCCTTGTAACCCGGGCCTTGTAAAGACAAATAGCAGAGAAATCATCGGCTTATAATTCTACTAACGGGCTATGACCATCGAAACGACGTACAGGAAGAAAATGCCATATTATTGGCTAGCTGGCTTCAGCAGTGATTCATCACGAAAACATACCTATATAATTTTGACCCCCTTAAACTCCACTTTTATTATATAGTAAAACTGGGGTTTACAGGGGTATACATTATTTTTCTTATTTCTGCTCAAAAACATAGATTATGGGTACTCGTTAGAACCGCCTTAGCAAGGCGGTTCTAACGAGTACCCACAATCTATGTTTTGAGCAGAAATATGAAAAATATCAGAATTTTTATCTGAAAACTTTCAGTTTTTTGGTGGTGAAATTTTCAATATATTTGAATAGGCGTGTTTTCGTAATGTGGCATTAATGGGTTTGTATAGCCCTTGCTCCAAATTAATATCAGATTAAAGAAATGGTTTTCAAATTTAATCTGCAACATACTCAGGGCAAATTCAGCAGACAACAATTTGATGATTTGTTTTTTGTTGTTGTTTTTTCAGAAAACAGGGTATGACATTTCATGCGGAGACAGTTTGCATGAAACGTCTGTTTTCTGGAACATATCAGAAAATGTTTCAAAATGTCGTCTGTTGTTGTTTTTTTTGTTTGTTTGTTGTTTTTTTTTTTGTTGTTATTGTTGTTGTTGTTTTTTGTTTTTGTTTTTTGTTGTTGTTTTTTTTCATTGATTCTGCAACTGGCATGAAAGCTATTATCATATCAGTTTCACTAAGAGAACTACCTTGTATTCCTGATAAACTCTTAGTCAGCAGCCAATCAGATGATAGGAACCCGCACACTACATGTTGCACATCTATACTGGGGACTGATAGCCCTGTTAGTAGAATTATAAGCCTCCGCAGAAAATTTGTTAAATGTATCCATTCCCCTTGAGCTGAACAACATTTTCTGTTTATAAATACTGGCTGAATTATAAGAACTTGATCTCAGCTGAACTTATGCAAAAAAATAATAAAAATTAGCCTGAATATTCGTCTAAGATTAGTTGTTACTCCTTTATGTTTGTGTTATCGTTTTAAAGACACAATTTGGATTGCATAACACCTAATGACTCATAGCAGATTAAGATAAGAAATTCTGGTGACCAAGGCCACCCTTATAAGTTGGGGGCCTGATAAGGGATAACATATTAGATGAGGTATCAGCAAAGTTTATGATAAGGAAAGGGAAACAGATAAAGTGGGTAATTTGGTGATAATTTGATATTTTTTTCTCTTTTTTCAATAAAATATCTGGTTGTTATCATTAGAATTGCCTCTCCAAGGCAGTTCTAATAGATAATCACAACATGTTTTGTGGAGAAATACAGATGCTTATGCTTTTATGCTAATTTATTTTAAAATGCCCTCTTTAGATAGTATTTATTTATTGAAAAAGAAAAGCTTTTTGACATAAAATACACATTCTAAATTGTTGAAGAACTTTCTGACATATTCCATAATGTGTTGTTTTACTGAAGTTAAAATATTTTAAGTTTTGAGGCAGCTATTAAATAATTGTTTTAAGTTTTCAGGCAGCTATTAAATAATTGTTAAGTGTGCTTATTTACTTTAGAAAATTAATAAATAAATAAAAACACTTTCAATTTATATATTTCTATTTCACTTTAATTGTATTTTTTTTTTTTTTTTTTCACAATGGAAGAAAAAACAACACCTTTGTATTGTTGAAAAACTATAAAAAAAAAAAAAAAAAAATGAAAACAATAAATATAAATAAAGTGATACAATACAAATCAACAAATTAAATGCAAAATTTGCAAATGAATTTATTTGTTTCTTAAGTAACATACTGAATACTTCTCAATTATATGAATTACCCTTTATAGGGCCCCACCTAGGGAGACTTATCATCCTTATAATCACTTCATTATCACTTAGATAAGATAAGCTTTTGATGTGCGCTCTGTTGTCAGGACTGTACATTGGGGCTGATCATGAAAGTGGGGGTGTAGCCAAAGAAGGAAAAAATGTGTCTTTAAGCTTGCATGTTGACGTTTATATTCCGGTTTTATTTTCTTATCTGTTTGTATGCTGGCGTCGGTGTTTCTTTTTCTACCTGTTGCTGCACTCAGTTTCTTTTCCTTTCGGGACCTTGAGGAGATTATGTGTGCTTTGTGGTTGCGGTTTATAACTTTTTATTATTTATTTATTAATTTGTTTATTTATTCATTCATTCATTTATTTACTTATTTATTTATTATTTCAAAAAATTAGGTTAAAATGTTTCATTGTGACATTTTAGGCATTTGAGATTCCATAGATCCTGGGAAAGTTATATGTCATGGTTTAACCGGAAAAAAACACCGCAATGTTTTTATCTCAAGCTTTGAGAATATTCGAACTTGTTTGTGGGAACTAGTTTATCTGACTGAAGAATCCAAAAAGAGTATTATCCCTTAAAGCGGTAATGACAATTACAGCAGACGACATTATGATTTATTTATTTATTTATTTATTTTAAATTTTAAGGGTAAATAAGACTTCATATTTCATGCGAATCGAGGCAAACGATTTATATGAAATATCGAGTCTTATTTTCACTGAAAAAAAAAAATAATGTCGTCTACTGCAAATTGGCTTGGCGCTTTAAGCGTTAAAATGTAGCTGACACACTTTTCAAATCTGTTAAAAACAAGAAACCATATAAACAAGTATATAACAAAAACATAACGATACTTGTAATCTCATTAACCATGTTACCTTCCGCAGAAAAATGTACCATATCAACAGTGGAAAGTATGACTGAACCCCACTTTTGACCTAATGCTGCCTAGGAAGCCATTAGATATCTACGGCGCTCACTCTTTGTAATCTACAAGTACTAAATACAGGTACTGGGCAAATCCTGCACTGCATCTGTACAGTCATATATAGTTCTAGGTATTTCTCTTACGAGATAAGTTTCATATCATGGTTCTAGAAAATGCACCTTTTTCAACTAAAATATTGTTAGTTTTCTGATTTCTCCATTAAAACATATGTTGTGGATACTCTAATGAGTACCCACAATATATGTTTTTATCGAGAAATAAGAAAAATGTTATCTGGTACCCCTCTTATCTGGAACTATGTACATTTTCCTTTGCCACGGTTCAGAGTGCCTTTCTCAGCAGCTGGAAGTTTCGTAGAAACAGTTAGCGGTCACGTAAGTCACATGACATAGATACAGTGAACTCTTGCGCGTTGAAGGTGAATTCAGCTGATAACAAACGAGCGATGTATTTTTTTTCCAGAAACAGGATTTGACCTTTCATCTAATTTTTTTACAGGGGATAATTCACAGATAATCTCAGCAGATAATGTTAAGCTTTGTTTGATTGTTTGTTTTGTATGGATTGACAGTAAGAAAATATTTGAAATTAATGTCGTCTGTTAATATTTATACTCACCGCCCTAAGAGTTGTGTGCACAAGATGTTAACAAGTAGAAGAAAAATTATGCTTTGACCCTTTAGTATTACTAAAGCAGACGACAAATTTGAGACGTGTTCTTACTTTTTTTCTGAATTTTATTAAAAAAAGTCGAATGAAGTGTGAACTCGAAAATTTGAAGGATAAAAGGCAGGAAAATCAACAAATTTTACGGTGATTTTTTTTTTTATTTTTCCTAGTAAAGATCAGCAAAAAGGGTCCGATATATCATGTAAATTGTCTCCTTGTGAGAAATATTCAACTTCTGATGAAATAAAAAGCATGCAATGACAACCCTGTTTATTGGGAAAAAATAAGAAGAAAATAATAAACTAAAAATGTCTTGTGCTAAACTTTTCCTTAGGAGACACTTTGCATGAAATGTCTAATCCCATTTTCTGTAAAAAAAAAATGAAAAATCTCACCAGTTTGTCGTCTGCTGACTCTGCCCATAGCATGGTAAGTGTTAAGTAGATGCTTAACTGCAATAGCATTACTCAGCTTGACGTTAACTCGGTTACGATCATCGCTACAAAACATCACAACCTTGTCAAGAGCTTGGATTTTTGTCTTAAAGCTTTAATTGATTACATTATAAATCAAGTATATCTAAGACATGTGAGACCTCTAATGAAAAATTCACAAGGATCGTGCACGTCGTATGGTAAGAAGGCTGTAGCGCTGTTTAATCTTTTACCACTCTTTTGACTGCAGACGACAAATTGACGATTTCTTTCTTTTTTTCCCCCCAAAAAATAGGCTTTGGCATTTCATGCAGATTGTGTCCTTGCATGAAATATCAAAGCCTATTTCTTGGAAAAATAAGGAGACGAATTGCATGAAATGTCAAAGCCTATTTTCTAGAAAGATAAGAAAACAATTTCAAAATGTCGTCTGCTGATTTTTTACACAGCATGTTAAGCGTAAAAACCCCTGATCGTAAACTAGGTTTAATCCCCTAACCATTTTGTTGTTGACCGTTCCAAGGCGGTATTTGTGTTCTAGTTTCTCATCTATTCAAATATACTGAAATTTTACCCATAAAAAAATGAAAATTTACAGATAAAAAATTCTAATATTTTTCACATTTCTGCTCAAAACATAGACCCACAATCTATGTTTCTGAGCAGAAATAAGAAAAATAATGTATACCCCTGTAAACCCCAGTTTTACTATGTAAAAGTGGGATTTAAGGGGGTCAAAATTATATCGGCATGTTTTCATTTCTTCGTTCTTCGTTCTGTTGTTGACAGTGTTACTTGTGTTATTTTGTGTTTTCGTCTCATGTCATTCAACCCTTGTCCTGCCTTGGAAAAGCTGTGTTCCGTCCTTGTGGCCGATTCTGATTATTTCCATACTCATTGTTTGCTACTGAGCATTTCAAAAATATAAGGGAAGATACTCAGGAAATGCCACTGTCACGAAGCGCAGTCCTCCCGTGGCACCAATAAAAGAAGGGATGAAGAACAAATAAGGACAAAACAAACGCCACATATGAAACCATATAGACGCACAAACAAGGAAGAACTGCAATAGAGATACCTAGGAACGTACTTTTTCTCAGTTGTGTCGACAAATGTATTTTTGTTGTAAAATATCCATCTATCTGTGTTAACCCTAGTCCTGCTGAACCCGCATATGTTCTGCTTTTGCAAAGAGTATAGATCCAGATCAGTTGGCTTCTGCAGAAGCCAACTGATCTGGATCTACACTGTTTGCCATTAAGTATGCGAATTTATATCAACAAGCAGGATCAAATGATCCGATTGGCTGAAAATTAGAAGTGGGCGTGACATCTTTATTTATTCAGTATGACAAGGTTAAGCCTGACCTGTTGACCCTATGAAAAACGTTTAAAACAGGGTTGTTATGGTTATCATAAAACCAGTTTTTAGATCGTTTTGAAGTATTTATGGTTTCAAAAATTGTGCACAAAAAAATATAAGTGAAGATACCCAGGAAATGCCACAATCACGAAGCGCAGCCTTCCCGAGGCACCAAAAAGGAGAGATGAACAGACAACGACAAAGCAACTGATACCACATTAGGAAACCACCGACGTGCAAACAAAGAGCTGCAACAAAGGAATCGCCTTGGAACGGTCCGTAGGAAAGCCACTGGGTGTGTGTGTGTGTGTGGGGGGGGGGGGGGGGGGGGGTTAAACTAGTTTTACTCGCGCGAAACCTCACCGTTAATTCTGATGCCGCTCCAAATTACAAATATATGTTCGTTCCGCATAGGGCTCCTCTACCTCATCTAAGCATCGCCGTGAAACATATATAATCAATACCATTATGTATCAATAAGTGACTACGAGTTCGTACGGAAAGACAGATGTGATACAACTGCTAAGGTTGGTGGTAGAGTATTGTTATATCACAAGAATTCTCTAACCTGTCAACGAGAAAGAGAGTTAGGAATCTCAAACGTTGAAACTCTCTGGGCAGAAGTAACTTTACCTAAATCCAAGTCATATATCAAGAAAAGGAGCCATACATCAAAGTCTTATCGCTGCTTTAAAATCTTTAGCGAAGATCTGTTTCTAGCTGACTTAGCACGAGAATTTAATAGTTTTTCCCTAAGTCAGTCGAGTATTGATTATGATATCAATTCATGGTATAAACACTTTTTGAAACAATTAGATAGACATATCCCTATTAAAACAAAGAGAGTAAAACCCAAACACTTACCCAGTTAGTTTACGACAGAAGTTGCACAGGCACGACGTCAACATATTTCAACAAAAGAAAACAAAACTGAAATGAATAGAATAGAAAACAAAACCGAAATTTAACAAAAAAACAAAACAAAACAAAAAAAAAAACGATAATTAGAAAAGCAAAAAAAAAACACACAAAAAAAAAAAAAAACACACACACACACACAAATTGTTCTGAGACAGTAGCGGATCATCGGGATGCTAAAACCATTTGGCAACACATACGTACTGTCAAAAACAATAGTACAGAATCTTTAAACAGATTACCAGATGAGCTAAAAATTGAAAATAAAATACTAAAACATTCACACAAAATTGCATGCAGCTTAAATGAATATTTTGCAACTATCAAAAAGCGTCTGAATAACATTGAAAATACGTCAATATATAGAGACTAAGTTCGTGATAAGATCCCAGCCAATGTACAGTTTCAAATCCCATCTATCACGCCGTCACAGGTATCTACATTTATACGGCGGTTTGACCTCGCGAAGGCAACTGTACTCGATAGAATAGGGCGCGAATCCTTAAGTTGGCCTGCGATATTATCTCATCAAGTATTGCTTCTTTAATCAATAAAACCATACAAACCGGCCAAATCCCCACAAAACTAAAAATGATTAAAGTCTTTCCTACATTTAAAATCGGTCAGGAAACCGACCCATCAAAGTATCGCCAATTTCGATCTTAGAAACTGTATCAAAAATATTTGAGAAGCATGTTAATAAACATCTTATGTCCTATCTAAATAAAATATATATTAATTCACGAATGTCAGTCGGGTTTCAGGCATAAGGCTAGTTGTCAGGCGGCTCTGGTTAAATTTATAGACCAGTGGATGAATTGTATAGACAACCCAGCTAGCATTCTACATAAATCTATAACGGTCCATTATCAGCCCGTCAGGGTAGCTGATAAAGGCCCGTTATAGATCTATGTAGAACGCTTACTGGGATTTTTTCGTATAGATAATAGAGGATCTCGTAGGGACAATGCTTATAGATTTTAGGAAACCATTCAACATAGTCGACCTCTCGCACTTAAAACATAAACTATCAAGCTATAAACTAAGTAATTTATGTTTAAACTGATTTACGTCGTATCTCGACGCTCGGTTACAAGCCATTAGCAGTCATCATGGAGTGGCGGAATTTTCCCAAGCACTGTTACAAGCCATTAGCAGTGATCATGGACTGTCGGAATTTTCCAAAACACTGTCAAGAGTCCCTCAGAGCTCAATTTTGGGACCAAAATCATTTTTACTCTTTACCAATGATCTGCTTTTATCTGTCAAACATTGCTTAGCAGATTTCTTTGCAGATGACAACACCATCCACTTATCAGGCAAAAACAAAGCCGATTTTGTGTCTCAGCTCCAATCTTATGGCACCAATACTGGAGCATGGAGCAAACGTAATAATTTGCCAATTAATTACGATAAATCTACCTTAATGCTGCTGGTACCAGATAAACACTTCAAAATATTGAAAATTTACATAATCGAATTGACGACTGCTAAATAAGGAATGTGAAATCGGAAACATGTAAAAGAACACTAAGGTCATCTGAAACCCGCAACTTGACTGTTCTTCGATCCAGGACTTCATTGTATGGCGGCTCTTTTCTTGTTCGGCACCAAAGCTCTGGAACTCCCTACTCGACTCAGCCAGAATGGCACAATCCTTAGATGTGTTTAAAAGGGCTGCGAATTCTTAAAAAAAAGTATTTTTAAACTTATGTTGCAATCATAATTTTAAGTTTTATGCGCGCCCTGATTATTGCATTTTATCAACATTTTAGCATACATTTTCTTCTGCATTTGTGATAGTAAACCGAAGTAAGTCTATGACAAAAAAAAGCTGTTCTACTATGACCCATAAACACACATATGTCTTCAAATCCATGTTAAATGTATGCATATGTATGTATACGTATGTATACGTACATGTATTATGTATTGTGGTATTTTATGAGGGCCGCATGGCAGACTGGCATTTTAGCTAAAAGAGTAACCCTCTTGAAATATTGTACAAATAAGGATAAATAAAAACATCATGAAACAGAGTAAAGGGCTCATTGGCGATCTGAACCCAGAACACAGGAAAATCACAAACAGACCACAATGGAGCCGAACACCATCAAGAAAACGTATCTATATAATTTTGACCCCCGTAACCCCGTAGTAAAACAGGGGTTTACAGAAGTATACACTATTTTTCTTGTTTCTCCTAAAAAAATCTATGTTTTGAGCAGAAATAAGAAACATATCAGAATTTTTATCTGAAAACTTTCAGTTTTTGATTGTGAATTTTTTCAATATATTTGAATAGGCGTGTTTTCGTAATGCAGACACTGATAGTCAAGCGCCAGCCTTCTGGAACAGATTGAGGAGGGAGTTGTCATTTAGTCTGAGGACCGACCTACTGTCGTACAATTAAAAAGGGAAGCAAAGCTACCAGGCATAATTAGATTTACAACCCTTCATGCAGTTTGCCGCAGAATATCCATCTTGTAATCTATCCCTCTTGTAGCGAGTGACAATATTTTTCAGTTGTTACGAATTTAAAATGTGGAGACACTTTGTTATCCAAAGGAGACAATTTACATGAATAACAAATCCTGTTTTCTGTGAAAAAAGAAAATATAATCAATTTGTTGTCTGCTGAATTTGTCCAGAGAGCGATACAGGTTAAACAAACTAATGTCTAGACTACGTTATTGCCAACATCGAGAGTTTCAGAAACTGGATAAGCCTTTACCTCTACAAAATGCCGACGACAACTAACAGAAGAGAAATGAGAGAGACTTTTGTTTTGCATTTTAAGCAAATTCCTCTCTCGAAATGCTATGCCCTTTTTGTAAGGAAAGTAGTCAACGAATATTTCTATGTATTGTCTACTATATTTACCTGCAGTAGTTGAAATGGTAAGTGATAGACGTGTTGCCGCGTTTCTGTAATAAAAAAACTTCCATTTGTGGTGAGTAGCCAGGTTGATTTGAAATAAAATCAAACGAAAACCCGCTCGATGACGTCTTAATTGTGCAATAAAATATCTTTTAATTCGTTATTTCTTACAAACAGCAGTAATAAAGCCAACAGCTTCATTCAATTATTTATTGTAGGCTTAACATCTTATTAAAATATATCCAGATTCTCTGGCTAACAACCGGCAAATTAGAAACAAATTTACATATCTTCCATTGTGACTCAGCTGCACTATCTTCAAACTTACAATTTTGTTTTTATTACGGAACACCTGGATAGAAACAGATATTGAATCACCAATCTTTTCAAGATTTAAACTTTTGAACATTCTAATATTGAGATTATGCATGGATGATGTTCTTTTATCAGAAAGATAGCTTAAATATATCTTTTGCTAGAGATTAAAACAGTTTCAGGTCTAGATCGCAGCATAAAAAATACGTTTGTGCGTGGCGTTAAAAGAAAATTGCATATTATACAGTAAGTAGGTTGTTACACTAACATCCCAAATTTATTATATTAAATATTTGGATTCCAAACTTAAAAATGTAATAAAAGTATTAACCTAAAGCATATTACTCATATAACCTACATAGCTTAACTACCAGTTATGATCCATATTAACCCATTTAAGCCTAGCGACCCTTAAAGGGGACACTGGCAAACAGTGTAGACCCAGATCAGACGCTACAGAACGCGGCATCTGATAAGGGTCTACACTGTTTGCATTAAGTTCAGAAATTTCTACAAAACATGATAATAATAAAAACTAACCAGACACCCCTTATATTGGAAATGCACCTGCCCAAAGAGTTAAGATAGAAGAGTCCGTTCGGCATAAATGGGGTGACAAACCAAGAATTTGACACAAAACGCAGTTCTGAAGTTCGGGTCTCTCATTGATAGATCGGTGTGTAAGGGTCTACATTAATAGGGAGATTTTCAGGTTTTTTACTTTGCTCTAGATAAGATGTTATCAAGATAAATGTTTTCTGACATCTCTGAAAAAATATATGTTATGAAGATGTCCAAAAATATCAATATTTTGGTTAAAAGGGCTTATCTAAACTATGGCTGGGAAATCTGCAATTCACCTAGTTATGTTAATGTAATGTTCCGACACTTGATTATCGAAAGGAACAAATTCTGATCAGAATGGCTGAGCTTGATGACGGCATTTTGTGTGTCTAAAACCAATTGTTCTTTGCAAAGCTCAGTGATGTTGTATGGAATCAATTCCAGTGTATGGTAAATGCGTTCACCTTCTTTGGATAAGATTTATTTCTTATTCTTATCACTATTCTGTTTTAGATTTTAAAGAATTGTTATGAAATCGAGTAACACCGTTTCTGGATTTAAATTTATCAATATTTAATGACACAATTTCTACTAAAATTTGTGACAAACGAGCGAACTTTGATTTTGTTATTGTAAATTTTCCATTTTTGGATGGCGTTGTCCCTCGTGCTACATCCAATGGTGTATACAGTCGACTATCGTTATCTCGAAGTCCAAGAGACTCTCTGAAACACTTCGAGATATCCATACCTCGACATATCAGATTTGCGGAATTGAGAAAAACAATAAATCGAACAACCACATTTAACATTTAATATGTAATTTGACCCTGAAATTAGAGATATATTGAAAATATTGTGGAAAAGAGGAACAATTTCTCCTCTTTTCCACAATATTTTGTTACTTGTGATTAGATTTCCATGTTAAAACGGGGATAAGATTTTCACATCGAGATAAGCGGTTATTCGAGATAAGCGAGGTCGAGATAACGAGAGTCCACTGTATATTTCTCGGTTAATTCGTTTTGCTTGAGCCTTTGGTCAAGTAAATGACTTCAATAATCGAAATAAAATAGTAACAGCTAAACTTCTAAAGGAAGGGTACCGTTATCATAATCTACGTAAAACATTTTCTAAGTCATTCAAAATTAATGTCCAAATATAATGTTGGTTTGAGAACACTTCTGCAAGAAGATCTGTCCGAACCTGAATTTTATGGCGACTTAGTCTATAAATTCAGACATATTGTTGGCAAAACTGATTTTTCCAGACAATTTAAAAAGATTGTCATTCGCTACAAAAAAGATAGGTTACAACATGGATATTCTGCAAACTGCATGCATGGTTGTTGACCCAATTATGGTCTTCTGACTCTCTTCTGAATCCCATTTGTATAAATTGCCAATGTTTATCTATTAGTCTGTAATGTAATATGGAATTTATACAAATAAAATTATTGTTTATCACTTTGCTTCCCTCTTTAATTGCACGAAGGTTGGTCGGTCCTTAGACTAAATGACTACTCCCTTCTCTGTCTGTTTCATATGGTTGGTACCTAACTATCAATGTCTTTGGTCGGGTTCATCTTGGTTTTAGTTTTTGGTGTTCTTGTGTTCTGGCTTCAGGTCCCCATTGAGCCATTTGCTTTGTTCCATCGCAGTGTTTTTGAATATATGTATTTTACTGTGATGTTTCACAGATGAGGTAGAGGACCCCTATGCGGACCGCACATATATTTGTACTTTGGAGCTGCATAAGAATTAAGGGTGAAGTTACGCGCGAGTAAAACTGGTTCAAGCCCCCAGTAGTTCTCCTTCTGACCGTTCCAATGCGGTTCTGCTGTTGCAGTTTTTCTCTATGGTTTCATATCATCACGAAAACTTACCTATATAAATCGACCCCCTTAAATCCCACTTTTATATAGTAAAACTGGGGTTTACAGGGGTATACATTATTTTTCATATTTCTGTTCAAAAACATAGAGTGTGGTACTCGTTAGAACCGCCTCGGCGGTTCTAACGAGTACCCACAATCTATGTTATGAGCAGAAATACGAAAAATATCAGAATTTTTATCTGAAAACTTTCAGTTTTTGGTGATGATATTTTCAATATATTTGAATAGGCGTGTTTTCGTAATGTGTGGCGTTTGTGTTGTCCTTATTTGTTTCTAATCTCTCCTTCTGTTGGTGCCTCGAGAGGGCTGTGCTTCATGACTGTGGCATTACTTGGGTATCTTCACTTATATTTTGATTTTCCGACTAGTAATAATTTAACATGCTCCTTGAATTTTAGCATTAATACCCATAGCACTTATTCAATTATCCCTAACAAACCTTCATAAAAATCGTTTAAACATAACTGGTACATTTTCAAAACCAAACGCCATTCTTTTATACCCATCAATTTTTAACTTTTTTGAGTGGTTCTACAAAAGATGCATTATATAAAGTTTTCGTTCACGTTGATAAGGGTGCATACAGTGATGATTAACTGACTAGATTTACTTTACACGTAGCTAGATGAAGTTGCAAACCTTTTACTTGGTCTGTAGCTTTGAACGAGTTGGAGAGACTGAAGAAGTTCGTGGGATTAAGGATGCAGATTCAGGCGAAGTACCAAGGAGCATAATCAACTTTTGGCAAGTGAATGGCGGTTTTCTGACATATGGTCGATACCTTAATAAGGGCCTCTGTGAGCAGTCTCATCTGGATCTACACAGTTTGTAAAAATATCTGATTTGGTCTGCAGGGCTGAAAGGATTATGACACTCGTAAATAAATAACATTATCTAAACCTTTATGGCGTCCAATAGTTTTCTGTCCTGCTACACCAATGATGGTCCAGGTTAGCAAACACATGCAGAAGTCCCAAATATTGTTTACCTATGTGCGCATGCTTTAGGACAATGAATACATTTTCAGGGGAAGCAACCCCTGTCAAAATTGTTTTACCTCCCTACTGAAATTGGGTCTACTGTAAAATAAAGGTGCTCTCCTTGAAGGTAGACCATTTTAAAACCCGTTCTGAAGATGGGTCTACTCTAAACGAAAGTTGTTCCTCTTGAAAGTAGACTCATTTTCAGAATGGATTTTGCTACTGACCGTTCAGAGGCGGTGGTTTTGGCTTTGTTTGGTACAGTCAAACCTCAATGGCTCGAAAATCTTGGGGACCATGGAAACTTGTTCGAGACATGGGTTGTCCGAGCCACTGAGGGCCAATCATGGTACCAGGTCAGGAAGCAAATGGCGATAATTTAGGAAATCTTTTTCGATCCTCTATACAATCCTATGGTATGTTGAGTGTATTCATTAGAATCGCCTCGATGAGGCGATTCTAATGAGTACATACACCATAAAATTTCATGATAAAATAAGAACATTTCACTAAATATTTGTTTTCTTGAGCAATCAGAAGATTTTTTTTGGAAAAACGAGTTCGAATCAGCCATAGTAAACGAGCCATCGGTTTTCGAGCTAATGAGGTTCGACTGTATTTATATAGCCTTGTGGCCGCTCGCTCCCGGGCTTTTTTCGTGTTTTGTTCTCAGTGTTCGCTGTCTTATTGATATGTTTAGTGGATCCTGTATAGCACTGTGATCACGTTGGGGAAAAGGAAGCTGGTAACTTTTTTTTTTTTTTTTTTGTGCCAGGTCTGTGGTCCCGGGCTTTTTTCGTGTTTTGTTCTCAGTGTTCGCTGTCTTATTGATATGTTTAGTGGATCCTGTATAGCACTGTGATCACGTTGGGGAAAAGGAAGCTGGTAACTTTTTTTTCTTTTTTTTTTTTTTTTGTGCCAGGTCTGTGGCTTGTTTTGTCTTCTCTTCCTCTTGGCGTCTTGATATGCTATCTTCTCTGATTGCTGCTCTCCCTGGACATCTTTTATACAATCTTTTGTTGCAATATAAGCAAACAAGAAGTCACAAAAATTGTCTCTTTTGTAAAACATAGATGAAAGTCTACTAAGTTTATCCAGGCCCTCAAGTCCCCGACCAGACTGTGCAGATGTGCAAGATGTTCTGGTCCCGTGCTTACAATAGCCAGCGCATGACAAAACCTACAAAATGGCATGTGCGCCCAGCGAAGACTCAGATAAGCCTGGGCATCCGCCCAGTCTGATGAGATTCTTTGCTGTGCATTCAATGGGTAGCTAAGGACCCAAGCTTTCTTCATGCGGACTGCGAAGACTCTGATCAGACTGGGCAGATGCCCAGGCTGATCTGCGTCTTCGCTGGGTGCACATGCCATTTTGTAGATTTTGTCATGCGCTGGCTCGTATAGTATTCTATAGGTTTTTACTTTTGTAATACTGTATGTTTTTACGTTTGTACGTATTCACTTATAAAAATATCTTTTATGTTTATGTCAAAGGAAGACGGCTGAAAGTGATCTGATAATGATAGGCTTTATCTTTTATGTTCAAATATATACAAATGTATTTAATGGCAAATAAGTACGTACGTGTACGTAAAATAGGCGTGCAAAACTATAAAATTGAAACTAATGATAGCGTAATTCGGTATGTTGGTAGGCGGAAGGGTCAAAGGCCTCAGTCAAAAGTTATCTTATAACAATATCTCAAGATATTACATGTAAATAAAAGATATAGAACTTATACCAATTGTGGAATTGCGCAACTATACGATGAAAATAGTAAATGATCTCAACACTACACATGCAAACAGCAAACTATACTATCTATCCCTCTATAAACTGAAATTTTGGAATAAAGGTGATGTGATTAAATGCCTGGATATCTGAAATTTCAGCCTTATTCCATCGTGAATGTTAGACAGCTTGTAATGATGGGAATGCATTCTTTACTTCTGATGACCAAAACCAGTTTAAACGTTGGTCTTGTCGAAATGTATGTGACGCATTATCATACCTTTTAGACAACATTTTGCATTAGATTTGGCAGTAACTTACAGAGGCTAATTGTTGGAATTCCGTTGGTTGCTAATAGTGCTCCGCTTGTGGCAGATTTGATTTTGTTTTGTTTTGAAAGAGATTTTATGATGTCTCTTTCTTGTGATACATAATCTGATATTATTGAAGTTTTTAACTCAACTTCCAACTCAACTCACTTTGGACGACCTTTTGAATACCAACAGGCCTTACTTTGAAGGAATGGTCACTCAAATTTATCTTACTGAACTGAAATTGAACAAAGCTAATCCTACTTATACCGAAGCCCCAATTTAAGATTTGCATTTATCAATTTCAAACGTTTTTGTTTCATCCAAAATTTATGACAAATGCGATTTTGATTTTGACATTGTTAATTTCCCGTTTTTGCATGGCAACTTTCCTCGTGCCCCTTCTTATGGTGTTTACATTTCTCAACTTTTTAGGTTTGCAAGAGTACCTAGTAATTTGGCTGATTTCAATGCTCGTAACAAAACTTTAACAGGGGAATCGATGTCATGAACTTCGGAACGGTTTATCGTCGACACTATGAATTCAATTGATTTCTAAATACGACACCGGACTGAAAACACTTCTGCTACAAGGCCTAGCGAAACCCAAATTTTATGGTGACTTACGAGTAGTGTATAAGTTCAGAAAAAATGTAGGTACACCTAAATTTTCTGATCAATTTAGTAAAATTGTCATAAGTTATGTACGAAATGGATATAAAATTGATGTCATAAAACAATCTGCTTGCTTAGCCGTTGACCCAATCACGGGTGACCACTTTGCTTACTTACCTCTTAAATTGCACGCCGGTGGGTCGGGGCTCAGTCTCTATGATGGCCCCGACTTATAAACTATTCATTAGATGGTCTGGGCCGGAACTTTTTTTATATGTTTCTCAGCTCACCGTGGTTCAACTTGTGGTTTTCTTTTGCTCCAGTATTCCAGTGGTGTTATTTGACACCTCAGGGATCTCCAAGTATCTCAACACGTCGTTTCTGTTTAGTCCTCATCTTTGCTTCATTATAGTCTTTATCTGTGATCAATTTTTTTGCCGGTAAAGATTCATGGATGAGTTAGAAGACCTCCACGCGGACCGAGCAAATACATGTTTTTACTAATATGGATGCTGAGGGCCAGGGTTGGGATCCCGCAGAAATAACTTAAGCTCCCCTCCCTCCCCCTTACTCCCTCTCACCCATCCAACCAGTAAAAAAAAAAAAAAAAAAAAAAAAAAAAACATACAGTGAATAAATGCCAATCAAGTCTGCCAAGTTAAGATATGTTGATTCCGCGAACTTTATTCGATCAGATCATACACAATTAATGCCATTTAATTTTATTATATTTCTGTTTCATTTGTACTTTGATTTGAAATATGCAAAGTGACTGGTGCACACACTTGGCAGTTTTTCCGTCGTTTCCATTAAGATAGACAACTTATGTGACTTCCTGTTTCCTTTACTACACACCAAGTCCTTTTTGAAAATCGGTCCAGTCTAATAATGAAGAATTTTCTCCCAAGGAAAGAGGTGAATTCTTTCCTTTTAGGGTAGATCCCGTTTCAGAAGGGAGATAAAAACATTTTGACAGTTGTCACTCCTGAAAGTGTATCCATTTTCTTTAATTTTTGTATTTGACCTGTTTAGTCCCATTATTTAATGCTGATTATGCATAGGCATAATGCTTCATTACGCACATTACGCATGTGCGTAATATGCGTAAGAAAATATTTGCAATAAAGAGACATCAACTGACATAAAATAATCTGCTTCTATAATCAGGACTGCTCTTAAAGCTAAAGGTTTATCACTTCCACATGAGGGTCTACTCTTAAAGGAAAGAATTTGCTCCCTCTTTCCTTTAAGAATAGCCTCTATTGTGCAAGCATTACTAGGGAGAATTTTTCAAGACCTTTGCTGGGTGTGCGTAAAACAAATTCCGTTCTGGCTATGCCAGTTATGGATAATGGGAATATATATACTTTCAAGGAACGTAGGTCTGACGTGAAAGGAAATATTTACACCCACTCTCAATGAGTGCTCTGTTTAAAGTAAGAGCTTTGGGAGCAGTCTCTTTTTTTTTAAACGCTGCCCGTTTTTGAAAGGATTTAAGTACCAGGGGAAGCACATTCCTGTTCGCAAAAGTTGTAGCAGACGACATTCTTATATTTATTTATTTTATTTTATTTTTCAGAAAAAAAAAAAAACACACAGAAAATAAGTCTTGAAATTTCATGTGACTCTGGCAGACAAGTCACATGAAATGTTCAGACATTTCTTTGAAAAATAGAAAATAAAAATGTCTGCTGCAGTTGTGAAGGGCGCTTTAAGTGATAAAGAAAATAAATGTAATGGACACATTAAGACATTTATAACATCTGCTACATTTAAATGACTTACAAACAGCATGAACATCTTTTTCAGGGTCACAAATAACTTCTTATCCTTAAACCATGAAATATTAAATTCTTATAAAAGATGTTCCTATTGTCAGCAACAAAGCCAGTTAACAGACTGTTCATGAGTGATCTCTTTGATGACAGTTTGTGATTACTTACACGTTCCTCATTTAACCCTTAAACTGCCAATCACAACAATTGTCGTCTGCCTTGTCATCTGCTTGTGATTTTAAAAGTCATTTTTGCAAACAGTGTGGACCCAGATCAGACTGCCCCTCTAGGAGCAGTCTGACCTGGGTCCACACTGTTTGTCGGTATGCAAAAATAGGTTTGAAAAGTTTACAAGAATACTCAGCAGACGACATAAACAGACGACATTTTCAGATGCAGGTTTCCTTGGCGCTTTAAGGGTTAACCTTAAATAGTTTCGATCATTAGGGTATCATTTTCCCTAATGGCCAATTTTCTTTATCACGAAGAATGCTAATTGCCCTCGCTAAGTATCCCGAAGTACGATCGTCTCTTCCGCTTGATTTCGCAAGTTTAAAAGACATGGGGACAGAGACTCGTGTGCGACTCGTTGCTTATGAGATAATCTGGACCATGCTATGCAAAAAGGGTACCTAATATATATGAGAATAGCGAAGATCCAGATCGCCTGTACAGGCTAATCAGTTTATTTCTATTGCATATTCTTCCGTTGGGTGTGGGGGCGGGGGGGGGGGGGGGGGATCTGGGGTTTGTTTTTGCTGTTTTTTGTTTAATATATACATTGTATAAAAACTTCATAATCCTTACCATACTTGTCCTAAATTTTGATCAACTCTATTTCACTACCTGTTGACGTATGAAAAATGCTGACTGGGTGGCAAACAGTGTAGACCGAGATCAAACGCTTATTCTGCGGCGTCTGATCTGAGTAAGTTATTTTCTCAGGTCTGTCTGTCCGCATACTTAGGGTTACAACGGTGAATGCGAACATGATCATATCCAAAAAAGAATCAAACTGTGACCTTGACCTCGTGATGTCAAGGGACTTGGACTGCTTACCACTAGACTGGTTACTAGTGGTAATATTAGTAAACAACGATAAATACTGTGTAGGGAAGTATAGGTTTAAAGTAGGGAAGTGTAGGGCAAGTCTGTGACTGATGTTCTCAAATACTTTTCTCGTTGTGTTTCTCAAGAGTATGAATAAAGGTTTAAGGACGTTATAAAACATGAATATCACACTGCGTTAAACTTTGAAAATAAAACAAAACGGCATAAACACCACAGAATAAACACTTAAAAAGCCATAGATATTTTATTAACTATAAAACGCATGCTCCTTTCTACTACCCCACCCCAACGGAGACCAAAGCTCATTAATACACGATATAAACTTTTATGGCCTACCGTATTTACCGTCAGAATTCGAACAGGCAGGCCTGAGCAAACAGTGAAGACCCAGATGAGACGCCGCAGAAGGCGGCGTCTCATCAGGGTCTTCTCTGTTTGCCATTAACCCAGCAATTTTTAGACAGGTAATAATTACAACTGGTTCAAATTTTAAAACAAGTATGGTTAGGAGTTAAGGTGTCCAAATACTTTGGGTATATACGGTATTTTATGTCAGTATGAGCTGGATTTTTTTTTTTTTTTTTTTTTTTTTTGTTTTTGTTTTTTGTTTTTTAACAAAAACGGTATTTGTCTAGTGTTCCTTGCTGCCAGGTTTACTGCAAGTCACATTTTAGGTGAAAGATAAAGCATCTCAAAGAGAGTGTGCTCTGACCAGATCAATGTCCTGGCTTATTCTAATACTAGTCCAAAGAGAGTGTACTCTGAACTGATCAATGTCCTGGATTATTCTAATACTAGTCCAAAGAGAGTGTACTCTGAACTGATCAATGTCCTGGCTTATTCTAATACTAGTCCAAAGAGAGTGTACTCTGAACTGATCAATGTCCTGGCTTATTCTAATACTAGTCCAAAGAGAATATACCCTGAACTGATCAATGTCCTGGCTAATTCAAATACTAGTCCAAAGAGAGTGAATTCTGAACTGATCAATGTCCTGGCTAACTCTAATACTAGTCCAAAGAGAATGTACTCTGAACTGATCAATGTCCTGGCTAACTCTAATACTAGTCCAAAGAGAGTGTACTCTGAACTGATCAATGTCCTGGCTAATTCTAATACTAGTCCAAAGAGAGTGTACTCTGAACTGACCAATGTCCTGGCTAATTCTAATACTAGTCCAAAGAGAGTGTACTCTGAACTAGTCCAAAAGAGTGTACTCTGAACTGATCAAAGTCCTGGCTAATACTAATACTAGTCCAAAGAGAGTGTACTCTGAACTGGTCAATGTCCTGGCTAACTCTAATACTAGTCCAAGTGCTGGCTCTGCTGGCTTAGATTGTTTCTGATTCTGGCTCTGGTGCAGGCTCTGGTCGTGGCTTAGGTGCTGGCTGTCCCAGCAGGCACATAACATCAAAATGACGTCGTATCAACGTCGATGCGACGTGATCACGTCGCATCGACGTTAATACGACGTCCTTTTAACGTTGTGTGCCCACTGGGGTGTTTCTGGTTCAGAAATTTGGTTCGCGTTGTGCCTAATAAACTGGCTCTTGTTCCGACTCAAATACTGGCTGTGGTTCTGTTTCAGCTGCTGGCTGGAACTGACTCGTGTTGGCTCAGTTTCTGACCCATGGAGGTACTGATTGATTGTGTTGGGGTTTAACGACACCTCAACCCTTATGGGTCATTTTGTATCGTCTCCCAGAGAAAGAGAAAACAGAGATAGAAGAGACAGTAGAGGCGATGAAAGAGAGGGACAGGGGAGAAAGAGGAAACTGAATGAAAGTGAGGAAACAGTAAAATATAAAACATTCCCCCTCCACCCTTACCTGCTGCAAGGATAGCAGACCTTGCCCAACTGTAAGCCAATATCAGTTGGACGCCCCGGTGACGCAAGATACACGACACCTTTGCCTCACCCAACGAACCCCGGATGGAGGTGCTGACGGGGTTCCAAGTCATATACTGGCTATGGTCCTGGCTCCGGTTCTGGCTGGATCAAGTTCGGGTGCTGGCTCTAGTGATAAGTTGGATTCTAGCACAAGTGCTAGCCCTAGTTTTCCGCAGGTGCCGGCTTTGGTTCTGGCTCGGGTAAGTGCTTGGGATCTGACGAGGTCTGGTTCTGGCTCATCTACTGACATGGTTCTATCTCAGAAGCTGGCTCTGGTTTGGGTGCTGGCGCTTATTCTGTCTTTGTTTTTTTTTGTTTTAACCTTAACCCTGGTCATGCTGAAAAGATGCCACGCCCACTTCTAATTTTCAGCCAATCAGATTACTTGATCTAGATTTTGGATACAAATTCACACATTTAATGTCAAACAGCGTAGATCCAGATCAGTTGGCTTCTTCAGAAGCCAACTGATCTGGATCTACACTGTTTGCAAAGGCAGGACATATCCGGGTTGTCAGGACAAAGGTAAAGACGTCTGTCATTTGCAAAGGAGTTCTGGCTTTGATTCGGACTCATATAATGGCTATGACTCATGTTCAGGTACTCTCTCTGGTACTGACTCATGCAAGTTGTTTCTGGCTCTACTGTCCTTTCGACAATCTCTCGGAAAGATGTTTTTCGCTTGGCATTTTATTTTAAATGAAAATATTTTGTTCTGATTGTCCATATCTTATCAGAAACCATTTGTCGGTTCTGTTTCTGTGTTTTGTGCTCAAATATTTACCCTAAAATTAAATTTACGGCAAATGGGTCTGACCTGTGCAATTTCTATAGTAAAGGGATTTTTTTTTTTAAGTTTTGTCTAAGAACATATTTTTTAACTTTTCTTTGCTGATTTTGAATCATTGATGCTTCACAAAAATATCGTGAAAATTTCAGAACAATTGATCAAGCGGAACTTTTGTTGAAAATCTGCCTCCAAGTTACCTACCCTACAGATTTCTGCATAATTTGGATCCATTTTAACAATGGGAAAAAGAGAAAATATTTGATTTTTTTAAAACCTATGTCTTGAATAAAATTTTCTGCATAGGTACTTACGACAAGCGGTTTTGCATTACATCATGACATAATTTTGCAAATTCACTTCTTCTGTGTAAAGCGCCAAGCAAAAAAAACAAAAAACAAAAAAAAAAAAAAAAAAAAAAAAAAAAACGACTTTCTGAAAGATGTCGAAAGCACAGTAATTCAGGGTCACGTTCTGACTGGTTCTGAATCTTTTGCTGGCTGTGGTTCTTTCTCAAGTTCTGATCATACTTCTGACATAGGGGCTGACTGTTTCTAGCTCGCGTGCTGGCTGTAGTTCTTGCTCAGGCGTTCACTCTCGTTCTGGCCGGTTCTTGCTCTGGTCCTATCAGAAAAGCTACAGTTCTACTTCAGATGATGGCTCTGATTTTAGGGCAAGCGGTGGTTTGGTGTCTGACATGTATTGCTCTGGCTGTGGTTGATTCTTGTGCTGTAGGGTCATGTGGTTTTGACTAAAGTGCTGGCTCAACTGCTTGCTCTGCACAGGAGATGGCCCCGCTTTCAACTGGACTGGATCGTATTGTCCTGTTCTTGCTCTGGCATGATCATAGGAGTTGACTCGATTATGGCATCCAGATGTCAAAGATGACAAGTAGGCAGACTGGGATACAAAACGAAAATATTGCATTCACCTTAAGTATTTGGGCAAGCAGGCCTGTGCTTTTGTTTAGTGATCTCAAAACAGAAAACAAAGGTGCATCCAATTACAGTCGAACTTCAAAGGCTCGAACAATTTTCGGACCTTGGAAATTTGTTCTAGACATGGGAATTTTGAGCCACTGAGGGTTAATCATAGCACCAGGTCAGGAAGGCAAATGTAGGGGTGACAATTTAGGGATGTCTTTCAATCTTCTATAAAAATGATATGTTGTTTGTATATTTTAGAATCGCCTCTATGAGGAGATTCCAATGAATACACACAACATATATTTTTGTGTTGAGGTTTTACCCAGTCAACCCAGTGGGGTCATGTCGAGCGCGGTCAGTTTACCTAACCACGCGTTTACTGGGCAGGCTTAGTCCTCTAAGCGGTTAACCAGTATTGTGCACATTCATTCGCCAGAAACTGACAACTGCCCTTCTTGAATCAGCGAAAGGGAGAGAATGACCGTAGAAAATATTTCATCATGGGTCAATCTCCACGAAAGAATGTTGCCGACCTTGGCGGGGGTTGAACCCGCGACCTCCTGGCCTCCAGTCGGACGGCGAATCCTACTGAGCCACCGAGGCCACACACAACATACATTTTCATGATAAAATAATATGAGCCAGTGCACGACAAAACCTACAATAAGACTTGTGCGACCAGTGAAGACTCAGATTAGCCTGCGCATCCACGCAGTCTGATCAGAGTCTTCAGTGATCGCATGTGTCTTCTACAGCCTCCGGGCTATCCAGAGGGATGAACAAGAACCGTTGCCATCCTGGGTAGAAGTACAGGCTGATCTGAGTGTTTGCTGGTCACGCAGGTCTTATTGTAGGTTTTATCGTGCGCTGGCTCAATTATAATTTCTCTTAATATCCCTAAATGTTTGATTTCTCAGCTATCAGAAAAACATCCCAGAGACCCAAAAATGAATCAGTCATGGTGAATTTTGTTTGTGTTCAGGTTTTACAGCCCAGTCAATCCAGTGGGGTCATGTCGAGCGCGGTCAATTTTATTTTACCACACTTTTACTGGGCAGACTTAGTATTCTAAGCGGTTAACCAGTACTGCGCACATTCTTTCGCCAGAAACTGACAACTGACCTTCTTGAATCAGCAGAAGGGAGAGACTGACCGTAGAAAATAATGACCGTAGAAAATATTCCATGATCAAATCGCCACGAAAGAATCATCACGAAAACACGCCTATATAATTTTGATCCCCTCAAACCCCACTTTTATATAGTAAAACTGGGGTTTACAGGGGTATATATTATTTTTTCTTATTTCTACTCAAAACATAGATTGTGGTACTCATTAGAAACGCCTCTTCGAGGCGGTTCTAACGGGTACCCACAATCTATGTTTTGAGTAGAAATAGGAAAAATATCAGAGTTTTTCATTTGAAATTTTTCAGTTTTTGGACATAAAATTTTCTATATATTTGTATAGGCGTGTTTTAGTAATGGTTACCGACCCGGCGGTGTAGGAGCCCGCAACCTCCTGATCACCGTCTTCCAATCTTCTGTAAAATAATATGTTAATTGTACATTTTAGAATCGCCTCTATGATGCGATTCGAATGAGTACACACAGCATATATTATCATGATAAAAAAATATAATTTCTCTAAAATATCCCTAAACATTTGATTTCTTAGCTCTCGGAAGAATATCCTAGGAACTCAAATGAGTTTGAATCAGGCATGGTAAATGAGCTATCAGTGTTTGAGTCATTGAAGTTCGACTACATGTAAGAATGATATGATACCAGGGCCCAGTTATTCAAAACTTAACACGTTGTTAGCTAAAACGTGACGTTACAATTTCTGTCTTGAAATATAGCAAATACATTGATATTTTTTGCTGAAAAAAGGTGGGTAGCCTTTGCAAAAGCTACTCACATTTTTGCAGCAAAATATCAATGCATTTGAAAATACCTTAGCTACAAAAGTTAACGAGTATGTTATTAACGAGCTCATTAAGCTAATGATGCTTTGAACAACTGGGCCCAGGAGTCCCAAGCCCAATTATCAAAATGTTGATTAGGATTGGGCCTCATCTACCAACACCCAACCACCCAATATGTGTAACTATAAATAAAACTGGAATACCACTATTTAGAGTGAATGAAAATAGAGAAAAAAGACATCGGTTTTTGCTTTATTATGTATAACAATAATATAACAGCTATATAAATAACAAAATAGAAAATAAGCAAAAAACAAACAACCATTGCTTTGTACTGTCACAAGCAGCTGTTTTGTGTGTGTTGGTGACAGGAATGCTTTTAGGGTCAATCATACCACATTCCACCTTCATCTTGTTCTTCTAAATTGGTTAAATCGGAGGTTTATAATCCTACTAAAGAGTAGAATTGTAAGCCTCTGGTTAACTCTTTCGGTGCCAAATTTCAGACTGCTTTTTTTTATTTTAACAAACTATCATTTGGAAAGACGTTTATATGTAAAGTTGAAAGACTGAATGTCAAACAACATAGATCCAGATGAGATGGCTCATTGAGCCGTCTCATCTGGATCTATGTTGTTTGCAAAAGCCCATTATTATCGCCTGTGGCATTGAAAGAGTTAAAGTCATTGTCAAAATGTAAGAAATTTACAGCTAGGCTTTGGTATCGGAATAGGTACATGTGTATGAGCCTTACATATAAGCAACTTACATTCTACAACACTGGATGTATAACTATGTGTGTGTTACTTGTATGTAATTTGTCATGTCTTAACTTGTATTAGACAGGAGACAATAAAATATCTTATCACATCTTATCTTACCACATCACGAATACAGGCCTATTCAAATATATTGAGAATTTTACCACCAAAAAATGAAAATTTTTAGATAAAAAATTCTAATATTTTTCATATTTCTGCTCAAAACATAGATTGTGGATACTCGTTAGAACCGCCTCAGCAAGGCGGTTCTAACGAGTACCCACAATCAATTGTTTTGAGCAGAAATAAGAAATATAATGTCCACTCCTGTAAACCCCAGTTTTACTATATAAAAGTGGGGTTTAAGGGGGTCAAAATTATACGGGCATGTTTTCGTGATGATATGATATACAAGGCATACAGAGGACCCAAAATGATTTTTTTCCTTTTATTTATTTTTTATTCATACAAAAGAGGTTATCTTTCCATAAAAATACATCTTGTGGATTCTTGTAACAAGTAGATCACAAAAGGCAGACTCAAAGCATACTTATTTTTGTAAAACAAAACAGAAAAAAAAATTTATCTGTGAACAATGTATTTGGACAGACAGGTAAGAGCAAAAAATGTGACCCACATCGGATGACACATAATGTGGCATCTGATCAGGGTCTACAATGTTTGCCATTAGTCAAGGAAGTTTAAGACACATCAATAGGTAGTCAAGTGTTCTTGGTCAAATTTTAGGTCAAGTATGGTAAGGAATTAGAATGTCCCAATACTTAGGATAAATAAGGTAAACATTAATTCTTCTTTTTTTTTAAATTGTTGACAAGCATATTTCTGCATCTGTACATATGTATCATTTAAATTTTGACATACTAAATTCAAATACCAGTGGATGAAATTTTATTGTTGAATGTGCTAATCACAACTGCAGCAGACATTTTGAGTTTTTGTTCAAAGAAAATAAGGCCTGGCTTTTCATGGGCATTGTCATAAAAATAAAAACAAATACTGTATTTACTGTACTTATTCGGACGGACAGGCCTGAGCAAACAGAGTAGATCCAGATGAGATGCCGCAGAATGTGGCATATCATCAGGGTCTACACAGTTTGCCTCTCATCCAGAAATTTTTAGACACAACATCCAATAAGAAAACTACTTGTTCAAATTTTAGAACAAGTATGGTAAGGAGCTGAGGTGTCCGATTACTTAGGGTAAATACTGTATTTCAAAATCTTGTCTGCTGCAGCTGTGAGTGGCACATTTTGGTTTAATGAACACAGTTGCTCAATTTATAGGCTGGGAAAATATTTCAGCATATGACATTTTAAAATATTTTGTTATTTTTCCTAGAAAACAGGATTTGATACTTCATGCAAATTGTCTCCGAAGGAGACAATCTGCATAAAGTGCCAGTCCTATTTTCTGGGAAAAATAAAAAAAAAAAAAACATCATCAGTTTGTCATCCACTGAATCTGCCCATAGTGTGGTTAGTGTTAAATAGGTATTAACCCTTAAAGTGCTGAGTAGATTTGTAGCATACAACATTCTATTTTTTTTTTTTTTTTTTTTTTTCAGATAAAATATGATGACTTATGATGTGAATCGTCTGCTAGGCCAATAATTCACATGAAAAATCAAGCATTAAAAAATTATTCATAATGTTGCTGCAGTTGTGATTGGTGCTTTAAGGTTTAATGAACACAGTTGCTCAAATTCAGCAATGACAAATTGACATATTCTTCTTATTTTTCACAGAAAACAGGTTTGACGTATGATGCACATTATCTCCAGAGGAGACAATTTGTATTTACTGTCAGACTATTTTCTGGGGAAAACATTTCAAAATGTGGCCTGCGGAAATGTTTACCCAACATACTAAGCACTTGGTATCACTTGCAGACAATGGTTATTGTTTCTGGTATTTAGTTGATTCATCCTCACAAAACACAGTGAAAATAATGCCCACAGCCAATACATACAGCAACAAAAAAAAACTAACAAAATAGTTAATCTTAAAACTTACAAAGTCCAACTGGATGTAAAAGCCATTTTATGACATTAACACAATACAGACATATACCCATAGATACGAGGGTCCTGCAAAAAGTTCTGTCACTAATAGGCTTCCTTAGTTTTATCCCAGGTATATTTTAAAATGCTTCACTGCACTTGAATGGTCTGTTGAACAGCTAACGATACCCGTTTATTTTGTGCAAATTGCTTTCCAACTGACCGAATTATTTCAAATTGAAATAGATGCAGTCATATACACTGACCAATTTACTTGTTATATTGGAACATGGACCAGAAGACTGAAATTCATAGCTATATTAAATGCCGCATTAGGCTTAATATAGAGTCAAAACAGATATTTAATGAATTGTGTGTTATATATGGACCTCAGATCATTTCAATGCGCACAGTGTTTAGGTGGGTTAAAGCTTTTAAAGCTGTGAAATTTTCTGTTGAAGATGATACAATGTCCTGGAAGGCCTAAAATTTCTGTTACCAAGGCTAACATAGCTGCTGTAAAGACTGAAGTCAAACAGGATGCGCGATTGTCTGTCAGAGATATAGCTAGTTGTACTGGCATATCAGAAGGCAGTGTGCAAACAATTCTGAAAAAGTGTTTGGACCTGAGAAAGGTTTGTGCTAGGTGGGTACCTCATTGGCTCACTGAGGAGCAAAAGACACAAGGCCTTAAATGTGTCCGGGAACTTTTGAAAACATACAAAGGCTGTAATAGTCGGGTTATTTCTAACTTGCTAACAGGTAATGAAACCTGGGTGCACATGTTTGAGCCACAAAGAAGGGCTGATAATAAGCAATGGAAGCGAAAAGATCAAAAATGCCCATGTATTGCCAAGAGAACCACAAGTTCAAAAAAGATGTTGTACG
The DNA here is from genome assembly GCA_964016985.1 of Anodontia alba. Lineage (NCBI taxonomy): Eukaryota > Metazoa > Mollusca > Bivalvia > Lucinida > Lucinidae > Anodontia > Anodontia alba. The sequence goes on along the minus strand of OZ024822.1, from coordinate 116,808,586 downwards.
CAATTTTCTTTAATTCAAGTGGGCCAGTCCTTCAAGTGCCTCGTCCATCTGGTCATACAGTCACTGGCCGATTCTACAAGAATTCTGTACTGAAGAAAGTGAAAGAGTTTTACAATAAGAAACGACCAAGCAAAGGATAGTCAGGAATCCACCTTTTATACGACAACGCCTCCTCTCATAAGTGTGAGGTTGTTAAGTCTTTTTTGGCTTCTGAAAATGTGAAAGTTTTAAACCATCCACCTTATTCATCTGACTTGAGTCCCTGTGACTTCTTTTTATTTCCAAGGCTTAAGAAAATGCTTTCTGGAAATAAGTATACGTCTAGAAATTCTCTTGGCAGCGCTATTTATCAGTGTCTCCAACAGATATCAAAAGAAGACTATCTGCTTTTTGCGACTGGGTAAAAAGGTTACAAAAATGTGTTTCAGTAAAGGGGGAATACTTTGAAGGTTTGTAATAAAAATATGTTTGATAAAACGTAGCACTGAAGTATTCCGAACCCAGTGACAAAACTTTTTGCAGGACCCTCGTATAACCATATATACGAGACACGCTTGTGAAATGAGGTCTTCAGGGAATAGGCAAACAGCAAAGTTCCTGCTTAGCCTGTGCATCTGCATAATCTAATATGGGCCTTTGCTTTCTGCAGTATCCAGAGGGGAGGATTCAGAGGGGGTACGACTCCCCTTTGACACAAAATTTCATTTTCATTGGAAAGTTTGGATAAAATTGATAAATTTGGGATACTGTATTTACCCTAAAAATTCACACCCCTTGTCCTGTACCTTATACTTCTCTTCAACAAGTCCATTTTAATACATGTAAATGTGAGTAAAATTGTTGGGTGAGTGGCAAAGAGTGTAGACACAGATCAGACGCCGCAGTTTGCGATGTCTTATCTGGGTCTACACTGTTTGCTCAAGACAGTCTGTCCGACCTAGAGTAAGTGTGGTAATTTGATCACATTGAACCCCTGCAGAAATCATCTTGTAACCACCCCTGACCCAATAAATCTAGAAGCGAACAGTCTGATCGGCAATGTAAAAGCTTTATGAAAAGAATCTCATACGTGATGTTTGTTCTTCAAAATAAAAATAAAGAAAGGCAAATGTTTATCTTATTTCTACAAGGAAAAACACTGAAATAACTTTTCAAAACTGCCATATTTAAATACCCTACTTACCCTCAACATTCAGACACCTTAAGTCCTTATCATAATTGTCCTAAAATTTGAACATCCTTTTCTCTACCTGGTGCTGTGTCTTGTTGGATGAGTGGCATACAGTGTAGACCCTGATCAAAACCATGTTCTGTTACATCTTATCTGGTACTAAACTATTTGCTCAGGGCTGTGTCCCAAAGCTCAAAAAAAATACCTTCAGAAGTAATACCAGCACATTCTGTCAAAGAAAGCATCTGGAATCCTGTCCTCTTATTAAAGGCTCCATATTCCTCAAAAATAGACATTTTTTTATCCAAGAAAGGTTCAATAAATTGATATATGGTAATAATATGATCATAAAATGTGGCATCAGACAGCCTGTAAAAATTCAGTTAGTCTCGTGTTTTTGAACTAGATCAAAAATGAAATCATTTTTTATCGTATCTCTGAATTTAATTCAGAGATACAATAAAAATTCATTTCATTTTTGATCAAGTTCAAGAACGAGAGACTAACTGAAATTTTACAGGCTGTAAGTTACCACATTTTATGACTGTACTGTTATTTTTTAAACCTTACTTGGATAATAAAATGTCTATTGTTGAGGAATATGGAGCCTTCAAGCAAAACAATCCAATGTTATCACAACTATATATAATCTACTGAATTTTCTTTGATGAGGAAAAGCAAAATATAGACCTGGCATATAGAAGAAATTGTTTGAACAGTCACAAGTACATAAAATATGAAATGACTTCAAAATTGACTAAACCTTTCTGGGCCTAGTCACATGCCTTCAGTTTGATCAGATAATCCAGTAACTCAGAGATTTTGGATCTACTATAATTGTCCTGAATATTTGGATGGTCATGCCTTTGCAGTGTCAAAACTGCCAACAAAAATCACTTCTATCAGGGTTTACACTGTTTGCCATACAATCAGCACATTTTTGGACACAACATTAGAGGCAGTCAAGAAGACTCATTCAAATTTTAGCATACGTATAAAAATGGTTAATGTCCTGCTAAACCTGGATATGCCCTACCTTTGCAAACAGTGTAGATCCAGATCAGTTGGCTTCTATAGAAGCCAACTGATCTGGATCTGCAGTGTTTGCTATTCAGTATATGAATTTATATCAAAAACCTTGATCAAGAAATCTGATTGGCTAAAAATTAGAAGTGGGCACGGCATCATGATTTATTTAGCACGACAAGGGTTAAAGTATCTGAATACACTGGCTTTTCTTTCCATCTCAAAAATAAGCTTTTGACAAAAACACAATCACATTTCAAAAAGCAAAGGAAAACTTGATGAGTGTCTCATTATGAGCCATCTCATCTGGATCTATACTGCATGAAAAGGTTTCTTGTTTTGTTCTGTAGAGTTGGTAGGGTTGATTGATTATTTTTTTTGTTTGTTTTTTACCTTTGTGAGTAATTTAATAATCAACTATAAGAGAAATAATTCTGCAATAAAAATACTTACTTCTTTCTCAATTGGGGCTACTCTTAAACACATTACATGTATTTTGTTTTACTTTTAATTAAATATTAATGGATACTTCTTTGTTACTGTGCAAAGAGAGACAACTTTTGCAGACAAAAAGTTTCCTCTCTTGTATTTGAAACCTTTCAAAAAACTAGGAGCTTTTCTTAACCTATTTATGCCGAGTGGGATCTTCTACCTTATTTCTTTGGACAGATCTATTTTCTATATAAGAGATGTCTGGTTAGTTTAAATTACTCACAAGGGTAAAAAACAAACAAAAAATACAATCAATCAACCCTACCAACTCTACAAACCAAAACAAGAAACCTTTTCATGCAGTATAGGTCCAGATGAGATGGCTCATAATGAGACATCTCATCAAGTCTTCCTTTGCTTTTTGAAATGTGATTGTGTTTTTGTCACAAGCTTATTTTTGAGATGGAAAGAAAAGCCAGTGTATTCAGATACCTTAACCCTTGCGGTGCTAAATAAATCATGATGCCACGCCCACTTCTAATTTTCAGCCAGTCAGATTGTCTACACTTTTGCAAAGGCCTACATGTTCCAATACTTAGGTGTATTATGGTAATTTAAAATAAATTGAGCCTGGAATTAATTTTTGTTTGTATTTTAAAAATATACAAGTTTTTCTGATACTTCAACCAAAAATGAGTGTGGCAGAGAACCATCACTACAAACTGACTCTTCTATCAATAATATTCATAGGTCCCAATAAGGTGATAACTCTGACGGCTGTGTAAGATTTTTCGGTATTTTTTGCATCAAAACATGCTATGGATACTTTTTAAAATTCAGTTCATTTTACAGATTAATTCTACTGAGTGCCAACAAATCTGGGCCCAGATGTTCAAAGCTAATGACGTCGTTAGTTAACGATTCGTTAAAATTTTCATCGAGTGATACGCAAATATGCTGGAATTTTTTGCTGAAAAAATGTGAGTAGCTTTTGCAGTGCAAAAAGCTACTCACATTTTTTCAGCAATAAATATCAGAATATTGTATACTGAATCCGCTAAAATAGTTAATGAAATGACCCTTAACAAGCTCGTTAAGCTAACGACGCTTTGAACAACTGGGCCCTGGGTGTAAAAATGACAAAACAGTTATATTACAACCTCTATATAACACTACTGCCAGGATCCAAAAACAAAAGCTGCCTTAGCTAAACAACTATATTGTATCCAAACAAAAATGTATAAATTATATAGAAAAATGACCATTTATGGTCATTTTTCTATATAATCTATACACTTTTGTTCGGGTATAACATTTTGAAGTTCCTCTTTAAATTGTGTTATATCCAAAACTGTGTTACAATAAATCATGTTATAAAGAGGTGTCTGCATATTTGACCTATAAATTATTCAAGTTGTGTTTATAAACTAAAGTGATAGATTCTACATGAATATATGTTTAAGTTATAACTATTGATAATTCAAATACCTAATACTATGAAATAATTCTTCTGTTTATGATTTCAACCTACATTATATTCAACCTACAATAAAACTAAAAATGTGACACTCTACAGGACTATATGCAATAAATCACAGCTAATGATAATTAGAAAATATCAAATACTTCTCCATGAAAACATTTTATGAGTAAAATCAAATCAAATCATTTCTTCTATGCATGTGCCTCCAGCAAAGGTCCAGATCAGCCTGTACATTTGTGCAGTCCAATCATGATATTTGTCATCTGTGTACAGTGCCATCAGACAATGAAGAATGTATCGCTGGACAGGAAAGGCCCTGACTGGACTACAGATGTATAATGTAATCTAAATCTACATATTTTGCATATGTTTGAACACTATTTGCTTGATGCAGCCTATACTGCAGTACTTCATTAGTATCATCACACTGAGGTTATCAATGATCTTACAGAGGTAATCATAATGATACTTCATTAGTATCATCACACTGAGGTTATCATAATGATCTCACAGAGGTAATCATAATGATCTCAAAGGTGATCATAATAATCACACTGAAGTGATCATTTTGATAAAGATCCCACTGAGGTAATCATTAGTATCTCATTGAGGTGATCATAATGATCCCATTGAGGTGATCATGATGATCCCATTGGGTTATCATAATGATCTCACTGAGGTGATCATAATGATCACTGACATGGTCATTATTATCTCACTGAGATAATCATAAAGATCCCATTAGTGATCATTATAATCCTATGGCGGTGATCATAATGGTCTCATTGAGGTAATCATAATGATATTACTGGCATGATCATAAAGAAGAATACACTAGAAATATATGATACAAAGCATCTTCATCTTATGAAAATGTTAAAATTTTCATCAATGTTTTAACCCTGGTCATGCTGAACCCGGATATGGCCTACCTTTGCATACAGTGTAGATCAAGATCTTCTGAAGAAGCCAACTGATCTGGATCTACACTGTGTGTCATTCAGTATGTGTGTTTGTATCAACAACATGGAGCAACTAATCTGATTGGCTGAAATTAAAAGTAGGCATGGCAATTTATTCAGCAATCTAACTTACAATATTTACCTCAAATATTCAGACAGACTTGCTGGCGCAAACAGTGCAGACTCACAGCAAACTGTTATTTAAAAAGGAGGTGCATGACTAGGTGTACATTGTTTGCATTCAGCCAAAACATTATAGACACATCACCTGGGCTCAGTTGTTCAAAGCATCACTAGCTTAACAAGCTTGTTATTGACAAACTCACTAACTGTTGTAAGGTATTTTTAAATACACTGATATTTTTGCTGCAAAAAACATAATATATTTGCCATATTTCAAGATAGAAATTTTAGCATCATGGTTAGGTTTTGAACAACTGGGCCCTGGTAGTCAAATGGACTTGTTAGAATTTTAGAAAAAGCAAAGTACAGCTAGATGTCACTGAACTTTAGAGTCCATGTAAACAGAGAAAGTTCAGATCAGCCAAACAATCTGAACTGAAAAATTAACTAGAGCTGGTGTTTGTAAAACACTATGCCCCCAACTGCCTGACTCTAACACTGTTTGACTCCAACACTGCTTAGCCATGACGGTAACAACAGTACAAAAATATAGGATTTCAATGTTATTTTATCAAAGGGAAATAACTCTAAAATAGGAGATGATTGGGATAAGAAAAAAATACGGATCACCTATTTTTTCATGAGGAATCAAAACATGAAATTTCAAAACATTAGCATACATGGTTCTAAACTTATGCTATACACAATAAAGCAACGACATTAAATGGCCCAAAATTGCGAAGGGCCATAACTCCAACATTTCATTTAATTGGTTCAAAATTTATTCAGGTGATCTCCTCCTCAATCCCAATCAGTATACCAAATATCATGGCTCTAGCTTAAATACTTTTTGAGATATCTTGCTGAAAAAGTCAAAATGCCTAGAACTACAAAGGGCCATAACTACATCAATTTTTCATGGAATTCCCTAAAAAACAAACCAGATAATCTCCACATCATCCCCAATCAGCATATAATATTTCAAGACCCTAGCTTAAGTGCTTTTCGAGAAATCTTGCTGACAAGGTCAAAATGAGCAGAACTGCAAAGGGCCGTAACTTTAATCAATATTTTCATGGAATTCTCTCAAAATATAATCGGGTAATGTACACATCATTCCCACTCACTGTATCGAATTTCAAGAACCCAGCTTAAATACTTTTCAAGATATCTTGCTCACAAGATTTAATTCTGATTTTTTTTCAAAGGGGCATAACTTTAAATAAACATGCTAGACAAGAAACAAAATACGGGTCGGCTATTTTTTCATTGGGAACCCAAATATAAAATTTCAAAACCCTAGCGTGCAGGGTTCTTAAGATATGGCATGCACAAAAAAAGCTTGATGAACGGACAAACAGTCTGATGGACAAATAAAGGCAAAATAATATGCCCCATCAATTTCATTCGAAACTGGGGGCATAATCAGGTCATCTACTCATCGCTACCAATCTATTCATCAAGTTTCAAGGCTCCAGCTTCAATAGTTTTTGAGATATTTTGTTCACAAGGGAAACATGCCCAAATTTACAAAGGGCCATTACTTATGAAATATTTTTCAGAATTTACAAAAAAATTAATCAGGTCATCTACTCATCATTACCAATCAATTCACCAAGTTTCAAGTCTCTAGCTCTAATAGTTTTTGAGATATTTTGCTGACAAGATAAAAATGCCCAAAATAACAAAGGGGCATAACTCAAGAAGTATATTTCAAAATTTCTTCAAAAGTTAATCAGGTTGTCTACTCATCACTACCAGTCTATTCATCAAGTGTCAAGGCTCTAGTTCCAACAGTTTTTGAGATATTTTGCTGACAAGGTAAAATTGCCCAAAATTACAAAGGGCCATAACTCATGAAGTATTTTTCAGAATTTCTTCAAAAATTATTCAGGTCATCTACTCATCACTACAAATCCATTTACTAAGTTTCAAGGCTCTAGCTCTAACAGTTTTTGAGATATTTTGCTGACAAGATAAAAATGCCTAAAATTACAAAGAGGCATAACTCAAGAAGTATATTTCAAAATTTCTTCAAAAGTTTATCAGGTTGTCTACTCATCACTACCAGTCTATTCATCAAGTTTCAAGGCTCTAGCTTCAATAGTTTTTGATATATTTTGCTGACAAGTTAAAAATGCCCTAAATTACATAGGGCCATAACTCATGAAGTGTTTTTCAGAATTTCTTCAAAAGTTAATCAGGTCATCTACACATCACTACAAATCCATTTACTAAGTTTCAAGGCTCAAGCTCTAACAGTTTTTGAGATATTTTGCTGACAAGGTAAAAATGCCCAAAATTACAAAGGGCCATAACTCAAAAGGCATTTTTCAAAATTTTTCTTCAAAAGTTAATCAGGTTGTCTACTCATCACTACCAGTCTATTCATTAAGTTTCAAGGCTCTAGCTCCAACGGTTTTTGAGATATTTTGCTGACAAGATAAAAATGCCCAAAATTACAAAGGGCCATAACTCATGAAGTATTTTTCAGAATTTCTTCAAAAGTTAATCAGGTCATCTACTCATCACTACAAATCCATTTACTAAGTTTCAAGGCTCTAGCTCTAACAGTTTTTGAGATATTTTGCTGACAAGGTAAAATTGCCCAAAATTACAAAGGGCCATAACTCAAGAAGTATTTTTCAAAATTTCTTCAAAAGTTAATCAGGTTGTCTACTCATCACTACCAGTCTATTCATCAAGTTTCAAGGCTCTAGCTTTAATAGTTTTTTAGATATTTTGCTGACAAGATTGCATCCATATTTTTTCAAAGGGCCATAACTCAGAAAAGGGGCAAAATCCTGTCAAGAAAAAAAATACGTGTCAGCTATTTTTTCATGAGGAATCCATACATGAAATTTCAAAACAGTAGCATTCACGGTTTTAAAGTTATGCTACGCATCAAAAAGCGTGACGAACGGACGGACGGACGGACGGAAGGACGGACGGACGGACGGACGGACGGAAGGACGGACGAACAACCCAGAAGCAATATGCCCCTCCAACTTCTTTGAAGTTGGGGGCATAATAAGAGATGTAAAATTGTTGTACTCTTCATGTATGAAGCAAAGGGAAGTAATTTTGTACAGGGAGGCAATCAAATAATGTTTTAGTGTTTCACAAACACATTTCAAGTTTTGGAAAGGGAGGCAATTTAATTGCCTCCCTTTGCAGAACTTGAAATGTGTTTGTAAACACTATAACAAGAGCTCCGCCAAGCGGGGCATTATACGCCCGTGGCAAGTAATAAGATGATGCACATTAACTGGCTCCTGTATAATTCAGTGCTCCGGATATAAACTGTAAGTGGAATTACAAAAAAAAAAAAAAATTTAAAAAAATTCATTGGGGCATAATCTCTGCTGATATTTGGTGAACTGTAACCTAAGGGTCCAAGCTGGCCAAGAAATTAAGGGAGAAGTTTGCTGCTTCTAGGGAGAAGTGCTTTCTGACGGAGGACACACCACAGAAGTATGGCTATATTATAAGCTCATATGAGCCTTTGGCACACTACTACCTCTAAACAATTTGCTGTGAAAAGTTTACAAAAACTTTCAAAGGGGCATAAATCTGCAAATATTTGGTGCACTGTAACCTAAAAATAATATGTGCTGCTCCACATCATCATGTAAGTATTTATGAAATTTCAGCTTGATCGGCTGTAAACTGTAGGAGGATTTAGCCGGAAACAAAAAATTAATAGAAATTTTCAAAGGGGTTTAGCTCTGCTATTATTTGGTGGACTGTTACCTTGAAACAATATGCGCTGCTCCACATCATGGTCTTACTACAAAACAAATTTCAGCTTGATCGGATGTAAACTGTAGGAGGATTTAGCCCGAAACAAAAAATTAATAGACATTTTCGAAGGGGTTTAACTCTGCTAATATTTGGTGGACTGTAACCTCAAAACAATACGCGCTGCTCCACATCATAGTCTAACTGTACATGAAGTTTCAGCTTGATTGGATGTAAACTGTAGGAGGATTTAGCCATAAACTAAAAATTAATCGAAATTTTCAAAGAAGTATAACTCTGCTAATATTTGGTGGACTGTAACCTCTAAATAATATGCGCTGCTCCACATCATGGTCTAACTATACATGAAGTTTCAGCTTGATCGGATGTAAACTGTAGAAGGAGTTAGCCGGAAACGAAAAGTCTACTGAAATTTTCAAAGAGGCATAACTCCGCTAATATTTGGTGGACTGTAACCTCGAAACAATATGCGCTGCTCCACATCATGGTCTTACTATACATGAAGTTTCAGCTTGATCGGATCTTAAATATAGGAGGAGTAAACCGGAAATGAAACGTTACAGAAATTTTCTAAGGGGCATAACTCTGCAAACATTTGGTGGACTGTAACCCAGAAACAATATGCGCTGCGCCACATCATGGTCTAACTATATACCAAGTTTCAGCTTGATCGGATGTAAACTGTAGGAGGAGTTAGCCGGAAACGAAAAGTCTATTGAAATTTTCAAAGGGGCATAACTCTGCTAATATTTGGTGGACTGTAACCTCGAAATAATATGCGCTGCTCCACATCATGGTCTAACTATATATGAAGTTTCAGCTTGATCGGATGTAAAATGTAGGAGAAGTTAACCGGAAATGAAAAGTTTACAGAAATTTTCTAAGGGGCATAACTCTGCAAACATTTGGTGGACTGTAACCCGGAAACAATATGCGCTGTGCCACATCATGGTCTAACTATATACCAAGTTTCAGCTTGACCGGATGTAAACTGTAGGAGGTGTTAGCCGGGAACGGAAAAGTTTATGGGCGGATGGCTGCCATACCCCGTAACATAATACGTCCCATTTTTCAAACGGGCATATAAAAAGGGACTTAACTCTCATAAAATTAATCCCTTTTTTGTTTTGCAAGTTAATCAGGTGATCTACTCCTCAGCCCTAGTAGGCTCACCAAGTTTCAATGCCCTAGCTCAAACAGTTATCAATAGTTATGGAATAAGCAGACAGATGAATAGACAAATGACCCATAAGCAATATGCCCCTCCAATGCTTCACCCTTCCAATTCTTCACCCCTCCAATTCTTCATACCTCCAATTCTTCGAAGTTAGGAGCATAATGACTTACTTCCCTAAAATAATTACATTCCTTTTTAAATCAACGTTATACTGTTCAGTTTTTTACAACATTTACCATATCTAACTTTGCAGAACAGACATAGGAAACAGCTAACACAATGACATCATTGTCACACTATGCACAGCAGGCAACCCCTAACTACAGTGTCTGGAATTTTATTAATCAAGTAAATATAAGGCTATAATTTGACCTAAATTTTTTGGATAATTACCAAAATCAAACTTGACCTCTATGCTATAATGATATACCATTCTGCAAACTTTGAATGGAATCAATACATCCCTTCAAGAGTTATTGAGGGGACACAATATCTTTATCTTGTATTTTACCCCAACAACAAAAAATAAGTCAAAAAAGGGCCATAACTTGGCCAAAATTTTGTGGATGATTACCAACATTGAACATGACCTGTATTTCACAATAATATATCCTTCTGCAAACTTTCAATAAAATCAATGCATCCCTGCAAAAGTTATTAAGCAGAAACCAATATCAACATATCAACAAAAACTAAGTCCAAAAAGGGCCATAACTTGGCCAAAATTTTGCAGATGATTACTAATGTCAAACCTGACCTGTATTTTACAATGATATATCCTTCTGCAAACTTTCAATAAAATCAATGCATCCCTGCAAAAGTTATTGATCGGAAACCAACATCAACACACCAACAAAATCTAAATAAAAAAAAAGAGCCATAACTCAGCCAAAATTTTGCAGATGATTACCAATATCAAACTGGACCTGTATTTTACAGTGATGTAAAGTTCTGCAAAGTTTGAATGAAATTAATGCATCCCTTCAAAAGTTATTGAGCTGAAACGAACAACAAAAACTAAGTTGAAAAAGGGCCATAACTCAGCCAAAATTGGGCGGATGATTACCAATATCGAATTTCATTTCATTCCATATACTTACCTGTATGTGAAACATACAAATAGGATTTCTTTCCCTTGTCTAGTCCACAACTCGCTAAAAATAACTGAGGTCAAAACCGTGACCCATGAAGTCACATGACTGACCGCATGACGTGTATCTACCACGAGCTCACTTCAGTTTCTTATTCGGCGTCCGAAAGCCCACACGTGTTTATGTGAATAGAGACAAATATTGTTGTGGAAATTTATTTAGTTGGAATTATTTGAATTTTGGTTCATAAGTATGACTGAAGCGTCGTTGCTTTTCGACGGGGACTTGCTTGAGGGCGAGGAAGACGCCCCAAGAGTTTGTCGGAGCTCAGAATTTAGAGCCACCCCTTCGAGCTTAGCGCAGAGTGAAAACAAGGCTTCAAAAACATCTGTCATGGCTGCGCCCAAGTCGCGGAAACCTTGCAGAGCGTGGAGCTCTAGAAACAGCAGAAAGTCCGATTTGGAGGATCAAAGGGAAGAAAGAATGCGTGCCAGCATTGAGACGAGGTTCTCCAGCTTTGAGGAGAAAATGTTAGGCCTTCTGTCGGATTATCAGAGGCATCAAAATCCAGTTGTGCCGAGTTCCTCGGCGGCGGCATGTTCAACTTTCAGTTCAGTACAGTGCAACACTTCGGGTGTGTGCCAACCAGCAGTGCCACGAACACATTCTGAAAATAGTCAGAGGAACTTTAGTTCTTTGGACAATTCTTTGAATGATGAATGGTTAAACCCAGTCAGACACAGGATTCTGAAACGCACAGAGTGTACGGAAACTGCCCATTCCTCAGACGTTGACATTGAGCAGGATGATCAAGATGATGCAATTTCATTACAGCCAGGACAGGCTGAAACCAGAGATTTGGATTTAGATGCTAAATCTATCATTTCAGAGCATAATGAACTTCAGGCACAACAAGTGGATGACAGATTTCTAAAATATAAAACAGGCAGTCCATCAGAGGAAACTCAACAAGTGTTGCTGGACATGTTTGGGGAAGATGCGTGTGTCAAAAAAATCAGGCTCAGGTACAGTAGTGATTTTGGATAAAGGCACAGACTGATATCCTGAATGAGTCGTGGCGAATCAATTTGCCGTATAGACTGACAGCATACAGAGATTCTTACAAAAGTTCTTTTCCAGTGCATGAGAAATTGGAAGAATTTCTTAAAGTGCCTAGCTTGGACGATATTGTGGAACATTTTCTGATTAAACATCATTCTGGGAAGGCGACATTTAAGCGGTCAAGAAGTTTGTTTACGCCACATTTGAAAGAGATGGAAAGGCTTGGGTTTCAGGGACAGTCTGCAGCTCATATGGGTATCATAATGTCATTGTATGAACAGCGTGCGTTGGCTTCGCTTCTTCAGGAACTCCGCCAGGAAAATCCTAACTTGGATGCGGCAACACAAACAGTGAGAGACATTTTTGCAATGTCTTCCAAAATTTTGGATCAACTTGGTCGCAAGGGGGCCTATGATCACTTCATTAGGCGGAAGGCTACAATATTGGACATGGGTGACGATTCAATAAAGGACGTAGCAAAACATGCAGATTATTTGCCCTTAACAGGTGATGGTGTTTTGGGAAAGGAATTTGAGACTAAGCTCAAAGAGAGAACGGAAAAAAATAAAGAGTTCAAAGACTTAGTTCCAGAAATAAAACAGGATTCTCTTCCTCTAAAGAGGAAATCAAATTATCCTACTAATGCTAGGGACCAGAAACAATCTCGTTTTGACAATAGTAGAAACAACAGAAGCTTTAGCCAGAACAGGTCTGAATATTCCACCCCGTTGCGTTACGGGACTGACTACAAATCAACTTCTGGGTCTTATGGTCAGAAATTTCAAAGTCATCAGAAGAAAGGGGTGTTCTTTTTGTGCAAAACAGTCAAACAAATGACTTAAAAATAAAGAAAGGACAGTATCCAGAGATACCAGTAGGGGGTAGTCTCAAATTTTTCATTGATCAATGGAAACAAATCACAGACAAATGGGTTCTATCAACCATAGCAAACGGATACAAACTGGAGTTTCAAAGCTTGCCTCCTTTCTCGGGAATCAGAGAAACTCCTGTCAATGACAAAAATCACGATATTTTAATTTCGAAAGTAAAAAGTTTGCTCAGCAGTGATAGAACCTGTACCTTTTGCAGACCGTCACCAAGGTTTTTACAGTACTTCTTTTTAGTTCCAAAAAAATTGGGTCAATTCCGAGCGGTGATAAATCTGAGACCCCTCAACCAGTATCTCAAAACATAACATTTCAAAATGGATACTATGAAGACAGTTCTAAATCTAATAAAGAAAGGAGACTGGGCTTTATCTGTCGACCTAAAAGATGCATATTTTCAGATCTTAATTCATCCAAGTCACAGAAAGTATCTAAGGTTTTGCATAAAAGGGAAAGTTTATCAGTACCGAGCTTTAGCTTTCGGTCCAAAAACTTCTCCAAGGGTCTTCACAAAGGTCGTAGCTGTAGCAGCAGCTCATTTGAGGATGCAGAGCATCAGACTAGCAGTGCATTTAGACGATTGGTTAGCCCTAAATGCAATCAAACAAATGCTTCTCAGAGACAGAGAGAATTCTAAATCTCCTTTCTCGACTAGGTTTTCTGATAAATGCAGAAAAATCAAATCTGGAACCGACACAACACATTACATACATCGGGGGAATTGTCATGCCAACTCCAGACAGAATGGGAAAATTAAGAGAATTTGTAATGGTACTAAAGGGAAATACTGTGTCAGCAAGGCAATATCTGCATGCTCTAGGTATAATGGCCTCATGTATAGAGATAATTCCAAATGCAAGACTCTTCAGGAGATGATTTATATAAACTTTTAGTTTTTATCAAATCCTGTACCATATAACATTATGCGATGTATATATGTGAACTTAAATGAATAAAATATTGTTTAAACCAAATGCAAGACTCTATATGAGACCAATACAGCTGCATTTGTTACACTGGTGGAAACCAGTATCCAGAGATTTGGATGCTCGGTCCCAAAGTCTCAACATCGGAACACTTGAATTGGTGGTCACAGGAAGCCAACATAGCAAGGGGCAGATCATTGTCTCAAGGCCATATAAACAAAGTGATTGCCATGGATGCATCAAATCAGGGATGGGGTGGCAATTTGGGCCATCAGATTGTACAGGGCACTTGGTCAACAGCAGAGAAACAATTGCATATAAATTGTCTGGAGATGGAGGAGTTATCTTGACCATCCGAAACTTTCTTCAACAGTTGGGGAATCAGTCTGTCCTGATCAGGAGCGACAATTCGACAGTAGTACAATACATAAATCGCCAGGGGGGGTACTCGGTCTCCACAATTGTGCTACAAAGCTTGGGAACTTTGGCAAATGGCAATCGAAAAAAACATATTTCTGAAAGGGGCTCAGATAGACGGGAAAATGAATATTCTCCCGGACCAGTTGAGCAGGATTGTAATAAGGACAACCAAATGGACCTTGAACGATTCGGTGTAACAGAAAATTTTTCAAATCTGGGAGAAGCCAATGATAGATCTCTTTGCTTCATATCACAAGAAGAAGATGGACATCTTCTGCACTTGGGACCAGCATCCCCATGCATTCTCTCCAATTTTAAATGTACAGTAGACTTTTTTTATGGAGAAAGGTTATCATAAGAAGAAGTTGTTCATTAAATACTGTACAGGAGTTTTATAATAATGGAACAAGGAAGTTCTTATTCAGCGAGTTTCCAGTGTAAAGTTTGAATGTATAGAGATATTCTGAGTTTAGCTCACGTTAAGGGATAACGGGAGACTATCCATGTGGTGTTACTTGTTGGATTCAAGATGTACTGTAAATAGATACAATTATAACGTAACATATGGGAGAAAGATGTAAATAATGTAAAATATAAAATTTTGAACTTGCTGGATATGGAATAGAAGTCCAGTAAAGCCTATAGTGATTGTGGTGCTAGTGGTGTATACTGCGGAAAGATACAGAACCACAGCTTGGCATACAAGGTATGTATGATTGCTTTGCAATCTAATCCTATTTGTATGTTTCACATACAGGTAAGTATACGGAATGAAATGAAATTTGTAGATTTGTAAACAAATCATAATTTTATGAATGGAGTATACTTACCTGTATGTACTACCCTCCCGCCTCCCCTTAGTATCTTTCCTCCCGTGTTTGGTGGGCTTTTGGCCGCCAACTTGGGAAACTGCTCGTGGTAGATACACGTCATGCAGTCAATTCATGGGTCACGGTTTTGACCTCAGTTATTTTTAGCGAGTTGTAGGCTAGACAAGGGAAAGAAATCCTATTTGTATGTTTCACATACAGGTAAATATACATACTCCATTTATAAAATTATGATTTGTTTACAAATCTACAAATTTGACCTGTATTTTATAGTAATATAAAGTTCTGCAAAGTTTGAATGAAATCAATGCATCACTTCAAAAGTTATTGAGCTGAAACAAAAAGTGTGTTGACAACACCAAAGACGATGCCGACGCGGATGGACAACATGATCCCTATGTCTGCCATGCTATGCAGGTGACACAAAAAATATAGCAATAACCTTTGGAAGGTATGAGAATATTACGAATATTGTAAACTTTACTCTACAGCTTGAAAATTAAACACAGCCTAAACAATTAAACAAGCCATTCACAGCAATTCATATTACAGAAACTTCTCCATGCAAAACAAACCCGTTACCTATATATGTGCCTTATACAGTAAAGACATCTAATACAAAATGGCACACAGTGTATACCCTGATCAGACTGCTCTTCAGGAGCAGTCTGATCTGGGTCTGCACTGTTTGCAAATGCCACTTTACTAGACAAGCTGGTGTGTGAAATTTTAGGACATTTACCATGGACACATTTTCAAAGATTCCTAACATCCCTCACATTATTAGCCACAACATCTCTCATGTAATTTTCACAAACTATTTTCACGTCCTTCATATTAAAAAATACATTTTCACATATCATCTTGATACATCTTTGAAATCTTCCCATGTGCTAACTGGAAGGTTCCATAGGGTTTTCACATAGATGGTGCACAGAAACCACTTTGTTTGCCTGCTGTTGTAAACTGCCTTTTGGCAAACAATGCAGATTCTGATCAGATGTTATATTCCAATCTATGTCTACATCATTTACAAAGATCCAGCTATTAGAATCAACTCATCTTCAACAATCCATGCACTTAGATACCAAATTTCACCAGTCCCTCATATTACTACACATTTTCAAACATCCTTCAAGAGCAAAAATTAAAATAGGCTACAAAAATAACACATTGTGTGCTTATATAAATACAATTCTCAGAAAGACTAAAGGTGTAGAAAACTTGAATAAATAATAAAAAGAAAATGCAAAAAAAAATGGGTATGATGTTGGTGAGCTTTTAAATCATAATATGCAGTTGGCAGTAAATATGAAAGGGTGCATACAGAAACAAAATAACTATCCGAGATACCGTATTCGACCTACTTACCGCACATGCTCCTGTAAGCGCACAGTAAAGCAATTAAGTAGCCTTTAGATTACAGTCAGTGTACTTTTATCTACTTATTTATAAAAATGTATGTTGTGGGAACTCATTTGAATTGCCTCCACAAGTCGAGGCAATTCAAATGAGTACCCACAACGTATGTTTTTATAAAGAAAATCAGAAAATAATATTGCAAAAGCATCATTTAATATGCTCCTCATGAAGTCCTCTGCTGATCTTTCTTTAAAGGGTGCCCTTATTAAGTTGATGTTTTACTACAAGTTTGTTCAGTAATTTTGGAAAATCTAAGTGCACAGTGCGGTAATTAGGCCGAATATGGTATTCCCTAACAAACAAGACTGATACAAAGACAAAGGGGACTAGATATACTTTCAGAGGAGGCAATTCTGTCAAACTGTTTTACCTCCCTTCTGAAAAGGGAGTCACTCAAAAAGGAAAGAATTTACATAACTGTTGCATTACAATATCTTTTTTTTTTTTTTTTTTTTTTTTCAAATGCACTGGCTCAATTCTTAGCTATTTTTATTGATATTTCAGTTTTATCACTTTTGTTCATGTATTACCACAGGGAAATCTTTTGTAAAAGCTTAGGTGTCAAAACATAAATTTTATGAAAATGGGTTCTGATAACTGCTGTCTGTAGCCTTGCCCATGATCAACTAGCTTTCATTGTCACTGGAGCTTCAATTGCGTCGGCACAGGAAAAAAAGAGACCTTATGGTTTTCCAGTTTGTGGTTCTTCAAGTGAGCATGAGCCGTCCCCTATTTGGGCTACAGACATGAGTTTTTGCCTGAAGCTTCCTCAAAGTCTCTACTACATGTCTGCAAACCACAAAGGCTCAGGCAAGACTGCGCTTATGCGCAGGCTTGCCTGAGCCTTTGCTGGTTGCCTATGGGATAAGTACCCTTTTTTCATGTACTGGCAAAATTACTGTTAATAAAAGTATTATTACAGAAAAGTGTCAATATAACATCTGCATTAAATATGAAAACGTGCACTAAATACTAGATAATGATTGCAAATTGGGACTCCAAATATGTAAAGCAAATACAATAAATAACATAAATATTCATGAATTTTACTATGTAAAAAAGAGAATATTACATATAACTGTACATATGAACATCACAGCATCACACGGATACTAACAAACAAGAAATGTATTTGTAAAACACAATGCCCCAAACTATATGCTTAACCATACAAAATGCCAAAATTGGAAAAGAAATTAACCCTGACAAAATTAATCGATTTTATCCATACATTGATAACTATACTCCTCAGTCCCAACAATGAGCCATCTCATCTAGATCTACACTGTTTGTCATTCTGTTTTTAATCATTTACTTATATTCCTGTTTGAAACAAGAAAAATGCCTAACTGCATTATGGACAGTTTTTTCCACTGAATAATAAAAGTAAAATATCACTTTGAATAAAGGTTTATCAAAAGGTAAACCTTGTACAACTCCCAGACATTGCTATTTTAAAGGAGAGAATTTTCCCATGTAAAACCCATCCAAAAATGGATAGCTACATCTCAGAAACTCACATTACGAAAACATGCCTATTCAAATATATTGAAAATTTCACCACCAAAAGTGAAAGTTTTCAGATAAAAATTCTGATACTTTTCATATTTCTGCTCAAAACATAGATTGTGGGTACTTGTTAGAAACACCTCTCTGAGGCAGTTTTAACGAGTACCCACAATCTATGTTTTTGAGCAGAAAAAAGAAAAATAATGTATGCCCCTGTAAACCCCATTTTACTATATAAAAGTAGAGTTTAAAGAGGTCAAAATTATATAGGTATGTTTTGGTGATGAGTAGTAAAAGGGTTAATGTAGCGCCAGTGATATAAATTGTGTTTACAGGCTATTTTTCTTTCTTATCATTCTTATTTTTCCATAAAACCATACCTCATGGCTACTTATTACAATCATCTCTGTGAGCTTATATGTACCCAAAAACTAGAGATCAACAAAATGCTGATACCTTCTTGGACCATATAACATATTGTCAAAACTAGTCCCATCTCAAAGGGAACTAATAGCAGGGGTGGATCCAGGAGGATTTCTGACTTGATCAGTAATACAAAATATCTGTTGAAATTACTTAACCCTAGTCCTGCTGAACCTGGATATGTTCCTGCCTTTGCAAACAGTGTAGATCCAGAAGAAGCCAACTGATCTGGATCTGCACTGTTTGTCATTAAGTATGTGAATTTATATAAACAATCTGGATCAAGTAATCTGATTGGCTGAAAATTAGAAATGGGTGTGGCATCTTAATTTATTTAGCAGGTCAAGGGTTAAAACAATCCTTTCCTTGGGGCATGTCAGAACGAAATGGACTGGTTCATTTATGTAAATTTCAAATCATCATGTAACATGAGTTAATTGATATCAGAACAGATAGATGTGTCAAAAATCAAACAGATGTTTCAGATTGGCCCATTCTGATGACTTTTAACCCTTAAAGTGCCTTGCAAATTTGCAACAGACAACATGTTCATTTTGTTTTTTGTTTTTTTTTGTTTTTTTTTTTGTTATTTTTCACAGAAAATAAGAATTGAAATTTCATGTGAATTGTCTGTTTAGCAGATGATTCACATGAAATATCATCTTATTCACTCTGACATCACGAAAACACTCAATTTTGACTCTCTTAAACCCAATTTTTATATAGTAAAACTGGGGTTTACAGGGGTAAACATGATTTTTCTTATTTTGTTAATGAAAAAAACGCCTTATCTGTGGATACTCGTTAGAACTGCCTTGCGCAGAATTACCAGTATGAAAAATATATCTGAACTTTTTATCAGAAAATTTTCCTTTTTGGGTTGTAAAATTTTCACTATATTTGAATAGGCATGTTTTCGTAATGAAAAATACCATAAAAAAAAAAAACAACAACAACAAAGAAATGGAATGTCATCTGCTGCAGTTGTGGTGGCACTTTAAGGACTAGTCCCCATCAGTACATAGAAGTGGGTGATTATATATATATGTTGAAAACCAACAACCAAATGGAAGTATTCAGGTATTCTGCTACAGGAAGAAAAATATGGAAGAACTTCTTTCCTGCAAACTTCAAAGTGCTTTTAGTAACAAGAAGTAGAATTGCTGACAAAACATACCTGTTTTTTTTTTGTTTTTTTTTTGCTTTCTCAAGAAAAGGCTGAAAACTTTACACATTTTTGCATGACTGGCTGGAGATTATTATATACATCAATCAACAAAACCCTCTTGAAAACAGCCATGTTGTCTAGAAGTTTTTCTTTTTTCTCTGTTCAGGCAGGTATGCAGGTTTTGGAGAAAAAAAAACAAACAAATAAAATGAATGCTGAATAAATTCGAGAACACATTGAAAAACATAACAAAAAAAAAACGGATGCTAAATAAAGCCTCAAAAACACAAAGAAAAACTGTCATGCATTTATGCTGTTACACAGCTTACCGCTTCATTTATTTTCAATGATATATGCAGCTTTATTTTCAATGATATATGCAGCTTTATTTTCAATGATATATGCAGCTTTATTTTCAATGATATATGCAGCTACTCCATTAATTATTGACTAGATAGTCATATAAATATATAAAGTCAATGTTAGGTCAAGCAAAAAGATCACAGAAATGCAAATATCAGTTCTCCCCAAATCATGGTTAAGCTACTCTGTACCAATGTGACTCCCTCTTGACTTTCCTGTACATATATGGCAGCTTTGGTGCCTCAGTTGGATCCACATCCGACTCATAATCAGGAGGTCACAGGTTAAATTCCTGCCCATCCAGCAACATTCTTACATAGCTACAGATAAGAGGGGGTATCCACATAATATTTTTCTTATTTCTCGACAAATACATATGTTGTGGGTACTCATTAGAAGCGCCTCACTGAGGTGCTTCTAATGAGTACCCACAACATATGTTTTTATTGAGAAATAAGAAAGATATCAGCATTTTCCAGATGAAAAAAGCACCTTATCTGTTGCTATGTCCTTATGTGGAGACTGATCATGAAATATTTTCTATGATCATTCTCTCCATTCTGCTGATTCAAAAAGGGCAGCTGTTTCTGGCAAAAGAATGACCAGACCTATATGCATATGTAAAGACTAGGCTAGCAGATCTTCTCAAGGCCATTACTATTTATATAAAGCATTATGCAGGTTTCCAACCCTGAAGCAAATACTGTATTTACCCAAAGTATTCGGACAGATATGCCTAAGCAGTGTAGACCCAGGTCAGATGCTGCAAAACATGGCATCTATTCAAGGTCTACATTGTTTGCAACTCCTACAGCAGTGTTCAGACACAACAACAGGTAGTAAATGGAGTTGTTCAAAGTTTAGGACAATTATAGTTTGTCTATGTTGAGGTTTTATGACTCAGTCAACCAAATGGGGTCATGTCGAGCGCGGTCAGTTTACTTAACCACACTTTTACTGGGCAGGCTTAGTTCTCTATGCAGTTTACCAGTATTGTGCATATTATTTCGCCAGAAACTGACAACTGCCTTTCTCTAATCAGCAGAAAGGAGAGAATGATGGTAGAAAACATTTCATGATAACATCTCCACAAAAGAATGTTGCTGAACTGCCTGGGGTCGAACCCACAACCTCCTGATCTCCAGTCAGACATAACTGTTGTAGTTATTATAAAATACATTGATAGTTTTGCTGTGAAAATGTGAGTAGCTTTTCATTGGAGATGATTCAAGCCCTATTTTCTAGAAAATTTACTGGTCTTTACATTTAATGCAAAATATATATCCTTAGGAAATTATTCAAAAATATTAGCAGACAATATTTTGAAAAACAAAATCTAATTTTTCCAAGAAAATTTACTGGGTTAGACATTTAATGTGAATTATCCCCTTAGGAAATTATTCACATAAACATCAAGTCCTATTTTCTAGGAAAAATGAGAATAATATCACTCATTTGTCATCCGCTGGATTCAACATGAGCAGGCGAAATGTTGATATTTTGTTCTATCAATTCAGATCACGTTTGGTCAGCACAGTAGCTTTCATGTGATGTTGGATAATGATTTCAGCCGGATGCTGCTCCCATGGCTCCCCGTCCACCTGCATTGGAGCATTTCCATCCTTCAAGGTTATCTGAAAGGAAAATGGCAAAATTTCACCTTAAAATAATTAATACATTTTTTCAATCACAGAAATATTTAACCCTTAAAGCGCCAAGAAAATCTGCATCTGAAAATGTCGTCTGCTTATGTCATCTGCTGCATCTTTTTGCAAACTTTTCAAACTTACATTTTGCATATAGGCAAACAGTGTGGACCCAGATCAGACTCCTAAAGGAGCAGTCTGATCTGGGTCCACACTGTTTGCAACAATGATTTTTAAAGTAATCGGCAGAAGACAAAGCAGACGACAATTGTTGTGATTGGCACTTTAAGGGTTAAGACAATTTCTATATGACACCCCTTTAAATAGATAAGCAAATTCCTCCTTACAAGGAGCAAATTCTTTCCTCTAAGAGAAGCCCCAACCCACCCCTGTCCGAGAAAAAAGGAGGCAAATATTTCCATGTCATGTTATTTCCCTTTGAAATGTATCTATTCCCCTAAGATAAAATAGCAATCATGCAGGATGCATGATGATGGTACACGGAACCTTTTTATCAGACGATTGATTATAAGATGGTTCTGACGATTTAAAGGTGAACCCCACTTTGTTGTATCCAAACACAAATATCTAGATTATATAGAAAAATGACCATATAAATGGTCATTTTTCATATAATCTAGGCATTTCTGTTTGGATACAACACAAAAAAAAGTGTCTAGATTATATAGACAAAATGACCATTTATGGTGAAAATCAGGCAAAAATTGTTAATAATTTTATTCAGTCTTATTCAAAAAAAATATTTTTGCGAGTTCATACCAGAACCACATTGATTAGATAATTGCAAGGAGTACCCATCTTAGCTCCAGATAAGATGATTTTTTTTTCATCCTAAAAAGTATTTTTTTTTTCTTATTTCTCCAAGAAAACATGTGGATACACATTAGAAGTACCTCAATAAAGCACTTGTAATGAGTATCCACAACATAGGTTTCACTGAGAAATAAGAAACCAGTGAGGCACTTCTAATGAGTACCGAAGCATATATTTCCATGGAAGAAGTAAGACAAGAGACCCATGGGCCACAATTCGTTCACCTGAGTAAAACAGCCACTACATATCTCAGATGCCATGGCAACTAGGACACAAATTTAACCATGCTAGTTAAAGGTCTTCCTAGGATCATCATTTGAACAAATTCGGTAAGCCTTGAGTCCCCAATGCTATATATCAAATTCAGCCTTTTAGCTTTCTTGGTTCTGGAGAAGAAGATTTTTAAGTAGTGTTTTTTTTACCATATATGGGCATAGCGGCCACCTTGTTCAATAGTGCAGAACCCTTTGAATAAATGATCAATATCCCTTCGACAGAAGGCCCAATGTGAAATCTGGTGAAAATTGGTAAAGTGGTTTCAATGAAGAGGTTTAAAGATTACACGATTTTACACAATTTTATACATGTATATAGCCTAGGGGCAAGAGCAGATAGCCCTTGGCAGACAAATTTATTGTTACTGAAAAGCTAAATTATTTTAACCATATATAGTAAGTTTCAGCCATTAGTCTTTAATACATTTGTAGAAAATGATTTTTTCAACATTTTCCACATACAAATATATATGGACACAAATTTGACCTGGCCGTAAAAATGTCAAAGGTCATCCTAGGATCATCATTTGAACAAACTTGATAGATCGTAAGTCCCCAATGCTATATATAAAGATTCAGCCTGAAAGCTTTCTTTGGATCCACCAAACGCCAAAAAAGAAAACATTCAAAACTATAATATTACATAAAAAGCAGTGTCGCACATTATTAACAGCCGTGCATTAATCAGCGAAAAGCCGTGTACTAACAAGGCAATTCACGCGCTGTTAATGCATGGCTATGCAACTTTCAATATGCTTGTACCAGGGCCACAGAATTGCTGCCGTCACAAGATGTGTAGTGCCAAGCCCTAGAACGAACATAGTCCATGGAAACTGCGTTCGCGAGACATCAGTGAAAAGACAAAACAAAATAAAGCAAGAAATAATGCAAAATGTAGCAAATGTTTTAAGTTTTTATGCCATAATAGCAATCGAACATGGTTTTTCAATGCATTAACATTTGCCAGGTCCCTAAGGAGGTGTTGAAAACCGTGGCCTCCGGCCTCGGTTTTCAACACCTACCTTGGGACCTGGCGAATGTTAATGCATGAAAAACCATGTTTGATCCCCATACTGAGATGATGATAGGCTCTGTCCAATGAAGTGCCATACAGTCATGAGCTGAAATTTGGTCTCCAGCAGGATTCAAACCCGGGACCTTGTGATCTGAAGTCAGGAGCGCTAACCACTCGGCCACCCTGACACTTCTACAAACAAACAAAAACCTGACATGGTCAATGCTCAAGAAACTAACCTTGACTGTTTTGGCCTGGCCTAGAATCAATGGGGATGCCATGCCAACCTGTAGCTGGGCAATATGGAATGAGGAATACAGGGCCATCACTTCCAAGCAACCATCATCATATCTGAAAGAAAACAACATAAAATCATAAGGCCAAATAAAATTATTTGTGTTTCTTGAAAAAAGGGATAGTAGAATGGAAAGTATTTTTATTTTGTTAAAAGTTTTTTATATGGAGTTAATAGGAAAACAGTATGGATGAACAAATGAAATCAAAACTTTAGAATCAGTGGTGAAAAATTAGGCACTGTCTGGTAACCTAAACCACACACTTTTGTTATTTTAGGCCAAATCATATACAATCTTGAAAACAGGAATCATATCTACGCATAGTATTCAGAGAGACAGGCCTGAGCAAAAAATGTAGACCCTGATCAGATGCTACAGACTAGACTTTAAGTAATCAACAGCTAATAAAATGAATTTGTTCAAATTTTAAATTGTGTTGTTATTTAACCCTTGTCATGCTGAATAGATTAAGATGCCATGCCCACTTCCAATTTTCAGCCAATCAGATTACATGATCCAGGTAGTTGATATAAATTCACATACTGGATGACAAACAGTGCAGATCCAGATCAGTTGGCTTCTTCAGAAGCCAACTGATCTGGATCTACACTGTTTGCAAAGGCAGGGTATATCCGGGTCAGCAAGACAAGGGTTTACGACACATCAACCCTCATCTGTCATTTTGCATCCTAACTGACAGAAAGGGAGAAAAGTGACACAAGAGGTAGTAAGAAAGAGAGAGATAGAGACTAAGGGAAAAGTGGATAACACTGAAGAAGCAGAAGAAATAAGAACATGAGTGCTTCCCCTGCAAACACAGCAGACCCTTACCCCACCATAGTCACCACTCAAATTTAACCCTTCTCTTGCTGAACACGACATGCCCTGTCTTAGCAAACAGTGTAGATCGAGATCAGTTGGCTTCTGAAGAAGCCAACTGATCTGGATCTGCACTGTTTGTCATTAAATACCGGTATGTGAATTTCTATCAAAATCCTGGATCAAGTAATCTGATTGGCTGGAAATTAGAAGTGGGCATGGCATCTTAATTTATTCAGCAAGGCAAGGGTTAAAGACAAGTATGGTAAGGAGTTTAGGTGTCCCAATACTAAGAATAAATACAGTAATTGGGTTAGACAGACATGAGCAATTATGCATCCAGCAATTTTTTAGACTTGTTTGTTTGTGTTGAGGTTTTACGGCCCAGTCAACCCAATGGGGTCATGTCGAGCGTGGTCAGTTTACCTAGCTACACGTTTACTGGGCAGGCTTAGTCCTCTAAGCGGTCAACCAGTATTGTGCAATAACAAGTATTTCTTTTGATTGATTGTGTTGGGGGTTTAACGACACATCAACCCTTGTGGGTCATTTTGTGTCATCTCCCAGAGAAAGGGAGAAGAGAGAGAGAAGAGATAGTGGAGGATATGACAAAGATGGACAGGGAAGAAAGAGGAACAGGAATGAAAGTGAAGAAGCAGAAGATATAAAAAGATCCCCCCTCTACCCTTACCTGCTATAAGGATAGCAGGCTTTGCCAAATGTAAACCAGTATCAGTTGGACACCTCGGTGACGTAAGATACACGACACCTTCGCCACAGACGACCACCCCCTAATAGTAACAAGAAATCCGTGGAAAGCGATGTCGCACCTGCGGGGATTAAGTCATACAAGTTCCTATTTGTATTGAAAAAAACCTATTTTGCAGTATTCAAGAAACTGATGGGTTAGAAAAATGGACAAAGTAGAAAATTTGGAATATTGGCTTGCAAAATTTTATCTAAACCTGTCCATTATTTCACAAGATATTGATACTGAGCAGATATCATTTTTGCCCATTAATCAAGGCCAGTAACTCAGCTGAAAATTAAAGAAAAATGTCATGTGACAATCCCAAGCTAGGTATTGTTAACAACAATATGTATGCAAAATATGATCCTAATCCATCAATTCTTTCACAAGATATTGAACGGAAACCAATTTTGGGCATAAATCAAGGGCCCCTAACTCTGCTGAAATGAATCTGAGATTTATGTGCAAACAATATGCACATCTTCAGACCATGACCTAATCATCTGTGAAGTTTCAAAGCTATTGGCCTAAAACTGCAGGAGGAAATTGCGCTCACGAAACACCCACTGACTATAAGGGTTTTAGGCAAAAACTGCCTAAGTTAACAAAGCGGAAAAAGTTGAAAAAAAAATCTGAGATTTATGTGCAAACAATATGCAAATCTTCAGACCCTGACCTAATCATCTGTGAAGTTTCAAAACTATTGGCCTAAAACCGCAGGAGGAGTTGCGCTCACGAGACACCCACTGACTATAAGGGTTTTAGGTAAAAAACTGACTAAGTTAACAAAGTGAAAAAAGTTGAAAAAAAAAATCTGAGAATTATGAGCAAAACAATATGTGCATCTACACACCATGGCCAAAACATCTGTGCAGTTTCAAAATGATTGGCCAAAAACTGTAGGAGGAGTTGCGCTCACGAGACACCCACTGACTATTAGGTTTTTAGATAAAAACTGACTTAGTTAACAAAGCGAAAAAAGTTTTAAAAAAAAATCTGAGAATTATGAGCATACAATATGCGCATCTACACACCATGGCCAAAACATCTGTGAAGTTTCAAAATGATTGGCCAAAAACTGTAGGATGAGTTACGCTCACGAGACACCCACCGACTATAAGGGTTTTAGGTAAAAACTGACAAAGTTAACAAAGCAGAAAAAGTTGAAAAAAAATCTGAGAATTATGAGCAAACAATATGCGTATCTACACACCATGGCCAAAACATCTGTGAAGTTTCAAAATGATTCGCCAAATACTGTAGGAGGAGTTGCGCTCACAAGACACCCACTGACTATAAGGGTTTTAGGTAAAAAACGACTAAGTTAACAAAGTGAAAAAAGTTGAAAAAAAAATCTGAGAATTATGAGCAAATAATATGCACATCTACACGCCATGGCCAAAACATCTGTGAAGTTTCAAAACAATTGGCCAAAAGCTGTAGGAGGAGTTGCGCTCACAAGTCAATTGTTGACGAACGGACGGGTCACAGCACGCCTATATCGCACCTGCGTGCTAACGCACGTGCGACAAAAATGGACTTGTTCACATTTTAGGCCAAGTGTGGTAAGGATTTAAGGTGTCCCAATATTTAGGGTGAATAAAGTAATTCAGGTTAATTTTTATTCTGCAGCAGGCAAAGATTACCATGCAGCAATGTGTGTGATGTTTCCCCTGAAAAATAGGGCTTGCCATGTCAGTCAAACAATCTTTTAACCCTGAATGCCCCCATTCACAACCGCAGCAGACAACCTTTTAATTTTTTTTTATTTTTTTTTTATTTTTCATAGAAAATAAGTCTTCACATTTCATGTGAATCATCTGCCAAGCAGATGATTCACATGAAATATCATGACTTATATTCTATGAAAAATACAAAAAATTTTTAGAATGTTGTCTTCTATAAATTTTGCTTGGTGCTTTATGAGTTAAAATATTGTCCGATATTTTTACCAAATTTCTTAGGATGTCAAACTTTTCTGAATGTGAAACTTCTGAAAGACAATGGACCGCAGGCAGGTTGATGGATTTATCTTATTCATGGGAAAGAAGTTCAAAAGTTCTGAGAATAATACAGATAATTTTTTCACATGACTGATACATACATCTGCAAGAAATTTACAGGAGGTCAAAGTGACACACTTTCAGTGCTAAGTAATTTACTAAATTCACTGGTGCATAGGAAAATCAGGCAAAAAGTGAAAGCCCAGGTCAGCTTGAATACCTGAGCTCTGTATTTGTTTTTACTGCTTAAGAGTCCATAAAATCCAAATCCACAGACCAATGATCCTAACCAGACTGCAAGCATATGCAGGCTTGTCTAGCATTTAAATTACGTCAAAAGTTAACCCATTTATGTGAAGTGGACCCTTTTGCCATAACTCTTTGGACTGGTCTATTTCCAATACCACAGTGTCTTGTCTGCTTTCAACTTGTCCATTTTCCTTAACCCTAATCCTGCTGGTCCCGGATATGCCCTGCCTTTGCAAACAGTGCAGATCCAGACCAGTTGGTTTCTGAAGATCTTTGTCATCAATATGTGAATTTGTATCAACAACCTGGATCAAGTAATCTGATTGGCTGATAACTAGAAGTGGGCATGGCATCTTAACCCATGTCCTGCTGAACCTGGATATACCCTGCCTTTGCAAACAGTGTAGGTCCAGATCAGTGAAGAAGCCAACCTATCTGGATCTGCATGTTTGCCATTACATATGTGAATTTATACCAAGATTCCGGATCAAGTAATCTGACTGGCTGAAAATTAGAAGTAGGCGCAGCATCTTTATTCAGCAGGACAAGGGTTAATTTATTCAGCATGACAAGAGTTAAGGTAGATTTTCTGCTGTTTTTGTCATGGAAGTTTGAAGATGATTTGCCGTTTTCTGTCCCTTTCAACATTATTTAACCCTAGTCCAGCTGAACCCTGATATACCCTGCTTTTGCAAACAGTGCAGATCCAGATCCTGAAGCCAACTGATCTGGATCTGCACTGTTTGTCATTAAGAATGTGAATTTGTATCAAAAACCTGGATCTGGTAATCTGATTGGCTGACAATGTTTGTTTGTTTGTGTTGAGGTTTTACGGCCCAGTCAACCCAATGGGGTCATGTCGAGCGCAGTCAGTTTACCTAACCACATGTTTACTGGGCAGGCTTAGTCCTCTAAACGGTTAACCAGTATTGTGCACATTCTTTCGCCAGAAACTGACAACTGCCCTTCTTAAATCAGCGGAAGGGAGAGAATGACCGTAGAAAATATTTCATGATCAATCTCCACAAAAGAATGTTACCGACCTCGGCTGGGGTTGAACCCGCGACCTCCTGGTCTCCAGTCGGACGGCGCATTCAACAGAGCCACCGAGGCCGGCTGACAATGAGAAGTGAGTGTGGCATCTTAAATTATTCAGCATGACAAGGGTTAAGTCATACTGAGATGATGGCTGGATGATAATGAAAGGCTCTGAACCATAAAATGCCGTGCAGTCATGTGCTGAATTCCTACTCCAACAAGATTTGAACCTGGGACTTCATGATCCAAAGCCAGGAGTGTTAACCACTTGGTCACTAGAACACTTCCTGACAAGAGAGACACTTTATTGTTGCTTCCTGTTTGCTTTCCTGACCATCAAACCCCTTCTGAAAAGCAGTCCACTCTAAAAGGAAAGAATTTGCTCCCAAGTGGAGCAAATTCTTTCCTTTAGAGAAGACCCCTTTTCAGAAGGGAGGCAAAACCAGTTCTGACAGTTATCTCCCCTGAATTTTGTTTGTTTTATTTAGGGTTTACACCGCTTTCAACAATCTTTCAGTCACAGTGCCACAGTGTATAGATGTGGCATGGAGCTCTGAATGCTCACTTTTAGAATGCTGCATCACTAAAATATCAAGCCCACAACACATTGCATAATATTCCACCCAGTCCTATTATACCAAATATCAAGCCCACGACACATTACATAATATTCCACCCAGTCATCGTCACTGGGCGACCTGTTCTGATCCCTAGCTCTACTTTTATAATGCTGAGCCCCACATGAAAGAATAGCTAGTACCATTTTTAAAAATCTTCGGTATGACTTGGCCAGGGATTGAACCCACAACATCCCTGTCATAAAGGGGACACCCTACCAGTTGAGCCACAGTGCTGGTCTACCTCCCCCCACCCCCCACCTCCCCCCTCCTAAAGTGTATCAATCCCCCTTCAGCAGGTTTTCCTGCCACCTGGCTAAAATCCTGCTAGTGTGAACAAGTGCAAAGACCAGGGTGCTGTGTAAACTGATTCAGATTTATTTCTTGTAATGGCTTAATTCTGGTCTAAATAGCCTACTTATTAAAACATTCCAGTGGAGATCCTGCATTATATGAAACTTGAGTAGCAATGTACTTTGCTCCCATATCATAAGAGGATATTTATTGATGGGAACTTGTCAGAATGAATGGCACAAAAACCAACAACTGTCAAATTGTTTTGATATGTGTGGGTCAAAAACAATATATAAAAATAAAACACCAAATTTCCCAGTAATATTTGGTCTACCATATTTATACTAAGTATTGGGACAGGTGGGCCTCAGCAAACAGCGTAGACCCAGATCAGATGCCACATTCTGTGGCATCTGATCAGGGTCTACACTGTTTGCCACTCATCCAGGAGTTTTTTGCACATCAACAGTTAGTAAAATGGACTTGTTTGAAATTTTAGAAATATGGCAAAGAGTTAAGTGGTGCACATATTTAGGGTAAATATGGTATTGTTTAAAATGGCATGATGCTAAATATACAAATTATGAACACCTGGGGTCATAAAAATCTGCTTGCAGTTAAAAACATCTATTAATAAAGATAATCTATACCAAATTGATTTACCAATCAAAATAGAGACAGATGATATTTTTAAATATAAACATATATATTTATTTTTCAGGATAATAAGACTTGACATTTCATGTGAATTTTTGCAGGCAATTCACATGGCATATCAAGATATTTTCTCTGAAAAAAAATATTTCAACATGTAGTCTGGTACAATTTTGCACAATATGTTTTCATTGAAAAATAAGAATTTATTTATTTATTTATTTATTTATTTATTTATTTATTCATTCAGTTAGTGGGGGTGGGGTGGGGGGGGGGTGGGGGGGGGGAGGTGTGCCTATCCTGGATCCCAAAAATATTCTCCTTTACTACCACTTATTGAAATGTATGGAAATTTATTCACCCTCCTTTTTATTCAAACTGCCACAGACACGTGAATTTTGAACATTGAAATGTCTTTTTTGAACACTGAAATGTCTTTTAACCTGATACTATACCAATAAAATATGCTTTTATGGGGGCATAATTGCAAGCCAATGGTTAATGTGTCTGCAGAGAACATGAAGGAATATTTATGAATCTCACCCATCTTTATTTGAATAGCCACAAATCTTGATATTTTTAATGTGTCTCTATTCAAAATTTAATGTTTTATGATAAGGAACTAAAGAATGGGGAGGGGATGATTTGTAATACATTAAGGGGCTACTCAAACATTTTAACTATTTAGTACCCAGACAGGGTTTTATTCAGGGAGATGATACCATGTTAAATAGATTTTATGTGCATTTCAGTTTTGCATGCTGGGTACAAAATTCAGTGGACAATATTTTTGAAATATGATTTTTTGCTGTTGTTGTTGTGGTTTTGTTGTTGTTGTTTTTTTTCAGTAAAAAGGGTTTGACATTTCATGAAACTGTCTCTAAAAGATAGTTTGCATGAAATGTCAAACCTTCTTTTCTGGAAAAAGATCAATTTGTAATCTGCTGAAAATATACCCACAGTGTGCTAAAGGCTAAAATTTATTAATAGGGGCTAGCTAATTTATCTTACAACTTATGGATGAAGCAAGACATGAATTTTATGTGCATTCATCTTCAGCCTGCCTCAGATGACAATTAGCAGATGACATTTTATAACATTATTTTTAAATTTGTCCCAGTTTGATTTGAGTAATTTCTGAAGAGGTGACATGACTGAATTGTCAACCCATGTCTGTATGTGAAAATAAGAAAAAAAAATAGACACCAGCCACCTCCTGATGCTGCCTTCAGCAGACAAAGGATAACAGTTTAAAGCTGTATCATCTTTTTTATTTGTACTGAAGAAATTTCAAGAGCCTCCATGAATCCATAAAATAACAAACTAGAGTGTCTCAACAAAACTTTTATGCCTAAGTCAGTTATAATCAGTAACTAGAAATATGTCCAAAGGACACGGATGCCTCTCCCTGAAAAAACTTAAAGGCAAATTGCTAATGCCTGACAAGGAGGGAGACAGATGAACGGACGGACAGGGGTAACACTATATGCCCTTTCCACCATTTTTCGAATGGCGGGGCATAAAATTTGTCGGTCCTAGGGGTCAAGTCTGACTGCTTTGAACTCTGTGATTAGTTTTATGAATTTGAAACTGGGGAGGCTTTTATCCAGTTTGCATCATGCACCTTTACCACTCTCTGGGCCAATTCAGCCGATGACAAATTTGTGATATTTTTACCAGAAAACAGGTTTGACATTTCATGCAAACTGTCTCCAATGGAGACAATTTGCATGAAATGTCAAAACCTGTTTTCCAGGAAAAATAAGAAAATATTTTTAAAATGTCATCTGCTGAAATTTTTAACCATCTGTTAGCACTTTTTGGCAGGTTTTGTATCTTTATTCTTTGTAGGAAAGGATGATGATGATGATGATGATGATGATGATGATGATGTGCTAAATCATAGGGGTCATTTGTGTCAGACTGGTAGTGACTTTCTTTCTTGTCTCTTTCACAATTTGCTGCAACTTGACTTCCAGTGACAACAGCAAATTTAAGAAATCTTGAAGTCCTTATATATATATATTGTGGGTGCAATTCTGGAACTGCACCATCCCCCCCCCCCCCCCCCCCACCCTCACCTCACCCCCGCTCTAACTAGTTTTCTCCAACAGCAGTTTTAGAGGTCCTTTCCTGTGGGTACTCATTGGAACTGCCTCCCTTCACTACCCATATGTAAATTCTCCTTTCTTCACTTTTGGCTCTAACTAGTCTTTCCCAACAGCAAATTTAAGAAGTCTGGCAGTGTGGACATTCAATGGAGCTGACTCCCTCCACAACCCTGTTTATACATAGATCAGTAAGTTTTCCTTTTTTCACTTAAAGACCTCGGCTCTAACTAGTCTTCCCCAACATTAAATTTTAGAAGTATGGAGGTCATGTCACATCTTGTGGTTACTGACTCAAACTGCCCCCTCCGAAACCCAGTTTATACACAGAGGTACACTGATTAGGTAGATTTTCCTGTGGTAAGTCCAATTAAGAAACCATCCCCAGTGATGTAACTGAATATACCTAGAATTGGGTTCATTGTTCTGCAGCTTGTCAAAAAGAGACATGTCTATGTTTTAACAGTCCTGTACTTTATCAATGTCTATTTTTGACACTGTTTCAGGTCCATTTCATGGGAAAGCCTGCTTCATGCTAAAAATAACTCCAGATAAGAGGAGTAGCCAGATTAATATTTTTCTTATTTCTCCACAAAACATATGTTGTGGGTACTCATTAGAATTGCCTCGCTGAGGCACTTCTAATGAGTACCCGCAACATGTTTTTGTGGAGAAATAAGAGCCATTTCGTTGGAAATCGTGCTGCGAGCTAAACACAGCTTCAAAAGAGTAGTCAAATAAATATTTTATTTCTCCTCAAAACATACGTTGTGGGTACTCATTAGATGCCCCTCAGAGAGGCACTTCTAATAAGTACCACAACATATGTTTTTGTGGAGAAATAAGAAAAATATCATTAGTTTTTGGTTTAAAAAGTGCCTTATCTTGAGACATGCTAAAAGCAAGCAATAAAGGTTTATTTTTAGCCAACTCATCCATACACTCTGGTCATAACACTAACTGTTTGTCATTCACACTTTCCACAAAGATCAGATAAGCTGTATGTCAAACAGTGGATTCCTTATCACAACATGCCAGCAAGGCTCATAGGGGCGGCATCAGGCTATCCTGGGTTAAGTTTTATTCATATAAGTGACATTTTCTTACGGACATGGGTCAATTATCTTAGAGATATTAAGGCAGGTGTATATGACAATAAAACAGGTCTGCTTAAAAGTTATAAGTACATAAATTAGGATTTTATTGTATTTTTTTAAGTTTATATATTGACTTTTATAGAAACTTAAATTTTTCTATTGATCATTAAGATCTCTGTCCTAGCATTAAGACCCTAAGTAGCATTAAGACACTTAAAGAGCCATTCAACATTCTAGCAGACAAAATTTTATTCTTAAATCTTTTATTTTTATTTATTTTTTAATATATATATATTTTTTATTCTATTTTATTTTTGCGAAACTAAGGCTCTGATCAGGGTCTACACTGTTTACCATTCCACTAGGTATTTTAAGAAACATCTGCAAAAAAAGCAAAATTTAAGAAAAAAAATACGAAATAAAGCATTCCAGATTTTACATCACGAAAACATACCTATATAATTTTGACCCCCTTAAACCCCACTTTTATATAGTAAAACTGGGGTTTACAGGGGTATACATTATTTTTCTCATTTCTGCTCAAAACATAGATTGTGGGTACTCGTTAGAACTGCCTCAGTGAGGTGGTTCTAACGAGTACCCACAATCTATGTTTTGTGCAGAAATATGAAAAATATCTTGAGTTTTTTTATCTGAAAATTTTCAGTTTTTGGAGATGAAATCTTCTATATATTTGAATAGGCGTGTTTTTGTAATGGGACATTTATCATATGAATTTTGTTTACAACCATGAGGGTTTAGAAAAACCTACTGTCACCAAATTTAGTCTGTTATCCACAGCTCAATCT
Organism: Anodontia alba; assembly: GCA_964016985.1. Taxonomy (NCBI): domain Eukaryota; kingdom Metazoa; phylum Mollusca; class Bivalvia; order Lucinida; family Lucinidae; genus Anodontia; species Anodontia alba. Next base: position 116,773,844 of record OZ024822.1, on the reverse strand, counting down.
GGCCTTAAGCCGAAAGAGGGTTTTGTTGTTCTGGACTGCCACTAAGGAAATGTCAAGCCCTATTTTCTAAGAAAAACTAGAGGCCCAAGTGGGCTAGAAATCGCTCACCTGGAACAGGCTGACCATGATATGTTACATTGTGCCATGGTGGCCATCTTGGCTATCAGATCAGATTGCCTTTAGCAATGCAGAATCTGATGTTGTTGAAGAGTTTCAATATTGCCGTCATGGCCGCCATCTTGGATATTGGAACTGAACGTTTAGCAATTCTGAATCTCCATGTCACCCTGATGCCTCCCATCAAGTTTAGGCTGAACCTGACTTACTGTTTGGGAGAAGCTGTGATTTGAAGATTTTTCAAGATGGCGGCCATCTTGGACATTGGAGCAGAACGATTTTAGCAATTCTAAATTTTCATAACACTCCAATGCCTCCCGTCATGTTTAAACTCAATCAGACTTACCGTTTAGTAGCAGATGTGATTTGAAGATTTTCAAGATGGCTGCCATGGTAGCCATCTTGGATATCAGAACCAAACCATTTTAGCAATTCTAAATCTCCATGCTACCCCAATGCCTTCCACCGAGTTTCTGCTCCATCCGACTTGCTGTTTGGGAGCAGCCATCATGGATACGAAATTGATGGAGATGTCGAAAATGTGAAAAGTTACTGATGAACATACGAATGAGGGATGGACAATGGTTAACAGACCAGGGCATAAGCTGACCTGGAGCAAAGCTCTAGGTGAGTCTTCAAGAGGGCTGCTGTGGCCGCCATTGTGGATATCCTAACAAAATGTTTTTAGCAATTCTGAATCTCCATGTCACCCCAATGCCTCCAGACTAGTTTTGGCTCAATCTGACTAACATTTGAGAGCAGATGAGGTTTGAAAATTTTCAGGACGGCCACCTTGGGGGCCATCTCAGATATCAGACCAGAACTATTTTAGCAATTCTGAATCTCCATGTCACTCCGGTGTCTCCCATCAAATTTGGGATCAATCCCCATTACAGTATGGGAGGAGATTGCTTTTGAAGAATTTCAAGATAGTCCCCATGGCAGTCATATTGGATGTCAGAATGGAACAAATTTACCAGTTCTGAATCTTCATGTCTCCCCAATGCCTCCCACCAAGTTTCAGCTTAATCCGACTTACCTTTCCAGAGCAGATGTCGTTTCAAGATTTTCAAGCTGGCCACCATGGCAGCCATCTTGGATATTGGAATGGAACCAATTTAGCAATTCTAAATCTCCATGTCACCCCAATGCCTCCAACCAAGGTTGGGCTCAATCCGACTTACCGTTTGGGAGCAGACATGGTTTGAAGATTTACAAGATGGCCACTATGGGGGCCATCTTGGATATCAGAATGGAATGATTTAGCAATTCTAAGTCTCTACGTTGCTCCAATGCCTCCCATCAAGTTTCAGCTCAATCCAACTTACAGTTTGGGTGGAGATGTTGTCTGAAGATTTTCAAGATGGCTGAATTGGCGGCCATCTTGGATATCGGAACTGAATGATTTTGGCAATTCTAAATATCCATGTGGCCCCAACGCATCCCACCAAGTTTGGGCTCGACCTGACTTAGGGTTCGGGAGCAGATGTGTTTTCAAGATAGCCGCCTGGCATCTTGGATAGCAAAACAGAACAATTTAAGCAATTCTGAATTGCTATGTTGCTCCGATGCTTCCCATCAAGTTTCGGCTCAATCCAACTTACGGTTTGATAACTGTCATTTGAAGATTTCAAGATGGCCGCCATAGCGGCCACCTTGGATATCGGAATGGAACAATCTTAGCAATTCTGAATCTCTATGTCACTCCAATGCCTCCCATCAAGTTTCGGCTCAATCTGACCCTATGGTTTGGGAGGAGATGTCGTTTGAAGACTTTCGAGATGGCCACCATCGCAACTGAATGATTTTAGCAATTCTGAATCTCTATGTCGCGTCGATGCCTCCCATCAAGTTTCGGCTCAATCTGACTTATGGTTTGTGAGGAGATGTCATTTGAAGAATTTCAAGATGGCTGCCATGGCAGCCATCTATGGCAGCCATCTTGAATATCAGAACAGAACGATTTTAGCAATTTTGAATCTCTGTGTCACTGTGATGCCTCCCATCAAGTTTTGGCTCAATCCAACTTACAGATTGGGAGGAGATGTTGTTTGAAGAATTTCAAGATGGCTGCCATCAGAACAGAACAATTTTAGCAATTCTGAATCTCTGTGTCACTGTGATGCCTCCCATCAAGTTTCAGCTCTATCAGACTTCTGGTTTGGGAGATGTTGTTTGAAGAATTTCAAGATGGCCACCATGGCCATCTTGGATATCGCAACAGAATGATTTGAGCAATTCTGAATCTCTATGTTGTGTCGATGCCTCCCATCAAGTTTCGGCTCAATCTGACTTATGGTTTGAGAGGAGATGTCATTTGAAGAATTCCAAGATGGCCACCATGGGGGCCATCTTGGATATCGAAACGGAATGATTTTATCAATTCTGAAGCTGCATGTTGCCACAATGCCTCTCACTAAGTTTCAGCTCAATCTAACTTATGGTTCTGGAGGAGATGTCGAAAATGTGAAAAGCTAACGACGGACGGACGACGGACAACAGGCCATGGCATAAGCTGACCTGGAGCAAAGCTCCAGATTAGCTAATAACAAAATAGCTACCAAATTTGTCATAAGGCTTTACTAACCTTGCTGGTCTGAAATCCTCTTTATTTTCTGCCAGTTCCCATGGCCGACACCCTCCACCCCAACTGGCTATATTCAGAACTACAATTCCCTCAATGTCCGTTAACTCTATCTCTTCACCATCCAATTCTACCTGTTGATGAAAATCAAATACAGATATTAATTAACACTATTAAAGCATACCTTTAGACTGTAGTTTAATTTGACCATGAATTTGTAAAAATACATAGTCCAGATTCGGTGTCCATTTTGCCAACAGATTTGACTTTTGGATAATTATTTTGTTATTACTCTACCAAAAGTATCTTACTGCAGTTTTTACCAATATACAAATTGCCTTACCTTTATTTTTTCATGCAGGTTCTTGCATTCCCTTTCCAAGCAGTCTTTAGTGCCATAAGTAAAGTAGCACAGCTGAAACAGACAAGCAAAAATACAGATATCACAAAAACATGCCTATATAATTTTGAACTACTTAAACCCCACTTTTATACAGTAAAACTAATGTTTACAGGGGTATACATTATTTTTCTTATTTCTGCTCAAAACCATAGATTGTGAGGCAGTTCTAACGAGTACCCACAATCTATGTTTTTGAGCAGAAATATGAAAAATAGAGTTTTTATATGAAAATTTTCAGTTTTTGGAGGTGAAATTTTCTATATATTTGAATAGGCGTGTTTTCGTAATGTACTATAAAAATTTATCATTGGTGTGAGGGGTAGATAGAAAAATCCGTCCAGAGGATCACTGTCGGAAATCACGAGGTTTGCCGAGTGATGCCAGACTTTGATCGCCAGGGACAAATCGCGAGGGACGGAATTTTTCTATCTACCCCTCATATCCATGATAGATTCTTTTTCTTGCACACCTTTCATTTCTGAAAGTAGACTTTTTAATAATGCAGTCACTTCGACTGCTGATGTCTGCCACATTGTGATGACATTACTGTGGTGTTTAATGATGTCATTACGTTCACTGATGTAAACCTTAACGATGACCTACATGACGTCCATTATAACCAGTACATATCAAACACGTGAGAATTCTCGATTTTTATCTTTCCTTTGGTAGGATAAGAATTTCTATCCCTGGGTTAAATCCAGGGCTTCTTTATCTGGTCTGAAAGAAAAAAAAGAGTCCTACTATGAGAAAAGTGTCTTCAGGGATTGTGCAGACACGTCACGAAAACATACCTATATAATTCTGACTCCCTTAAACCCCACTTTTATATAGTAAAACTGGGGTTTACAGGGTATACATTATTTTTCATATTTCTTCTCATAAACATAAATTGTGGGTACTCATTAGAACTGCCTCAGTGAGGCAGTTCTAACAAGTACCCACAATCTATGTTTTGAGCAGAAATAAGAAAAAATATCAGAATTTTTATCTGAAAACTTTTAGTTTTCGGCAGTGAAAATTTCAATATATTTGAATGGGCGTGTTTTTGTAATGAGTGTAGACCCAGAATTAAAAAATCTAATCAGGGCCATTTTCCTGCTTACAGAATTATGGAGTTCCGCAAACTTATTGACAAAGAGAATTTATAAAACTAATGTTCCTGACCACAAGCCTGATGCATAGTGTGCTAAGGGACTACACTCTTCCTACCTGGGATAGCCGAACTCTCTTGGCAAATTCAGCCAAGGGGTCTGGAATTTGAAATGACAAATATTATTTTCTCGGCAAACAAGAAAAAATTTCAAAATGCCATCTGCTGAAATTTCTGCTCTACATGCCAGCATAAAACACTGATGTGACATTATTGCAATCATAAATAGCTGCAAGCAGAAATTTTATGATACATGCAACCAATGGCCACACCCACATCCACACAATATCATCACGGACTATGCTGTACCCAGTAAAACAAAATGGTGGCCCCCATACAGAAAGTTTTTGAAAAGCAAGTTTTTAGTCTCAATCAACATAAACAGATCATATAATTTACAAATTTTCTTTGCAAGTAGTTAATAAGAAGAAAAACGCTTTAAGGCATTATGGACAGTTTTTCAAAAAGGTTAACCAAAAGGTAAATCTCGGAAGATACCCAATCATCATGAAAACATGCCTATATAATTTTGACCCCCTTAAACCCGAGGCGGTTCTAACGAGTACCCACAATCTATGTTTTGAGCAGAAATATGAAAAATATCAGAATTTTTATCTGAAAATTTTCATTTTTTTTGGTGGTAATATTAATTTTCAATATATTTGAATAGGCGTGTTTTCGTAATGGCCAGAAGCCCGCCCAATGCCTGCCCACCCAGACATCGCTATTTTAAAGGACAGATTTAAAAAAAAAAAAAACAGTCACAAATGTGAAAAGATAATACCATGCCACTATCGTGTGGCAGGCAGATAATGTTCTCAAAAATTGACAAAATTTGTCCATTAGCAATCCCAATCCAGACCTCCACATTATCAATGCACATATCAAGTCTGGTGAAAATTATTGACAAATACTGAAATTATCGTACAGAAACAAACATATGGATGGACGGACTTACGACAGACGGATGGCCACACAGACATCCAGGGTGAAACCATAATACCCCACCACTATTGTGTGGCGGGCTATGAAAATACCATAAAATGGTCTAGATCACAATTTGGTTAAAAATCATTCTCAGAGACAAGAGAAAACTCCAGTGTCATGTTTTTTCACGGGCTGAAAAAAAAAAAAACATCCCTATGGAAAAATCATATACATGTATATGGAACCATTTGGACAAATGTGGTGGTGTCTGAGAATGTAAATATTTTTTTTTTTATTTAGCCTTAGGTGACTATATAAAGAAGAAAATTAAGCTAACTATACATGTACTAATGACAGCGCTACAACCCTACTATGAACATAAGGTCTCAAAAAACTTATCAAATCATACACTACAAACCAGGGCCCAGTTGTTCAAAGCTAACGACGTCGTTAGTTAACGATTTGTTAAAATTTACATCCAGTGATACGCAAATACGCTGCAATTTTTTGCTGAAAAAATGTGAGTAGCTTTTGCAGTGCAAAAGCTACTCACATTTTTTCAGCAAAAAATATCAGAATATTGTATATTGAATCTGCTAAAACAGTTAACGAAATGACCCTTAACGAGCTCGTTAAGCTAACGATGCTTTGACTGACTGAGTTGGGGTTTAACGACACGTCAACCCTTGTGGGTCATTTTGTGTCGTCTCCCAGAGAAAGGGAGAAGAGACAGATGAGATAGCAGAAGAGATGAAAGAGAGGGACAGGGAAGAAAGAGGAACAGGAATGAAAGTGAAGAAACAGAAGAAATAAAAACATCACCTCCCTACCCTTACCTGCTACAAGAATAGCAGGCCTTGCCCAACTATAAGCCAATATCAGCTGGACGCCCCGGTTACAAAAGATACATGACACCTTCGCACCACCCAACCACAGATGCTTTGAACAACTTGGCCAAGATCTAAACTTTTTTTCCATCAGACCCCCGGCTCACTATTCATGATGCATGAAAAAGCATGAAAATTATCATATGTAGGGATATGATTTATTACCTCCTAAATTTAATGATTCAACTTCAAATAGAAGCAAAAACAAAATTTACAGTTAAAAAATGAGGCTGATAGCTCAGTTTTTGTTTTGTTTTTTCAAAATGCATTCTGGACAAAAATCTGTAACATATATCTGCTTTTTATCATAGAACTGATATAAAATTCTTTTAACATTTCCATACAGCTGTGTGCACTTAAGACAGGTGGTTATGCAATTAATTTCCAATTTTGAAATCCATGAATTATAAGTGCATTCTACAAGAAATTTCAGAAAACTGATTACATAATCATCCTGCAATTCTAAAAGATTACTCCTGATTGACCTTTGACCTGTTGAATATGAATATGAGCAGATGTCATTTCAATAATTTTCTTCACTTTTTTTTTTTTCTCAGAAAACATGGCTTGACATCTCATGCAAATTGTCTCTTTCAGAGACAATTTGCATGAGATGCCAAGCCCTGTTTTCTGGAAAAATAAAAATAAAAAAAATGTTGCTTTAAATATTGTCTTCTCATTTTGCCGACAGAGTGGGGATAATACGAAAATGAGGCTGGAAGAACCATTAGTTCAGTTGTACTTTAAAAGATATCACAGTTCTTAAGAATGTTTTTATTAATCAGATGAAGTTCTGTGTGAAATAACATGATCTTCAACATATGTTCAACAGAAAAAGCGGGAAAATTTAACTCTTTGCATATTATAGAAGAATTCAGCACAAAAAAAAGTGATATTTGTCTTAGTTTTCCCAGAAAACTGAGCCTGACATTTCATGTGACTTGTCCACTTGTAAGACAATTTATAGATCAAGTTTCTTGAAAAAATAAGAAATACATTCTAAAATGCTGTCAGCCGGTATTTAACCCTTCTCTTGCTGAACACATTATACCCTGTCTTAGCAAACAGTGTAGATCCAGATCAGTTGGCTTCTGAAGAAGCCAACTGATCAGGATCTGCACTATTTGTCATTAAATATGTGAATTTCTATCAAAAACCCAGATCAAGTAATCTGATTGGCTGGAACTTAGAAGTGGGTGTGGCATCTTAATTTATTCAGCATGACAAGGGTTAAACCCCTTAGCACCAACCAAAGCTGTACCAGACCATATTTTTTTTTTTTTTTTTTCAATTATTTTGCAGAGTAAATATAAGGGTTGACAGTTCATGTGAACCATCTGTCTAGAAATTGACTGCCTATCAATAGATTCATATGAAATGCAAAACTTTTTTTCTCTGAAAAATGATAAAGACAAGAGGATCAAGATGATCCTATGTTGCTCTATTGAGCAACTAAGACAGCGTTTTTTAGTGCAAAAGCAAAGCCCACAGCACCAAGGGCAAAATTTGTATGCAACAGTTTTCCCATACAAATGGGTAGGGAATCAAATTTATCCTTGACATAAAAGGTCAAAGGTCAACCTAGCATTATCATTAAAACAAAGTTGGTAAATCTCCTAATACTGATGCTCTATACCAAGGTTCAGCCTTGAATCTTTTTAGTTCTGGAAATTCTAACCCTTGTCCTGAATAAATTAAGATGTCACACCCTTTCCAAATTTTCAGCTAATCAGATTACTTGATCCAGACTGTTGATATAAATTCACATACTGAATGGCAAACAGTGCAGATCCAGATCAGTTGGCTTCTAAGAAGCCAACCGATCTGGATCTACACTGTTTGCAAAAGCAGGGGTATATCCAGGCTCAGCAGGACAAGGGTTAAATGGTTTTCAACATCTATGGGTATGGCAGCCATCTTGGTCAATGAAGCCTGACCATTAGATGACATTTTGGAGTATTTTTCTTATTTTCCCCAAGAAAAAAGGCTTTGACATTTCATGCAGATTATCTCCATTTTGCATGAAATATCAAAGCCTGTTTCTGGGAAAAATAAGAAAAATAACATCAATTTGTCCTCTGCTGAATTTGCTCATATAATGGTAAAGGTTAGAGATTACATGATATACATGTCCATAGCCCAGGGGTAGGGAAATAACCCTATGATAGATAAAAATTTTCATTTGAATTTACAAAGGGGAAACCTAAGTCATTTCAATTGGTGAAAAAGACTATAGATTTTGGGAAAATGGCACATTCAAACCCGTTAGTTGTTTTTATTATTATTATTTTTTTATGTTTAGATGAAAAAACAAAGAATAAGCTCAGCGTATGTAACAAGGATGAAAGTACTTATATTTGCAGATTGATTGAACTATCGTATTATCATCGTTGAGAACACTCAAGCACAATACGTTGATAACCTTACAAGAAATTGTAGGCGTGTGTTCTCAACAATGACAATACACTCATGCAAGAAAGTTGCCAATATTAAGGCTTTGTTTCTTGCTACATACACTGAGCCTATTCTGGTTTTTGTCAGAAAAACAAAATAGCAAATGAGTGCAACTTACCATTACCATTTGTACAGGCCCTTTCCTGAACAATCTATAGTCTTTTTCACTGTTATATATGACGTAGGTTATACCCCTTGATTTAACCCTTCTCTTGCTGAACATGACATGCCCTGCCTTAGCAAACAGTGTAGATCCAGATCAGTTGGCTTCTGAAGATGCTAACTGATCTGGATCTGCACTGTTTATCGTTTAAATATGTGAATTTCTATCAAAACCCCGGATCAAGTAATCTGATTGGCTGGAAATTAGAAGTGGGCATGGCATCTTAATTTATTCAGCATGGCATGGGTAAAGACTTTTGCTACTTAAATCACATACCATAAGGCTTTAACCTTTTCCCCATTCTGACTTATTCAGCAGACAGCACACTGATTATGTTTTTCTTATTTTTTTCCCCAGATAATAGGATCTGACATTTTAGGCAAATTGTCTCAGATGGAGAAAACAAATTGTCAAAACCTGTTACCTAGGAAAACTAAAAAAAAAAAAAAAACAGGTTTCAATATGTCATCTGCTGAGAAGTTTACCTAGAATGCTAAGTGTTCATATATTTTGAGAAAATAATTCATGTGAAATGTTCTGTTATTTCAACAAAAAATAAAAAAATACAATGAAACATATATCAAAATGCAGTGCTGCTCTAATGTGACTAGCGTTTTAAAGATTAACCCTTGTCATGCTGAACCTAGATAATCCTACCTTTTCAGACAGTGTAGATCAAGATCAGTTGGCTTCTAAACTGATCTGGATCTGCACTGTCTGCCATTCAGTATGAGAATTTATATCAACAATCTGGATCAAGTAATCTGATTGGCTGAAAATTTGAAAAGGGCATGACATCTTAATTTATTCAGCAGGACAAGGGTTAAAGGACTAAAATCTGCAAAACACTAAGGAATAAGAATACTTGACACAATTATCCTAGGTAAAAAAAACAAATATTTCAATAAAACATCTAAAACTCTCTGAGAATCAGGTCAAAACTTCCATAATTTTGTGCCGTTATGTAACAGGAGATTCTGAGAACTGATCTTACTTTAAAGATACAGTATATTTTACCGCAAAAAGGTTGAAACAAAGAAACTGCAGATTTTCTTGTGGGAAACTTGGTAGATCTGGTCTAAATATTCTGCAGATTTGACAAAAAAACAAGATAAAAAACACCGAGAGAACCTGTTCAAAATAAAATAATGGTAAAACACTTGAAAAACCAATGGTACGCAAACTTTATCCTGTTTCGGCATATTAAAGGTCAGCTAGAGCAACCTGGAGCAATAGCTCATAATTATACCCCTCCTTACCCTCACCCCGGACCCCCAGCCCAGCTCAGCTGCAAGGCACATCTGGCTGTGAAGAGCTGATCCACAAGAGCCACATCACTATTCTTTATAATGTTTTTGTATCGCTCCGAAATGCTTATTTTCCTATGACTTCTTCATCCATTCTGATGGGGAGACCCCGAAAAAGGGTAATTGGCAAACAGTGCAGACCCAGACCAGATGCTGCAAAATGCAGCATCTGGTCTCGGTCTACACTGTTTGCATTAAATACAGGAATTTCTATAAAACTAAGTACGTGTCATAATACAAAGTAGCCAGTAACACCCTGCTATTGGAAATAGACCAGTCCAAAGACCTAAAAGGGTTAATATTTTACAAAGCTTTGGAAAAGAAGCACATGTATATCCAGATAAATACATGTATGTTTCTTATTTCTCCATGAAAACACACCATATTTGACCTAATTACTGCACATACCCCTATAAGCCCACAGTCAAACAGTTCGGTAGTCTTCAGATTAGAACCAGTGTACTTTTTTGTCTACTTCTTTATAAAGGCATATATTGTGGGTACCAATTTGAATTGCATTGACTTGTTGATGCAATTCAACTGAGTACCCACCACATATGCTTTTATAAAGAAAACCATGAACTCAGTCCTTTGCCGATCTCTTTTTAAAGTTTACTCTTATTTTATATTATTTGTCTTATTACTCTTAGTACATATTTTACCACAAAGTTTTTACAGTAATTTTGAAAAACCTAAGCGCACAGTGTGGTAATTAGGTTGAATATGGTATGCTGTATGTATACATTAGAAAACACTAATTAAGACACTTCCAATTAGTATCCATAGTTTAATTAAATTTGCATGGAGAAATTAGAAAAATGTCAATGCTGTTTGGTCGAAAACCTATGAAAATCTTAATCTTTATCACTCTCTGGGCAAACTGAAGACTGGCCAAACTGAAGACCAGCAGATGACAAACTGATGATATTTTTTCTTATTTTTCCCTGAAAACAGGATTTGACATTTCATGCAAATTGTCTCCTAAGGAGCCAGTTTTCTGGAAAAAAAAAAGAAAAATATTTCAATACATCATCTGCTGAATTTTTTCCCTGCATGCAATGCACTAATCTCATGATAACATTATTTACTTATAATGTTATAACATTCTTTGGACTCCATCCATAAGTTGTTAAGTGAATGCCCTTTAACCCTTGCCTTGCTGAATAAATTAAGATGCCACACTCACTTCTAATTTCCAGCCATTCAGATTACTTGATTCACGTTTTTGATAGAAATTCACACATTTAATGACAAGCAGTGCAGATACAGATCAGTTGGCTTCTTCAGAAGCCAACTGACCTGGATCTACACTGTTTGCTGTACAGACAGGGCATGTCCTGTTCAGCAAGAGAAGGGTTAAATGCCCTTTAAATGCACATGTTCAGACTACCTATGTTAAAAACAGCAAAGGAGTCAATACAATAACTCATGTCAAGATTTATGCACAACTAGAAATGTGTTGTAAAAGCATATGCCCCCAACTATAGGCTTGTCCATACAAAATGCCAAGGTTGGAAAGGGGCATAACTCTGACAAATTTAATTCATTTTTTTCAAAGCCCCAGTAAGTTCACCAATATCAAGGCCCTAGGTCAAATAGTTTTCAAGATTTCTTGCTCACAAGAAAAGCATGATGAATTGACAGATTGATGGACTGACAGATGGATGAACAACCCTATTAAAAGCAATATGCCCCTCCAACTTCGGACCAACTTCTTTGAAGTTGGGGGCATATAGACCATTTTTGAGTTCAAGCTGTGCTAGTGAGACCATTTTAAACCTACAAAATATGCCATAATTCAAGTACAGTAGGATCTTTGCTCATACAGTCGACTCTCGTTATCTCGAATTCCAAGGGACTCTCTACAAAATTTCGAGATATCCGTACTTCGACATATCAGATTTGCAGAACTGAGGAAAAACTAATTCGATTAACCACATTTAACAAATAAATATGTGTAACTGGACTCTTGAAGTTAAAGATATATTGAAAATATTGTGGAAAGAGGAGAAATTGCTCCTTAGGAGCAATTTCTCCCCTTTTCACAATATTTTTTACCTGTTGTTGGATTTTCATGTTTAGGCAGGGACCAGATTTTCACTTCGAGATAAGCGGTTATTTGAGATAAGCGAGGTCGAGATAGCGAGAGTCAACTGTATTAACAAGGCTTTTTGAGATATCTGAAATTCAGGCCACATGGAAAGGAAACCATGCATTTACAATGGCATCAAGTGAACAAAACAAGATCTTTGTATCAATAAATTATGACCTTGGCAGCAAGCTTACAAATTCATTATAAATATCAGTCAACAAGGTACAAAACCTGATTCAAAGAAATTTATCTTAAAACATTTTTTGTGTAAGATTCAGCATTTTTTTCCTGGAGAGTGTGCCAGTTAATCTTAACCCTTAAAGAGCCAAGCAAAAATGCAGCAGATGACATTCTAAATCTATTTTTTTGTTTATTTTTCAGAGAAAATAAAACTTGAAATTTCATGTGACTCCTCTGCTAGGCAGACATTTCACATGAAATATCAAATTTTATTTTCTCTGAAAAAAAATAATAAAATTAATATTTCAAAAGTCGTCTGCCGCAGTTGTGACTGGCGCAATAAGGGTTAAGAACTAACTATAATTAGAGAAAGAGCAGCACTCAGACAAGAAAATTTATGTTTTTATTATCAATTAGAAACAAAGACTTGAAAAAGAAAGGAAATATGCCAATCTTTTTTGGCATCCAATAAAAATTTCTGGTTTCCATTAGACCCAGATAATATGGTTAATTTGAGTAATAATTGCAATTACATGACTAGGATAAACCACAATCACACTAAAAAGGGGCTTAACCCTTACGGAGCCATTCAAAAAAGGGACTTAACCCTTACCATGCCATTCAAAAAAGGAACTTAACCCTTACCATGCCATTCAAAAAGGGGACTTAAGCCTTACCGTGCCATTCAAAAAGGGACTGAATCCTTACCATACATGCCATTCAAAACTTTACCAGACAACATACCAAAACACAGTCCATGCTCATAATCTCAAACTTCAAGGGACAAGAATTTTTGGTTTGACATAAGTAGTTTGAGACAAAGGGAGTTGAAATGTAAATAATATATTTGATTTCAATAGGCAGCAGTTTGCTTGATCAGTGTTTTAGTACTGAGGGTCAACTGTATATATTTTATATTTTTCAGAGAATAAAAAAAGGCTTGACATGTCATGTGAATTGTCTGTCTAGCAGACAATTCACATGAAATGTCAAGCCTTATTTTCTCAGAAAATAAATAAAATGTTGTTTGATGTTGCTTTGACTATCACTTTAAGGCTTAATATAAAATCGATAAAAGGTTCAGATCAACCTCATCAGAGACTGCACTGTTAGACTTGTACACAGACATTATGGCTACTGTTGAAACTACTGGCCAAAGAAAGCACCCCAACCAGGCTGCATAAATGGACACAGATCTAGATGCCAATTGTATCCAGATAAATATCCAGTCAGGCACTTCTAATGAGTACCCACAACATATGTTTTGATGGAGAAATAAAAAAAAATATCAACACTTTTTGGTTAAGAAAAAAATTGCAGTTTCTAAGGCAATTGCAGACTGATCTGAGCCTCTGCAGTTCATGATGGTATTAATTTCCCTTTTTACCTGACATGTCAAGGAAATGAAATGAGATACCTGCTCAAGCAGCAAAGTCACAAGAAAAGGTATCCAGAATAAATGACACAAGAAAAGTACCATATTTTCCATAATTATAGTTAGAGCATAGTGTGCTTTGAAATTTCAAATTTTAACATAAAAAGCCACCTCAGAAGACTGCTATATTAGGTATGCACTCACAACATATGTTTTTAAAATGAAATGAAGCCTTATCACGAGAGTTCCGCTCTGGGGTCCCCTGGGAGGACCTCTATGCGGATGACCTTGTTATCATCGCTGAATCACTTGAGGAATGTGTCAGGAGGTTCTTGACTTGGAAAGAAGTAATGGAAAAGAAAGGACTGAGAGTAAATGCAGGAAAGATGAAGATCATGATCTGCTGTATGGGCCTGGACCTCCTACAGGGTTCAGACGAGTGGCCATGCGCCGTCTGTTGTACTGGAATAGGCAGCAATAGCATCTTCTGCAATGGCTGCAAGCACTGGGTGCACAAGAAATGCAGTGGGCTCAAGTGCTTGACAAAAGACTCTGACTACAGATGTACAAGGTGCCAGGGAAATGCACGCCCCTTTGATGGCAGACAACAGAAGGAAGTCCAGGTCGGACCTGACAAGCTCGAGGTGGTAGCTTCCTTTTGCTACCTAGGAGATATGCTCTCAGCAGCAGGTGGCTGTGAACTTTCAACCACAACACATGTGAAAACCGCCTGGAAGAAGTTCAAGGAGCTGCTACCAGTTCTCCCTTCCCGCCACCTCTCTTTCAAGACACATGGCCATGTGTACAGCTCTTGTGTGTGGAGCGCAATGCTCCATGCCAGTGAGACTTGGCCACTGACAAAGCCAAACCTCCAGCGTCTGGCCACTGACAAAGCCAAACCTCCAGCATCTGCAGCGGAATGACAGGGCAATGATCAGACAGATCTGCAATGTCAGGCCTCAAGACACTGTCACCACCAGGTCCAATGAGCTACTTGCGCAGCTTGGCATTGAGGATCTGGACCTCATTCTGAAGGAGAGAAGGCTCCGCTGGTATGGACATGTGGAATGCTCCAATGGTGCAGTCAAGACACCCTTTCACATACAGGTTGCTGGAAAGCGTGGGCCTGGGAGGCCCAAGATGACAAGGAAGCAGCTGACAGAGAGGGATTGCAGAGAGTGGAAGCTCTCGGCTATCAACCCTCACGATAGATATACCTGGACATCTGGTGTGAGATCTGCTATGCATGCAGCAAGCCAGCTATCTGGAAGGGGGCCCACAGATGTGAATGTTGCCTCTGTACCTGCATGTTAATCAAAAATCCAATTATGATGGTCATGCTGAACCCAGATTTGCCCCATTTTTTGCAAACAGTGTAGATCTCTGATCTGGATCTGCACGTTTGTCATTAAACATGCATATTTTTTATCAACAACCTCGATCGAGTAATCTGGCTGACAATTAGAAATGGGCGTGGCATCTTAATTTATTCAGCATGACTAGGGTTAATCCTCCTATCTAGAGCTACCTAAGCGCTGCTTATGACTGATGCAATGTCCTAGACCAGAATCTGCCTCTTCAATCAATCTATCACTTTCTCCATCTTCTACCATCTTCTCATTCAACAGATTTTACAACATCCAAATACTGTATTTGTGTGAAAAGCCAAGACTTGAGTAGAAAAAACATCTTCCTTATTACTATAAATAACTGATCATAAATGTCTCAGCAAATAGTGTAGACCCAGATCAAACTGCCCCTCCCCTCCCGCTTCATCACTACCACAGAAATTTGACAGTACACTTCAACCTCTTTATAACATGGTTCGTTATAACACGGTTTTGGATATAACACGGTTCTAAGATGGATCCAAAAAATGTATAGATTATATTGAAAAATGACCATAAATGGTCATTTTTCAATATAATCTATACATTTTTGTTTGGATATAACACCGTTGTATAACTAACTCAGTTTATGTTATGGACCCTAACAATAGTGTTATAAAGAGGTTGTGGTGTATTTGTCCTTTGCTGACCTTGAAAATGAGGGACACCAAACTCCTATCAGCTCTAAAGTTGCTGCCAACAAAGTACCTCTGCAAGTTTCTTGAAAATCAGTCAACAGGTTCAAGAGATTTTGTGAAAACATGGAACCATACATAAATTTGACAATATCTGTCTGTGAAAACATGGAGCCATACATAAATTTGACACTATCTGTCCTGTGCTGAATTTTTAAATGATACTGAGGTCACCTAAACCTAAACAGTTCTAAAGCTTGTTCCAAAGATGTATCCCTACAAGTTTGAAGAAAATCTACCAACTTGTTCAAGAGATATCTTGCTCATAAGACATTGTCACACCAATTCCAATGCCATGCTAACCAAACCCGGACCGACAACAATATTAGGTTTTACAAAGTCCATTTTCAGCAGATGTAATTTTGGCATTTAAGTATGGGGATCACCATGGTTGCTGATTTTCATTTTATAGAGAAAGAAAAGAAATTTCCATGCTTCATTTAAATGAAGCAGATTTTCTAAACCTCTTATCAAAGTTCACAAAATTACTGTTATCATTTTGGCAAATAAAATACATGCTCCAAACCAGAAGCTTAAGGGGAATGGATCTACTTTTAGGGGAGGTATTTCTGTCAAAACTGTTTTATCTCTTCTGAAAAGGGGTCTACTCCAAAAGGAAAGAATTTGCTCCCCTTGGGAGCAAATTCTTTCCTTTTGGAGCAGACCCCTTTTCAGAAGGGGTTTGGTGTGCAGGAAAGTGTACAGAAAGTCACAAAAGTTGTCTTCCTTGTAAAATATGGTAGAAAAAATACCATGTGCAACAAATCCCCCATAAACTGCTATAAAATATAAGGTTATGCTGTTGGCAAGAAAGACTGTGAAACACTAGCATGAACTTCTGGATTTTAAACACAATCTTTTTTTTTTCACAATGAATGAATTTATAGTGTATCATACAGATAATACCCTTTACCACTCTCTACTGTGCTTTCGACAGCTTTCAGAAAGTCGTTTTTTGCTTGGCGTTTTAAACAGAAGCAGTAAATTTGCAGACTTTTGTCATGATTTAATGCAAAACCATTTGTCGTAACTACCTATGTGCAAAACGTTTTATTCTAGTCAGTGTTTTTTTTTAAAATCCAATATTTTCACTTTTTCCCATAGTAAAAATGAATGAAAATTATGCAGAAATTTGTAGAGTAGGTAACTTGGAGGCAGATTTTCAACAAGTTTTACTTGTTCAATTTTTCTGAAATTTTCACAATATTGTTTTGAAACATCAATAATTCAAATTCAGCAAAGGAAAGTAAAAAATATTTACTAAGACAAAAATTTCAAAAAATCACTTTACTATAGAAATTGCATAGGTCATACCAACTTTTGGCAATAAATTTAATTTTAGGGTACACATTTGAGAACAAAACACAGAAAGAGAAAAGCCAAATGGTTTCTCATAAGATATAGTCAATCAGAACAAAATATTTTCATTTAAGATAAAACGCCAAGCAAAAAACGTCTTTCCGAGAGATGTCGAAAGGACAGTAGGCATATTCAACAGATGACAAATTGATGACTTTTTTCTTATTTTTCCAAGAAAACAGGCTTTGGCATTTCATGCAAATTGTCTTCTAAGGAGACAATGTACATGAAAAATCAAAGCCTCTTTTCTGGAAAAAAAAAAACGAAAAATATTTCTCATTGTCGTCTGCTAAGGGGAATGGATACATTTAAAGCAGACTAAATTCAAAATTGTCAATGCTATTTCTAGTGTGTTATGGTTGAAAAAGCAAACTTGATCACTTTGTTTTCATTAATTTATTCATTTTTTATTATTTATTCATTTTATTTATTCATTTTATTTATTTATTTATTTATTATTTTTATCATTTTTATGAAAGTAAGGGTACGTGTGTTCAAGGGCAAAAATGCATTTGTTTATTTAATTTATTTATCTATTTATTTTTTATTATTTCTTTATTTTTTTATTTTTTGAAAATAAGAGTATATGTTCAAGGGCAAAGAAAGTTCAAAAACATGTTTATAGACCCCCTTCTTTCTTGGCATGTACTTTGTCAATCTAAGGCTTATCTTGTATTTGTTACCAGATTTGGACAACGTCAAGGGATGTTGTGAGGGTCAGAACTGAGATAAATCATATACATGTACATGTAATGGAAGCCTATAGAAAGTACATGTAAGTAGGCTCCTAGTCCATAATTGCTGGTCCCGGTCCATAAATGCTAGGCATAGCAGTAGCAATACACACTAAATATACTTGTATTTATATAATAAGAGAATTTACATGAAATGTCAAGTGGTATTTTCTTGGAGAAATAGAAAAAATATGTACAGAATGTTGTCTCATACTATTCTGAATGAAGCTCTACAGATTAACCCTTCTCTTCTGAACACGACATGCCCTGTCTTAGCAAACAGTGTAGATTCAGTTCAGTTGGTTTCTGAAGAAGCTAACTGATCTGGATCTGCACTGTTTGTCATTAAATATGTGAATTTCCATCAAAAACCCAGATCAAGTAAACTGATTGGCTGGAAATTAGAAGTGGGTGTGGCATCTTAATTTATTCAGCATGACAAGGGTTAAGGAGAAATGGTAAATTAGACTATAGGTATTTACCCTAAGTATTCAGACACCTCAACTACATACCACACTTGTTCTAAAATTTGAACAAGTATAAATTACTACCCGATGTTGTGTCTAAAAGTTGCTGTATGAGTGGCAAACAGGGAAGACCCTGATGAGACGCCACATTTTGCGGCATCTTATTTGGGTCTGCACTTTTTGCTCAGGCCTATCTCTCTGAATACATACAGTAAACATTGTAAATTATCTTTAAATTAAAATAATGCCACAGGCCTGTAAAATTTCATGCACAATATATTTACAGACAGTATAAATTGGAAAGATAATTAACCAACAACTTTGTGATGAAGCATGAAGCATACCAGCTTGTCGTTTTTTCTGGAGATCTTTATCTTAATTAACCATTACCACTATGGGCATATTCTGCAGAGGTCAAACTGATAAGTTTCTTAATTTTCCCAGAAAAAAAAATTGATATTTCATGCAAATTGTCTCCAGTGGAGACAATTTGCATGAAATCTCAAATCTTATTTTCTGGAAAAAATAAGAAAAATATTTCCAAAATTTCATCTGCTGAAAAATTTTACCCAGCATGCTTAGTGTTAAGAAAACAAAAATATAGTGATAAGACAGAAGGATGATGGGAAAACTGTACAATCTACTACCAAAAAGTAAAGGCCATTTACGTGATGTGGATATGTAAGCTAATCTGGGCCTTCTCTGTTCACAACTGCATTGTTTTTTTCTTCATTATTTGCTTTTGTGTAGGGGGGTGGGAGGCTCATATCAGCAGCAATATGCACAATTGTATCTGCGGACATGTGCACCCAGCAAAGCCTATTATAAAGATCAGCGGAAACAGTCCAAATAGAGTCTTTGCCATCGCCAAAGATGCAAAGACTCTGATCAGACTTGTTGAACACCAAAGCTCACCTAAGTCTCCACTGGGTGAACATATCCCATGTAGACTGGCTCCAGTCTCCAGTGACTAAATATTTTTTCTGACAATCCTGTTTGAAAATTCCCTAAATTACAACCATACAACCAAAAAAATATCATGACTATAAAGGCTGGTCACTAGAGTGACCATCCTTTATAGTCATGATATTATTTTGGCTATATCTTAGTGGATTATTAGACAGGATTATACGAAAAAATATTTTGTCACTAGAGACTGGAGCCAGTCTAGTATCCAATGGTACACTGTCTCACATTTTGGTCCATATAACTATCAAAGTCCAGATATCCTACAGGGAAATAATGAAAACCCAGGATACACTGTAGGTATTAGCCAGTCAGGATTTCATCCCCTGTTATTATTGAACACCTTAATTACAATATTTTACCCTAAGTATTGGGACACCTTATCTACCTACCATACTTGTCCTAAAATTTGAAATAGTCCATTCTGCCACCGTTGATGTATCTAAAATATTACTGTATGAAAGAAAAACAGTGTAGACCATGATCAGATATCATGTTCTGCGGCATCTGATCTGGGTCTACTCTGTTGCAAAGACCTATCTGTCCCAATACAATATAGGGTTATTACGGTAACTTCTACTCATGTTCCACAACCCCATACCCTCCTCTTATTTCATTGAATAGATTTTAGATTCTATCTTTTGAAAATACATAATCCTTATCTCACCACTCCATATTGTTCAATGTCTTATTATCTCTTACTAAAGATTGTAGATTTTATCTTTATATAATAGAAAGCATAAAGTACATTACATGGTACATAAAATTACAGTTCATTTTACTTAACTGATAAGCATCAATTCTTCTTCAAGGTTCTATCTGTTCAAGCACTTCATCTCCATCAACTAATTTCTTATTGAGTGCCTCCAGGTACAAAATGATACTTACAAAATATGCATTAGCAAAGAACCAGATCAGCTTGCACAATGCACAGTCTGATCTGGGTCTATTCTGGTTGCTTACAGAATCTCCAAAGACCATACATTGTGTTTATTACCAGCACAAAGAAACTCTTTTTAGAATGGAATCAAAGACTGTTTTTGGGCTCTACTGGTTCCAAATGTCGTTAAGGTCATTTTCTGTTTCGTTGGGCTCTCTTCTAACATCCTTTTTTAATGCTTAGCACTCTGGGTAAAATTTTCAGCACAAGACATTTTACAATTTTTCTCTTTTTTTTTTTTTCCATAGAAAATAGTTTTTGACATTTCATGCACATTGTCTCCTTAGAAGACAATTCCCATGAAATGTCAAAACCTTTTTTTCTGGCAAAAAAAAAAAAAAAAAAAAATACCATCAATTTGTCATCTGCTAAATTTTCCCATAGAGTGGTAAAGGTTAAACCCCTATCCTGCTTATCACGACAACACCTACCTTTGCAAACAGTGTAGATCCAGATCAGATGGCTTCTGAAGAAGCCATCTGATCTGGATCTACACTGTTTGTCATGTAGTTTGTGTATTGAAGGAATATATATTATATCAAGTAATTGGATTAGTTGATAGTCAGGAATGGATGTGGCTAAATTAATTTATTCAGCAGGACAAAGGTTAATTTTAAAAGTGAGTGTGTGTGGAGCTGCCTACGTTCTGGAGATCTAATCTGGGCCTAATGACACAACACAGGCCCAAGTGTCATAATACCAATACATGTTAGTAGTAAGCAAAGTCAATGAACTGTTTCACAATCTCTTTCTTTTTTTTTTTTTTTGATAAGAAACACTTAAGACTTTTGACAATATTGTACTCTAATAGAACTCATGAAGCAAAGTTGATTTACAATTTCAAGCCCACTTGTACTTTTTTTTTTGTTTACTAATCCTTATCCTTTTTATTTATTTAATGCTTAGTAGGCTGGGTAAAAATTTCAGCGACAACATCTTTGAAACAGTTCTCTTATATTTCTAAGAAAATATTTTCTACCAAAAATAAGACAAAACATCATTAGTTTGTCAAATGCTAAATTTACCATTAATTCTTTCCCTGCCAGTGGCTACTTTTGTTGTCTGCTGATAACCTTTGCAAACAGTTTGGACCAAGATCAGGCTTGACAAAATGTCAGGCCTGATCTGGAGCCAAACTGTTTGACACTCTGATGGTATTCCTGAAAGATTTTTTTGAAAAAAAATAATTTAAAAAAAAAAACCTGCAGACGACAAAAAGCATGCAAAATTACCCAGCATGCAAAGAGTTAAACTAAAACTTTTCTGATTCAGTTACTTTGTATTTGTCTGGTTTACTCATATTGTTTCATGGTTCCCATATTGGTCCACTTTATTTAATCATGTACTCTTTTATTTCATTTAAAATCATACATTCCTAATCAAATTTTCTCATATAATACTACCATGTATTATTTTACTGTTCTGATACCCTGGACGTCTTCTTGGGTTTCTGAGTTACTCAGAATACTTGTTTCCCTTGAACTCTTCTGGTGCATGTAAACTCAGATCTAACATCAGATTCATTTACCCTTGATTTTTATCTCTTGTTTAAACTGTATTTTCTTGCCACCTTACCATTAATTTTTTCTCATTTATGTAACCGCATGTGTTTCTGGTTACATTACTACCTCTGTACTTTTTCTTGTTTATTTTAACTTGTGCTTTCTGTTTCTTGCATTTAACCCTTGTCCTGCTGAACCCGGATATACCCTGCCTTTGCAAACAGTATAGATCCAGATCAGTTGGCATCTGAAGAAGCCAACTGATCTGGATCTGCACTGTTTGCCATTAAGTATGTGAATCTTAACAACCTTGATCAAGTAATCTGATTGGCTGAAAATTAGAAATGGGTGTGGCTTCATAATTTATTCAGCAGGACAAGGGTTAAACTGGCACTTTTCTCCTTTACTTTTTCTTGTACTTTTGTCCTTGTTGTTGTTGTTTTATTTGCTTCCCTCTTCCGGTTCATTTGAATTTATTCTTTTCTAGTTTATTTACCCTAATATATTTCTGGCTCATTTACTCCAATACTTTTCTGGGTCATTTAATCCATACTTACCATACTTACCCTATTGGGACACCTTATCTACTTACCATACTTGTCCTAAAATTTAAAATAGTCCATTCTACTACCCGTTGATGTATCTAAAATATTGCTGTATGTATGGAAACAGTGTAAACCCTGATCAGATGCTGCGAATGTGGAATCTGATCTGGGTCTACACTGTTTGCAAAAGCCTATCTATCCCTTAGGGTTATTATGATAGCTGGTTTATTTAAACTTATACCTTGTTTATTTGTTTATCCTTTGCTGCAGCCTTCATACTTTGCTGGTACAAGTGTATATTTATTTTTGTTTATTTGATTTAATTCTTTGCTAGTTTCTTTATCCATATACTTTTCTGCTTCATTTACTCTTATACTTTCTGGCTCATTTATTCTGATACTTTTGTGGTTCATTTCAACTCATACTTTGCTGGTTTACCTTGTTTATTAGTTTACTACTTGCTGCAGACTTCATACATTGTACTTGTCTAGTATAGCTATCTTTTACTTATTATGGTTTATATGGATATACTTTTTGCTTTATCTATAGCCATTTTTTATGCTTACACATTCATTTTTAATTATCTTCATATTTTCATCGAACTTTTATTTACATTTTCATTTTGTTTTCAGAACAAAGTTTTGAAGGCATGATTACTACAGAGTAAAACGTCCATTGGCATCTTTCTGTAATTAGTGTTGCAAGATTTTCAACAGAAGGAAAATATCAATATGAACCCTTGTCATGCTGAATAAATTAACATGCCATGCCCATTTCTAATTTTCAGCCAATCAGATTACTTGATCTAGACTATTGATATAAATTTATATACCGTACTTAATGGTAAACAGTTCAGATCAAGATCAGTTGGCTTCTTCAGAAGCTAACTGATCTGGATCTACACTGTTTGCAAAGGCAAGGTATATCCTTGTTCAGCTGGACTTGTTAAGGAGCAGTATTTGACAATAATTGAAATCTGTCCAGTTCACCACAAAAAACTTTTGTTTTCTGTACACATTTCGACTTCTGTTATCTAGAGCTATGATATTAGTTAAATGGGAGAGACATTCGGTAAATCTAATTCAGAACAAATGTTTAAGTAATTTAATTGAGGCGCCCCATGTGAAAAAGTGCCTTTGGGGCAAAAGCAACCAGCAAATGATCAGGCCCCGAGGTTATAAAACTTTTTCATGCTAAACCCAACTGAGCATGAAATTTTTCATGCTAATAAATCTCAAATTACTAACAATTGCAAATTCTTTCTTGCTAACTGTAGCTGAGAATGAAATTTTCCCTGCTAATAAATATGAAAATGCCAACAATAGTTGGCATTTTCACAGTTATTAGCAGAGAAAATGTCATGCTCATCTGACTTGAGCATGAAAAAAGTTTTATAACCTCGGGGCCAGATCAGCCTGCACATCTGCACATCATTTATTTAAACATTGGATATATTCTGTGGAATATGTCGCTGTAACAGATCATGCAGCATTGCAAGCTGATCTGAATCTTTCATAGCTCCAGATAAGGTGCTTTTTTCAATTGGAAAGTATTGATATTTTTCTTATTTCTCCAAGAAAACATGTGTTGTGGGTACTCATAAGAAGCGCCTCCAAGAGGTGCTTCTAATGAGTACCCACAACATATGTTTTCATGGAGAAATAAGAAAGATATTGTGTGGATACCCCTCTCATGCTGCTCTAGTATACCATGAAGACACATCATTAGGAAAACGTACCTATTCAAATATATTGAAAATTTTACCACCAAAAAAATGAAAATTTTCAGATTAAAAATTCTGATATTTTTTATATTTCTGCTCAAAACATAGATTGTGGGTACTGGTTAGAACCGCCTCAGCGAGGCAGTTCTAACGAGTACCCACAATCTATGTTTTAGAGCAGAAATAAGGAAAATAATGTATACCCATGTAAACCCCAGTTTTACTATATAAAAGTGGGGTTTAAGGGGGTCAAAATTATATACATATGTTTTCGTGCTGTTTTCTTATGTAGTGGTTCAATTAGAATTTATTGCAACAACAGTTAGTGCTCAAGGGTTCCACTTGTTACCAATTTACAGAAGCAATTTGAATATGCTTAGTGGGATTTTACTGCAGATCATTTGGCAAAAACTATAAATTATCGTTTCAAACATTTCAAGCTCTCCAAAGAAAAAATACCTTATAGATAACCAGCATAAATTAACCCTTTCTGCCTGCAAATTAATACAGATATGGAACTGTCTCATCAGGATCTACAGTTTGCCATTCCGTTCCTGGTCTTTTACCAAAATCCCTATTATAATATAATTTTTGGGTTCTTTTTAACACCTACAAATTCTATTGACTTTAACAGAATTGTCTTATGGTAAAAACAGTTCCATTAACAACCTAGACTGTACTTGTCAAAATGACTCAAACCAAAAGACCTGAAATGACCTTTCTCAATGTAAAAAATATAAAGAAAAAAAGGTCTTGTTAAATGAAGCTTTAAATTGATTCAAAACCTGGCAGGTTGTGAAAAAAACAACACGACTATGTTTTCTACTTTTTTTTTTGTATTCGAACATTAAGCCTCAAAAATGTTTAAGTTTCTTTGAGTCATTACTTGACAAGTGAAATAGATGCTTACCTAATCATGTGAAATAATGAGTCCTAACACCAGACAATGTACTTTATTACTTTATTACACTGCTGAATAGGTCAGGTAACACCCCCAACCACCCCCACCCCCCCCACCACCCCACACCCCCTCACACACACACCCCCAACCGCCACCATCCTTTCAACATGTGCATCTGTGAAAACTGAGGAAAGGAAATTTTTGGATTGCCATTAAATTCTACAAATTCTTATTATTTCTGAAAGTGAAAACTAGTGGCCTTGACCAGGCTGCATCTGGTCTTCACTCTTCATATTACTAAGTAGCCAGTTAAATATTTGTCTTATTTCTCCACAATAATATTATACCCGTATTAACCCTTGTCCTGCTGAACCCGGATATATCCTGCCTTTGCAAACAGTGTAGATCCAGATCAGTTGGCTTCTGAAGAAGCCACCTGATCTGGATCTGCACTGTTTGCCATTAAGTATGTGAATTTATATCAACAATCTGGATCAAGTAATCTAATTGGCTGAAAATAAGAAATGGGTGTGTCATCTTAATTTATTCAGCAGGACAAGGGTTAAGCTAGAACCCAAGGGATACTCAAAATGTGCCTGCTTAAGGCCGGTGCTTGCTTAACCCTTGTCATGCTGAATAAATTAAGATGCCACGCCCACTTCTAATTTCCAGCCAATCAGATTACTTGATCCGTGTTTTTGATAGAAATTCACATACTTAATGACAAACAGTGCAGATCCAGATTAGTTGGCTTCTTCAGTGTTTGCTAAGACAGGGCAAGAGAAGGGTTAATTCAGGTACATTTCAACATACTAGCCTTTTCTGGGAACTGAATACATGCTTGCTTAATAGAGGTGGCTACTGAGACAGGTTTTACTGTATTGACTACTGAGTCATTGAATATATGATATCCAATGGATAATACCAATATGATATGATATCCAATCAATGGAGAATACCAATATTGACTGAGGCAATAGCCTCTGTCAATATTGATATTATCCAGTGGATATCACATCATATTCAATGACTCAATAGTGAACAATTGTTTTATTATATTAACCAATGAACAGACTGATAATTTCATTCACTACATGTTTAATTCTAGGTACATTTATCCAATGGGAAAAACCCCAGCTGGTGAACATCAGAAAAATGCACTGGGCTGAAAACAGCTCTCAGCCAATGAAAGACAGTTTATCTTTAGGCTGTATAATAAGCTGTGTTGCTGACTGGAATTGCCTCAATTCCAGTCAGTAACACAACATATCATTTTGCTGAGAAAAAAAAAAACAAAAACAACTTTTATTTAAAAACATGTCCCATCCAGAGATATGTTAAATCACACACTGAAAAACATTTTAACCCTTGTCATGCTGAATAAATTAAGATGCCACACCCACCCACTTCTAATTTTCAGCCAATCAGATTACTTGATCTAGGTTGTTTATACAAATTCAAGTACTAAGTGGCAAACAATGCAGATCCAGATCAGTTGGCTTCTGGATCTACACTGTTTGCAAAGGCAGGGCATATCTAGATTCAACAGGACAAGGGTTAATTTCCCACAATTAACCTCTATGTACTACTCTGAACCCCCTAGAGTTCATGTAACTAAACTTAGATCCTTAAACTCTTGCCCGTAATATTACTCTCACTACAAAAAATTAGAATTTCATAGCTAGGACATGGGAAACCAATTTAATACCATAAACATAAGTCCCAGCCTGCTTTTCTGTGAACTCTGGCCACGTCTTCACACAGATCCAGACAAGATGCTTTTTTCAGCCATACAGTATTGATATATTTTATTTCTCTACAAAAGTATATGTTGCGTGTACTCATTGGAAGCACCTTGCTCAGGACCAGTATGCTCCTTTAAGAGCAGTTTGATCTGGGTTTACAGTATTTTCTGAGGCATGTCTGTCCAAATATTGAGGGTAAATACATGTACAGTGTATACTGTAATAACCCTAAGTATTGGGACAGATAGGTCTTTGCAAACAGTGTTAACCCAGATCAGATGCCGCAGTATGCGGCATCTGATCAGGGTCTACACTGTTTGCCTTATATACAGCAATATCTCAGACACATCAACAGGTAGTAGAATGTACCATTTTTTCAAATTTTAGGAGAAGTACGGTAATAAGATAAGGTGTCCCAATACTTAGGGTAAATACAGTAACTAATGATACAGACCATATGGTAGATGTTCTAAAAATTCTAACATAACAAGAAACAAACAAACAAAAAAAAAAACAAAAAAAAGACCTAAATCGATTATCTGTCCTAAAATATGATGCAATGGGAAGAAACCAGCCTTTGCAAAAGAAGGAAATTTAATTGTCTCTTTTGTTTCTTCCTTCAAAGAAGTGTTCGTGTTTTTCTTGTTTGAAATTCAGACTATTGTCTGTTTTTGTTTTGTTTTGTTTTTTTTTAAATTTATTATACCCAAACCCCTGATGTGCAATCAGAACTGATTCTATATTGTTTACATATGGGCCACGCCGTGCGTAAATGTGTCTTCGGGCTAATGCGGGTATATGGGGACAGTGAAGCCCTGATCAGACTGCACATCTGTGCAGTCTGATCCAGGCCTTCACTGTCCACAAACAGAATCATTGGATACTACAGAATGTTTCAATGGATAGCAAATGGCCGGATGATACATTGGGCATATGCAGGATGATGTGAATGCGCACATTTTGTGCATACTCAAGGCAATTTTGCTTGGCGCTGCCCATATATGATATGTTGTTGTTTTTTTCCTGTCACAAGCTACACCACAACCTCTTTATAACCCTATTGTTGGGATCCATAGCATAAACCGTGTTAGTTAAACAACCGTGTTATATCCAAACAAAAATGTATAGATTATATAGAAAAATGACCATTTATGTTCATTTTTCAATATAATCTATACATTTTTGGGATCCATCTTTGAACCGTGTTTTATCCAAAACCGTGCTATAATGAACCGTGTTATAAAGAGGTTGTAGTGTAGTTACCTTATTTACAAGTCTGTTAGCAAACAACCATGGCCTGGACTGTCTCTGTTTGTGGAAGTTGAGAGTGACAAGGGCGTCTACCCCTAAGGATGCGTAGTTGTTCATAATCACCTCCTAGTTAAAACAAGAAATTGAATAATGCTTTCATACTATCACAGCTCTTGATAAGGCTTTTTTATTCAACCAAAAAGGATTGATATTTTTCTTACTTCTCCACAAAAACATATGTCGTGGGTACTCATTAAAAGGACCTTCCCTGACAGGCCCTCTTATCTAATCTATGACTATGATGGGAGTAAAAATTCAGCAGAACTTATTTTTCTAGAATATACAATTTGACAAATCATGAAAGAGAAAATTTGCATGAAATATCCATTTTTAAACCGTATTTTTAGGTGACAAATAAGTAAAATATCATCAATTTGCCATTTGCTGAATTTGCCCAAAGAGGACTAAAGGTTAAATGTCAATAAATGACAAAGAAACTTCAAAGAAAAAACTTTCATTACATCATATGCCAACAGATAAACCTATGACCCACCAGTACTGATAGCCTGCATTTATGTTCTAGGTTGTATCCCCACATACATTTTAGATTGTTCCAAAATAGTATACAGCTAAGAGAAAATGCCTTGGGTTTTGCTATCCAGATTCAGTCTTGTTAATCATAATCAAGATATGGTTGTTTTTGTTGTCAACCAAAATAATTGATGTTTTTCTTCTTTCTCAGTGAGACACTTCTAATGAGTACCCACAAAGTATGTTTTCATGGAGAAAAAAAGAAAAATATTTTTTTGTATACCCATATTATTTAGAGGCATGCAGCTATTCCCTCCTTCCAATTTTTTCTTAGTCCAAGGGAGAGAATTCATCAAAATTTATACTAAAAATCCATGCCAGTGTTGTTTTTCCCTTAAGAAAGTCACAAATTTGTGATATTTTTTTCTAATTTTTAAGAGTAAGAAAATCATTTAAAAATGTCATCTGCTTACATTTCAATTTACCATTTTAATACTTACTACGCTATGGGCAGATTCAATAGATGACAAACTAATGATATTTTTCTTATTTTTCCTAGAAAATAGGATCCGAATCTTCATGCAAAGGAGACAAGTTGCATGAAGTGTCAAATCCAATTTTCTAGGAAAAATAAGAAAAATATTTCAAAATGTTGTCTGCTGAAATTTTTACCCAGCATGCAAAGTGGTATGGATTAAACAGATAAGATATATGACACACTATACAAACAAGCTAAATCCAGACCAATACACAATAATCAGTAAAGATCTTTGAGAGAATAGTTGTGCAACCTCTTCTCTATCCTTGTTTTTCAGCTTAGATTTTTACACTTTGCCAAAATTCAGTATCCTGGTTTTTCAGAGCCCATAGCTCCAGATAAGAGGTGGTATCCACATAATATTTCTTCTTATCTCTCCACAAAAACATATACTGTGGGTACTCATTAGAAGCACATCAGTGAGGTGCTTCTAATGAATACCCACAACATATATTTTTGTGGTGAAATATGAAAAACATTGGTACTTTCAGCTGAAAAAGTGCCTTATCTGGAGCAATGATATCCTATGTTATCATATGACAACACTATATTTAGTGGTGTAACATTAGTACATAAAAATCGTATGACCACACCTTACATAACACTTTGGCAGGAACAAGTAACACCATGACAACATCCATGTCAAACATGCATTTTCTGTTGAACAACTGTTAAGTTTAAAAGCCATAAAATCCAATTTAAAATGATCATATGAGTAACAGAATCTTACACTTGTGGTCATTTCATATGAAATTTATGAAACGCCAAAGGCTTGTTTCATAAATTTCATATGAAATGACCACTCATGTAAGATCCTCTATTTTTTACAGTGTGCCAAAAATGAGATTTAGGTGTTTCTATACTGTATAAACAGTACTGCTATGTAGAAATATGTTTAATCCTTGTCATGCTGACTAAATTAAGACGCCTAGCCCACTTCTCATTTTCAGCCAATCAGATCACTTGATCCAGGTTGCTGATACAAATTCACATTCTTCATGACAAAGAGTGCAGATCTAGACCAGCTGCCAACTGATCGGGATCTACACTATTTATAAAGGCAGGGCATATCCAGGTTCAGCAGGACCAGGATTAAATGAAACAATGATAGGGCTCCTTGCAGTGGAACATGTAAAATCATGTGAAGAATTTAGTTCTCACTTTTGTCTGATTTGTCCAAATTCTTGTTAAACTTAAAGGTCATTGTGTGTCATCTCCCAGAGAATTGGAGAAAAGGAACAAAAAAGCTTGTAGATTAATGGAAAGAGAGAAAGAGAGGAGGATGAGGGAAAATGAATAACTGTGCAGAATTAGAAGAAATACACATCTCCTTCCCCAACCTGCCGCAATCTACCACCACCCTACCATCCTCTAGTTCTTGCTTTTTGCAACTCAGAAGGTAGCCATAATGCTAATGTGTAGCACAGCTCTTTGATAAGGCGCTTTTTTTCAACCAAAAAGTATCTACGAGGGTGAGTCAATAAGTAACCAGCCAAACTTATTTCTGGTTGAGATCCACCTCTTCTTTTTCGATGTAATTGCCCTCTAGTGTGATGCACTTAGATCAACAGTATTCAAGTGCCATCAGCCTAGAACCAAAAAAGTCAGGGTCCTTTCTATTGACCCACTCAACTGCCGTCACAACTTCTTCATCAGACCGGAAATGAAGTCCACGGATATCCTTTTTCAAGTTTGGGAATAGGAAGAAGTCGCTAGGAGCTAGGTCAGGCGAATAGGCAGGGTGTGGTATTAATTCATACCCGTTTCGCTCTACAGCATCCATTGCATCTTTGCAAGTGTGGACTCTCGCGTTGTCCTGTTGCAGCAAAACACCATTAGAGGGTTTACCTCGGTGTTTTTCACTGATGGCAGTTCTCAGCTGGTCTAACAAGTTTGCATAGTACACTCCAGTTATTGTACTTCTCGTGGGTAAAAAGTCCAACATAATAACGCCTTTTGCGTCCCAAAATACTGTGGCCATCACCTTGCCAGCAGATGGTTGCATCTTGAACTTCTTTGGCCTTGGGGACCCAGGCCCTACCTACTGACGACTCTGAGCTTTCTCTGGCTCATAATAATGAACCCAAGTCTCATCTATAGTCACCAGACGCAAAAGAAAATCATCTTTTGACCTAAAACGCTTCAACAAGGCACTGCATACTGATGCTCTGGTTGCCATTTGCTCATTGCTAAGGGATTTGGGGACCCAACGGGCTGTTAGCTTGTACATACCTAAATGATCATGTAAGATTGTTGAAACGCTACCATGTGAAATGCCTAATGCCTGCGCTATTTCTTCCACCTGAATTTGCCTATCAGAGTATACCAGATTCCGAACTTTCTTACACATTTCTTCGTCGCGTCCAGACCTGGCTTCATCTTCTAAAGACGTTCTACCATGTTTGAATTCCCCTACCCAGAATTTAACCTGAGCATAAGATGGTGCAGAAGACCCATAAACATCGGCTAACTCGCCGTGTATTTCCTTGCCTGTTTTACCTTTTAAATACAAGTACCGAATTACAGCATGGTACTCAACTTTAGATGAAAAGCATGCCTTTGCATCACTAGCCATGTTTGACATTCAATATCTTATTAAAGAATGACTCGATATGCGTACAATTTTGTACCTATGTATAAAACATATATTGAAACAAAGCATGAAGATCATGACTGTCTCGGTCCATCGGAAATGGGATAGGCTGGTTATTTATTGACACGCCCTCGTATATATTTCTTATTTCTCAACAAAAACATATGTTGTGGGTACTCATTAGAAGTGCCTCGACAAGGCGCTTCTAATGAGTACCCACAACATATGTTTTCATTGAGAAATAAGATAATTATTTACCTGATACCCACTCTTATCTAGACCTACATGTAGGCTGTTCTGCGTCTCATTTCTTCAAATATGAGCATATCAGCCTTTTATATTTTTTTACCTTTTTAGGTCTTGCTATTCCAAGATGTTTCTTGTGGTTCACTGTTATCTTCCACCTGAAACAAAGAAAATTTCCACATCAGATGAGCTATACCAACATAGGACTTTTTAAGGAGGAGGTCCCCCCTCGGGGGGGGGTTAGACGTAAAGGAAGATAGATAGATAGTAGTATTGGTGATAATTCTGGGAAAATTTTCTCCAGTTCTCCATAAAACATATGTTGTGGGTACTCATCAGAAGCACCTCACTGAGGCACTTCTAATGATTACCCATAATATATGTTTTTATGAAGAAATAAGAGAAATTATCCAAAAATTGCCATCTTAACCTTTGTCTTGCTGATCTGGGATATACCTTGCCTTTGCAAACAGTGTAGATCTGGATCAGTTGGAGAAGCCAACTGATCTGGATCTGCCCTGTTTGCCATTCAGTATGTGAATTTATATCAATAATCTGGATAAAGTAATCTGATTGGCTGACAATTAGCAATGGGTGTGGCCTCTTAATTTATTCAGCATGGTAAGGGTAAACAAGTCTTACAAGTATTAGCTTTGGCAAAAACCTTTGTCAACGTTTAGTGCTAAGCGTAGAAGAAGCTTTTTGTGAAAGCTAATGCTTTGTTATAAAACATGTAGCAGTCTATGGAAAAAAACACTGGACCTGTCCATGACCTTTCATGTGCTTCCAGAACAATGGTAAACTCTAACTTTGTCCATAGGCGTAGACAATGATCTAATAAACAGGGCCCAGTTGTTCAAAGCTAACAATGTCGTTAGTTAATGATTCGTTAAAATTTACATCGAATGATCCGCAAATATGCTGAAATTTTTTGCTGAAAAAATGGGTTTTTTTTCAGCAAAAAATATTAGAATATTGTATATTGAATCCGCTAAAACAGCTAACAAAATGATCCTTAACAAGCTCGTTAAGCTAACAATGCTTTGAACAACTGGGCTCAGGAAACTAAGGGTGACAGAAGACATAGCTCCAGATGAAGTCAGTATTTAGAAGGAACTTTCCATCATTACTGCATAAAAATGTATCTTGTCGGTACCCACTGGAATTGTTTTGACAATGTAATTCAGAGGGTATGCATACAATATGTTTTGGTGCAAAAATAAAAGTTATCCTAAACAACTAACAGTGTTTTCAGAGAAAACATATGTCCCCCAACCGTGAATTTTCAGTTTTTCTACTACTGTGACCTTGAAAATGAGGTTGAGGATGTAACTGTAAATGTAAATTTGAAAGTAAACATAAACATTTATTAGACTCTGGTTACGAATGTGACATACACACGCAATCACGATGAAACGTTATATGACACATTCCTGCCTTTGCAAATGGCTGCAAATTATGCAAAAATCAAAAGGGCAGGTAATTTTGGATGCAGGTTTTCAACAAGTTCCTGCACTTGTTAAAAATGTCAAAAATTTTCACAATATTGCTATGTAACATCAATAATTTAAAATCAATGAAGAAGAGTTTAAAATCTTATTTGATAAAACATTTTAAAAAAATCCTGTTTACTAAAGAAATCGCATAGGTCAGACCCATTTTTGGCCATAAAATTAATTTTACAGTAAATATTTGAAAACAAAGCACTGAAACAGAAAAAAGTATGGTTGCTGGTAAGCTATTGTCAGTAAAAAAAATCAATTTTTACATTTACAATAGGACGCAAAGCGATAAACTTCTTTCCAAAGGCTGTCGAAAGCACAGTAGTATGCAAATTACAATAATACCTGTCTAAATGAACGGCTCTTGCAGCTATAATTTGTTCAACAGCTTCATTAATATCTTCATCTGTGTCATGACCTTCACCCCAGCCAAGGACACGAGAAAGGTCATTCCCTGTTCCAAGTGGCAGTATACCAACTTCTGGTGTAGTCTGGTAAATATAACAGGGTTCAAATTTGACTTTTTTGACAGCTTGCTAAAATTAGCAAGTAGCATTATTTTTTACTTGCTAAACCTTTCAGCCACTTGCTTTTTTACACTTATAAATACTGTTAAATGTGGCCTTAAACCTTAGCACTCTGGGTAAAAATTTCGGCAGACATTTTAAAATACTTGTCTTATTTTTCCCATAAAAAGGTTTTGACATTACATGCAAATTGTCTCCTATGGAGACAATTTGCATGTAATGTCAAAACCTGTTTTCTGGGAAAAATAAAAAAAAAATATCATCATTGCTTTTGGAAAAGAAATTGCAAAACTTCAGCAACAATGCCTCAGGTTCCACAATTAAACAGAATCTTTCCAACTTGCTAGAATTAGCAAATGATGGAAATTGTAGCTTGCTTTTTGAGGAAATTAACTAGCATTTAGCAAGTTAGCAAGTGCTAAAATTGATCCCTGTATAACAGTTCTTTTATCTAGAATTCTAAAAGAATCAAAAGCTTTCCTACTCTACAAGAAAAATATCATCATAACCCTGAATATTGGCACAGACAGGCCTGAGTAAACAGTGTAGACTAAGATCAGATGTATTATTTAGAGCTCTAATATCTACCATATTAACCCTAAGTATCTGGACACTGTTACTCCTTACCAAACTTGTCCTAAAATTTGAACCACCATATTCAACAAAATTACACACACAATAAGCTCACAGTTAAGCAATCCCATAGTCTTCTGATAGCAGCCAGTGTACTTTTTGTCTACTTCTTTATACAGGTGTATGTTATGGGTACCCTTTTGAATTGCATCAACTTGTTGATGCAATTCAAATGAGTACCCATAATATACATTGTATGCTTTTATAATGAAATTCAGAGAAAAAAAAAACACAAAAACATGACATAAGCATCATTTGATGAGTCCTTGGCTGATCTTTTTTTTTTTTTTTTTTTTTTTCAAAGTGTACCCTTAGTATAGATAGGTACATATTTTATCACAAGTTTTCTGAGTTATTTTTGAAAAACCTAAGTGTAGTGTGGTGATAAAGTCAATTACGGTGGTCCATTTTACTAACTGTTGATTGTCTAGAAACTGAGTGGCAAACAGTTTAGACCTTGATCAAATGTCATACTCTGCAGCATCTGATCTAGGTGTTAACAGTATATGTATCTGTGTATTTGAAAAATCAGCTGCTCAGAAACTTTACACACAATCAAAAAAAAATTAGAACAATACTGAAAACCTCAACAAAGTAAAAAGATTGTGAAAATAAACCCTTACATGGTACTTACTTTGAGTTTAAGGTTTTCCACTGCATTAAGGACCCAGCCTACAGAACCATCTCCACCACATACTAGAACTCGGAACACAATATCAGGCAGTAAATGGCACCATTCTAGAGCATTCTCAGGGTGCATATCACACAAATCTATCACCTATAAATACACAGACAGACAGATAAACCCAAATAGTAGGGGTAAAAGAATTGAGTGTCATTATATTTCTCCATTAAAATTTAATTGTATGCCTTGACAAGCTAAATGAACACAGCAGCGAAGTTTCTGCCATATGAGATTACAATGCCTTCAATAGACTATAGAGACCAGATTTCAATAATAATACATGTACTTACATGTAAGTGACCCAATGGTTACCATTTTTACTACTTCAAATGCCAGACCGATGTTAAATTTTGTCTGGAGAAAGGTCACTGAATGACCAAAATGCACTGACCAAAATAAAGCAAAATCAATTATTTAATGATCATTTGTTTTCTTTCTAACCTATATTACATCAAAATATAACTAGAAAGTTTTCTTAATCCTCATCCTGCTGAAACTAGCATGCCCTTCCTTTGCAAACAACATTGAAACTTTTTTTAATTTTTCTGATGTAAACTGACCGCGCTCGACATGACCCCATTGGGTTGACTGGGCCGTAAAACCTCAACACACAAAAAAAAAAATAATAATTTTGGTCTGATTTTCATGTAATTTTCACCAAAGTGCACGGTTTTATATCTGGAGTTGAAATAAGGCAGAAGGCAGCTTCAGAATGGCAGAGGGGCAACAGGAGAGGACAAGATGGGCAGTCCACCCCTCTGTAGACATCTGCAGGTCTAGCTGGAGCACTGTAACACTACTGTGGTTCCTGTGCATATTCCTTTTTTCTCCACCAAAATATATAAGAGATTCATTAACCTTTACCACTCTTTTGGCTAATACAGTATATGACAAATTGGTGATTTTTTTTTCTTATTTTTCCCAGAAAACAGGATATGACATTTCATGCAAATTGTCAATTTGCATGAAAAGTCAAAACGTGTTTTCAAAAAAAAAATAAGAATTTTAAATATTTCAAAATGTCTCTGCTGAAAGTATTACCAGGGCCCAGTTGTTCAAAGCATCATTAGCTTAACGAGCTCATTAGTGGTCAAAATGTTAACTGTTCTAGTAAGTACAATATCTAATTCACAGGTATTTTTGCTGAAAAAATGTGAGTAACTTTTGCAAATGTAGTCACATTCTAGCTGGAGCACTGTAACACTACTGTGGTTCCTGTGCATATTCCTTTTTTCTCCACCAAAATATATAAGAGATTCATTAACCTTTACCACTCTTTTGGCTAATACAGTATATGACAAATTGGTGATTTTTTTTCTTATTTTTCCCAGAAAACAGGATATGACATTTCATGCAAATTGTCAATTTGCATGAAAAGTCAAAACGTGTTTTCAAAAAAAAAATAAGAATTTTAAATATTTCAAAATGTCTCTGCTGAAAGTATTACCAGGGCCCAGTTGTTCAAAGCATCATTAGCTTAACGAGCTCATTAGTGGTCAAAATGTTAACTGTTCTAGTAAGTACAATATCTAATTCACAGGTATTTTTGCTGAAAAAATGTGAGTAACTTTTGCAAATGTAGTCACATTTTTTAAGCAAAAAAATTAGTGTATATTCCATATTTAATGATCAAAGTTTTAACCAGGGCTTCAATTAACTTTCAGACTCAGGAAGTCCCAGACTTCCAACCCCTAAAATTTGGAAGCCCCACAGGAAAATCAAGGAAGTCCCACTTTTTTCCGTGCTGCGGCGGTCTGCCCTTTCTTAAGCAGAACATAGGTTCTTATTTCAGTGTCACACAGAATCATCATGATATACACTTCTTTCAGGTGTGTTTTAAAAATGTCCTTATCGCATATTAAAATTCGAAAGCCTGTACTTGTATGTCGGACCTTAGAGAAAGCATCAACATTGGTACAACTTTGCATTCGTTTCAAGCCCTGTTTGCTCTGACCTGCTTATCCAAAAATTTAATTAGCATAAATATTTTAAAACCTTTGTTGTTTTTTTTTTTTTTTTTTTTTTTGTTTTCTTTGAGAAAAAAAAAACATGAAAGAAATAACTAGGTTTCACCAGGAAAATTAGGTAGGGCTGGGTTACCCTAAATACATGATGTACACATATTTTTTTATTTGGCCCTACTCACCTGAGCTGGATTCAGTATGTCTCTAAATGCACAAAGTATTTTTTCTCCATCATTGTTACCACTCTTTCTGTTTCCCAACACTATCAATGGTTTCCAGTCTGATATTTTAGGCCTTGTTGCTTTAGCAACTACTAAATGTCTCCGCCCTTTCATGCCTACTTTTTTTAACTCAACACAATTGGGTGGAACAACAATCTGATGGTACTGTCCAAAATCACATGCTTCATTTTCCTGCAAGCAATCATCATGGACTGTTCGCTTACACCAACAGCACTTAAGATCATTTAAACCGGAGTCTATGCAGTCGTTACCACAAACATAGCATTTGCTAGCCAAAGGGAGATTACCAGGAATCCAGTGATGGTAAGTTACCTCCCCTTTCAATGAAGATGGTTTACAAGGAATGCTTTTGTTGGCTTTCTTCATATTTTGATCTGCTACACATATTCCACAGGAATCACATTTGGCACCATGCTTGATGGGGAAATGACCTATATTACAATATGCAGATTCTGGAAAAATGTCAACCATCATCCAGCGATGTCCTTTTGTGATGTCATACACCAGAATGTCATAATGCATCTGTCGATACCTCCTATACATATACATGAGGATAAACATAACCACAATCATGATGCTTACAACCACAGCTGCCACCATCTGAAATGCAGAGAACTTTTTATGGAGGAGTACTTGGGGATACCATAATTACCCTAAATATTGGGACAATTAACTCCTTACCCTACTTATCCTAATATTTAAACAAGTCCATTTCACTACCTGTTCCACTACGTGTTGATTAGTCAAAAAGCTGTTAGACGGAGAAGCAAACAGTGTAGACCCCGATCAGATGCTGCATTCTGGGGTGTCTGATCTGGGTTTACAATGTTTGCTACCGCCTCTCCGCCCCCATTACTTAGGGTTATAATGCTTATTCTGGGATATTTGTTTTTTCTTGTTTCTCCATGTATGTTTTTATGTTGAACTGGAGAATATTATTATGAAATACTCCTCCTTACTTTCCCTAAATGAATGTATAAATATTTCATAGCACCAGATAAGAGGAGTATCCATATAAATATTTTTCCTATTTCTATATGAAAACATGTTATGGGTACTCATAATAAGAAGCACCTCAGTGAGGTGCTTCTAATGAGTACCCACAACATATGTTTTTATGGAGAAATACGAAAAAATTGATACTTTTTGGCTGAAAAAAAAAATCAAACACACCTTATCTGGAGCTATAATGATTACCATATTAACTGTACAATATTTTTGCAGACATGTCTGAGTAAACAGTGGGTACCAATTAACGAGTACTCACAACATAGGCTTTCATGGGGAAATAAGAAAAATGAATATTTCGACGCTCTTCTATCAAGAGCTATGAGATATGTACAAAGAAAAAGCATAGCTCTAGATAAGGGGCCTTTTTCAACCAAAAATTGGTTTTCTTATTTCTCCACAAAATCATATGTTGTGAATACAGCGGGGAAGTTTCTGCCATACAAGTTTACAATGCCTTTAATACAAGGTGCTTCCAGTGAGTACCACAATATACGCTTTCATGGAAAAATAAAAAAAATATTATGTGGATAATACTTCTTACCTGGAGCTATGAAACTTTGTCATGTGGGCCTCAAATATTAACCTTGAGCATGCTGAAAGTGACATTAGTTGGTAAATACTGAATGTCTGACATAGGTATAGGCACGGTAATAACGTTTGTTATTTTTGCACCAAATCTACAGTGCTTGCACTAAATGTCAAAATCAGGAAGTCCCAGGACTTCCCAGCTCCATTATCTGGAAGTCCTGGTGATCAAATTTTTTCACTCACTTTCAGAAATTCAACCTCAATATTCTTAAACTCTCGTTTATGGAGAAAAACCATCATTGTTAAGCTAAATAACACATAAATTCATTCTAAATTTTTGTTATAAATGACTAAATATCTTGAAAAGTTAGGAGTCCCAGACTTCCTGGCATTGATTTTTGGAAGTCCCAGGGCAAGTTTTGGGAGTCTCTGACTCCCAGACTTCCCTTAATGCAAGCACTGAAATCTACCTTGTGAATAATCATATTAATGATTTGCATGCTAGATAAAAATTTCAGCAAACAACATTTTGATTTTTTTTGCAAGAACACAGGATTTGGCATTCCATGCAAATTGCCTCCTAAGAAGACAATTTGCATGAAAAGTTAAATCCTATTTTATGGGAAAAATACAAAAAATATCATCAATTTGTCATCTGCTGAATTTGCCCATAGCACTGTAAGTGCTAAACCACCTTGGCAAACCAATTCCAAAGAGTATCTAGAAGTTAACCTTGAATATAAGTCCATGGCACACCTGTCAAAAATCCTCATACAATATTTACCCTAAATACTGGGACACTATACTTTCTTACCATACTTTTCTTAACATTTGAACAAGTCCATTTTCCTATCGGCTGATGGGTCTAAAAACAGTTGGCTGAGTTGCAAACAGTGCAGACTCAGATCACATGCTACATTCTGTGGCATTTTATCTGGGGTCTATACTGTTTGCTTACAGTAAATATGGTAGTTTCATCACATTTACTGTGGAAACCTTCCCTCCCTCCCTCCCACCACCACCAATGTGTCAGGGAAATTAATGGTGTTGCATGTCCCTAGCAAATGAGAAAAGTACATGTATACAACATATTAAATTTGATCAAGTCATTTGAAAGATAGCAAAAGACAGAGAAGATATGGGTGTGTTAGTGCAGTGGTAGGTGCACTGGCCTCTGGTGCTGAAGATCCCAGGTTCAATCCTGACTTGAGGTGAGAAATTTTCGGGTTCCAAACATCCTCCATTAGCATTATTGGCAGAGATGCTGTTAATACTATGTATCTTTCCTTGTATCTGGCTATTAACAGGGGCCACTGTGAGGGTGGAGGGAGAAGGGTTAGTTGGGTGGGTTGGAGTTTCATGGCTCAGTCAACACTATTAAGGTAGAGCCAGTCAGTTTACCTAACTTCTCTTTTCCTTGGCAGGCTTTGTCCTTTAAGAGGTTTACTAGTACTTGTGCACATTCTTTCACCAGAAACTGACAATCGCCCTTCTTCAGGTTCTTGAATCAGTGGAAGGGAGAGAATGATCATAGAAAATATTTCATGATCAATCTCCAGGATGGAATGTTGCTGGACCAGGCAGGATTGAATCCAAAACCTACCTGATCACCAGTCAGTTGCACATTAGACTTCAGCCACTGAGGCCTGTCTCAGTGATGGGAGAGACATCCCATGTGCAGGTTAAAGATTCTACAACTAGGACAAAAATTGCTCCTTCATGATCCATCTTACAAAACTGGCTCCTTTTAGGGAATGGTCAAATATGACCAGTTGCAGTAATGGTAAGTAGGAAAGAAAGATACATAGTCAAGATTCAGGTAGACAGAATAAATGGTTTAAAATAGAATTGTCTTTTCCATTAGTGATCCCCTCAATTTGGTGACAGATTTCTAACACTTTCCCTGACTGATCGTTTATGAGAGGTTTTACCGACAGTTATACGCTGAAATTATTCATATTCTTTATTTTTATCAAACGTACGTTAATATGCTATGTCCGGTTACAGGTACTCCGGCGACACTACAACAAAAGTAAAAGCGTCGGACAATGGGAATCCGATTCAGCTAATTAGTTCAGCTATGTCGTTTGTTAAAAACTTGATTATCTTCAAGCAATGTCATAATAAATGACTAAATAAACGTTTTAACGGGTTTGTAAACGTGTTTCTTCGAAGTTAATTGAAAATCACCATAGACAGGAAGTAAACACCTGGGAGATCACTCTAACAGTTTTTAACTTGGTATGGTATCCAGCTTCTCATACTTAGTACAGTGTAAATCCACACTAAAGGAAGAAACCAGAACTACCGTAGTGCTTATAAAAATTTGCATAACATGTAAATGAGAATGACGTGGAATTTAGAAGCTGTCATGACTCAATTTTTTCCATGTCACCAAAAGAACTGTATAAATACGTTAATATCTCAAAGAAATATACAAAAAGGTACATTTACTAAAGTTAAAAAGAAATAAGGCAATGATGTTTTTCTTTGAGTGGTTTTGGAATTTAATGTCTTATTTTGGTAATTAAACACAATTAATTAATCTAATTGAATAGTTTTAAAACAATTGATTAGCAAATTTCGGCTCGGCGTTTTTTTTTTTTTGTTTTTTTTTTTTTTTGTTTTTTTTTTGTTTTGTTTTTTAATTCGTTTTGTCTTTGTGTCTGTGTTCTTATATGTTTATATCAAACTGAATGAAACAATACACATTTGGTTTTTAATGAAAAAAAAAAAAATAATAATAATAACTAAATAAAAATACATACATTTTGTCCTAACCAATAAAAGTCCGCCTTTGAGTATTTCTTACCGATAATCCGAATAATATCAGTCTTATTAAGCGACATTGTACGTATTTATTATAAACGTTTCCACTATGAAATTTGTATTCGTTATTTTAGATACCAAAGAAAGTTAAAGTTCAGTAGTTTTAAAATGTCTTATTTTAAACTTTGTTTCGTTTGTATAAAAATATTTGACAAATTATTAAATAGTACATACATACATACATATAACATGTAATTTATACACATGGGATCTAGAGTCTAAAGACACATGTTGACCTGCTTCACACACAATTTTTAAGTGTTTGTAAATTAAAGCCTTTGAAATATATATCTGCACAAAATGTAAGTACAGAAACTGCAAGGTTCAGTCATAGTATAAAATTAACCAAACGAAACAACTGTAAGAGAGAGAGGTCAATATCCTACAAAACGGTCTGGCTACTGATAAAAATGAAATTAGTCTTGTTGAATGTATATAATACGCATCTATATTACTGTTAAATCTTTTGTTCTTAGGCTGGAAGACTAAGGCCAAGCTACTGATAATCGGGTTAGACAATGCAGGAAAGTCGACGTTACTAGACCGCGTCGCCAACGGCCGCATGATGCAGCATGAACCAACTTCCCGATGCAGTAAGTAGGATTTTGACCGTCGCCAGTAGTGCCAGACAGCACAATATAGCGGATTGGATACCATCACGAAAAAAATGCCTATATATTTTTGACCCCTTAAACCTCTCTTTTATATAGTAAAACTGGAGTTTACAGGGGTATACATTATTTTTTCTTATTTCTGCTCAAAAACATAGGTTGTGGGTACCCACAATCCTAACGAGTATCCACATGGATTGTGGGTACACGTTAGATCCGCCTCGTCGAGGCGGTTCTAACGAGTACCCACAATCTATGTTTTTGAGCAGGAATATGAAAAATATCAGAATTTTTTATCTGAAAATTTTGCTTTTTTGGTTGTAAAAATTTCAATATATTTGAATAGGCGTGTTTTCGTAATGACTTGTAGATTTTCCGCCTCTGATTTCAAAGGAGACATGATTTGCGACTTCCTGTTTGCTTTCCTGCATACCAAAATATATACAATGTATGTAGTGTGGAATATGTCTAGGAATCCATCACAGAACACACAGATGATCAATGACACCAAGTCCCTTCTGAAAAGGCGTCTACTCTAAAAGGAAAGAATTTGCTCCCTAGGGGAGCAAAGTCTTTCGTTTTAGAGTAGACCCCTTTCGTTTTAGAGTAGACCCCTTTTCAGAAGGGAAGCAAAAATGACAAAGTTTTTCACGTGACAGTGTATCATAGCTCTGCGTTTTTTTTTTTTTTTTTTTGTTTTTTTTTTTGTTTTTTTTTTTTTGTTCAGTTGCTATCCACTCTACAATGTGACAAATAGGTTGTCTTCCACAGTTGTTTTTTTATTGGCTCCAGTTACTGTTGGTTGTTTGTGATATTTTGATCTATGACTGACCGCCTAATATATGAACAATAAAGTGATTAGTAGCTTGTGGTCAATAGGGCATACAGAGCATTTATTATTATTATTATTATTATTTGCCGGAAGTTATTTGAATACGCGACCACAGCGTTTAAATATCTTTCGAGGGACCCGGCAAACGTTAATATAATGAAACAAACGTGCGATCGCTTGCTTGCATTTGTTTGTCGATTAACTGGGAAGTCCAAAATATCATAAAAATCATCATATTTGTATCATAGTGGTGAAACCAATGAAATACGGATCTCATTGACGTAGGAAAAAAAAAAAAAAAAAAAAAAAAAAAAAAGCCCATTCCAGGGCGGCAGTGTTATGATGCTTAAAACCCACGTTTTAATAGCACGGTGAAC
Organism: Anodontia alba; assembly: GCA_964016985.1. NCBI lineage: Eukaryota > Metazoa > Mollusca > Bivalvia > Lucinida > Lucinidae > Anodontia > Anodontia alba. The sequence goes on along the minus strand of OZ024822.1, from coordinate 116,730,337 downwards.
TACGGCTTCAAACAGCGGGTGTTTATGCATGACTATTTATGGAAGAACGCGTGATCACCAACACCGCGAGCAGAAAACTCCGCAATATAAAACGATTTTAGGGGCTATATAATATACATAATTGAAAAGCAAATGTTTTACAACCTATTGTGTCGGTACTTGAGAGATTAAAAAAAAACGAGTTTCCGTTTTTCGTTCTTTTGTGTGTTCTTTGTTTCCAAAGGTAACCTTTTAGATATTTTATTTGACTTTACTGCAATTAGTGCATGTTAAGTGCTGTATGGCGGCCGTAAAATGTCTCCCCGTACTTCACTATTGTGAAGTTTATAATTTTATTTCCTTTGGGACCATTGAGCCCATTCTGGTTACTTTGGAAATCGAATACTGCTGAAGCCGACTGACTATATTGCTGCGGATAAAGAATAAACCGAGTCTCCGATTGTCGTGTTTTTGTGTGTTCTTAGTTTCCAAAGGCAACCTTTTAGATTTTCTTGTTCTTCACAGGAAACATCAGTGATAGGTATGGCCGCCATTACGAAAACACACCTATTCAAATATATGGAATTTTTTACAACCAAATAAAGGAAAAAATCAGACAAAAAATACTGATATTTTTCATATTTCTGCTCAAAACATAGATTGTGGGTACTCGTTAGAACCGCCTCGGCGAGGCGGTACCCACAATCTATGTTTTTGAGCAGAAATAAGAAAAATAATGTATACCCCTGTAAACCCCAGTTCTACTATATAAAAGTGGGGTTTAAGGGGGTCAAAATTATATAGGCGTGTTTTCGTGATGGCGTTGCCTGGTTGTGTAACATCTTGCTAGTTAAATATGATACTACATTACATCGCTTATGTTTCCGAAAACAAATAATGAGTGACCGACCTCTTAGTACTTTGAGAACACACTGTAAATGTGTTTTTACCTTTATTTACAGGATGCAAAGAATTGTCACTAGGGTCACTAACATTTACAGCCTACGACCTAGGCGGACACAGACAAGGTACAGTAATGAACAGATGACGCGTCTGATTTTATTCATTTTGGGATGTACCGTATTAACCCTTAGTATTGGGACAGACAGGTCTGAGCAAACAGTGTAGACCCTGATCAGATGCCGCGTTCTGCGGCGTCTGATCAGGTCTACATTGTTTGCCACTCATCCAGCTTTTCAGATACATCAGCAGGTAGTAAAATGGACTTGTTCAAATTTTAGGACAAGTATGGTAAGAACGTAAAATAATGAAAACGTGTGGCGACATTGTCGCCATTTAATTCTGCCACGAGCATAATAAAGGTCAAGTACGCCGGCAAAAAAACAAAACCTTATCACATATGCGAACAGCAAAAGCTCAGACCAGTCTGCGCACTTACACAGTCCGATCAGGACCTTCGCTGTTCACCAATATACTATACAATATCCAATGGTTCTGAAAGCTGACCAAAACAACGTAGGCACTGCTCGGAGTGTGCAGGCCGATTTTGGCCTTCATTGTCCGATTAAGCAATAAGGACCTTTATTTCATATCGGGACTCAATTAACAACCGAACTTTATTAACTGCTACTTAAAGTGTTTAAAACAAAGTAACATAATACAATAAGATACCAAAGTTACGATATAATATCAGCCCAGCAGACACATGACATTAATACAACGTCACATGAACGTCGATGCAGCATCTACGTATTTGACGCTGTAAATACGTCATGTGCCCGAAGAACATGCCACTGAAAGCATTTCTTGAAACTACCTTGATTTTATATTCCGGTAGCCTTATTCTAATACATTTAATGCTTTTCCTATTGACAGCCCGACGTGTCTGGCGGGACTATTTTCCGGCAGTTGACGGCATTATATTCATGGTGGATGCTGCTGACGTCATCAGATTTCCTGAAGCAAGAGCTGAAATTGAGGTTAGTAAAAAAAATGATAACACTCGTAGTTATTTACAGAATTTCACCCTGTCGCAGTGACTGAGAAAAATGAAGTCATGATAAAGGCTATTTTTTCTAAGGACATTAAAAGTCACTCAAATTTTCTATGTAAACTTTTTCTTAATATGCCCTCCTTTGTGGGCGCTTAATGGTGAGCTCTACGTGCGGAATCATTCGATTTATAATTTTCAGTGTTATAATTTTCAATCTATTGTCTTCATTGCAACTGATGGTAAGTGATATGTGGCGTTCGTAAAGTGTCTGCCCGTGCTGCACAATATTGTAGTGATGTTTTCTAATCCTTTTTTATCACTGAGCTCATTTGGATTTATTTGAAACATTACGAAAACATGCCTATTCAAATATACTGAAAATTTTACCACCAAAATATGAAAATTTTCAGATAAAAATTCTGACATTTTTTCTTAATTCTGCTCAAAACATAGACTGTGGGTACTCGTTAGAACCGCCTCGTTGAGGCGGTTCTAACGAGTACCCACAATCCATGTTTTGAGCAGAAATAAGAAAAATAATGTATACCCCTGTGAACCCCAGTTTTACTATATAAAAGTGGGGTTTAAGGGGGTCAAAATTATGTAGGCATGTTTTCGTGATGAATAGAACATCGCTCAAAATAGGGCAAGAAGACATGAGCAGTGTTGCACATTGCATAATTTTTCATGTACAGACTCAATAAAACCATTAAAAAAACATGCCTATTCAAATATACTGAAAATTTTACCACCAAAAAATGAAAATTTTCAGATGAAACTTCTGATATTTTACATATTTCTGCTAAAAACATAGATTGTGGGTACTCGTTAGAACCGCCTCAAGGCTCTAACGTGTACCCACAATCTATGTTTTAGAGCAGAAATAAGAAAAATAATGTATACCCTTGTAAACCCCAGTTTTACTATATAAAAGTAGGGTTTAAGGGGGTCAAAATTATATAGGCATGTTTTCGTGATGTGAGTCTGCTATATTTTCATTTCTTTGATCTGTTTCTTGTTTTTAAGGATCCATCTTTTCAGCATTTCCGCGAAAATAAAAAGATGCGTTTGCTTTGAGGAGAAAAAGGCTATTAAAAGAGGGAGCCATTTTGTAAGACATATATTCTTTTCATTTGTCATTTCAGAGTTTGTTAAATGATGAAATGATCATGGATATACCAATCGTTATCTTAGCCAATAAAACAGACAGAAAAGATGCTGTGGGAGAAGAAATGGTGGTTGATTCATTAGGTTTATCTGTTAGTAGAACTGGCAAGGTAGGAACAAAGAGGACCTAGACAAATGGTGTAGATCCATGTCAGATCCCACAAAATCTGATCAGAATCTACATTTTTTCATAAACATAAGAAATTGTATTACAGAAAATCGTAAGTAAATAAAGAAGAATTCCCTTAAATCGAAAATGGAACTTTATAAAAAATGACTAGAATAGCACGTGGTCATGTCTCAGGTGCTACATATATATCTCAGCTTATTCGTTTCGCTGGAGTAGTAAGTCACATAAGAGGCATTAGTACTCGAAATAAACTTTGGGATACAGATTAATACAAGTCTTCTGACTTTCTTCTGAATCCCATTTGTATAAATTATCAATGTTTGTACTTGTTTATATTATTATATTGAAATTATACAAATAAAATATGTTTACACCAAACTTTAAACAGCTAGTTCCCTTGAGCAGGACTGTCACCATAAATTTCGAAAAACAATTTCAAATATTTATCGTAGACATTCAGAGTTATTTTTAAACATAATATTGGACCGAAGCATGTTCTTGTTTCAGCCAAAGCTTACAGAACTGGGACTTAATGGCGATAAATATGATGATACTTACGAAAGACCACATGGAGCACAGTTTTCCTCATGACAAATGATAATAGTTTGAGTGCCAAGAAATGGCTTAATAGAACACTTTCGTGGAAACAGAACGTTTAAATGTCATGTTTTTTTTTTTTTTATTTCAGAATAAAGTTAAGAAGACTGAATTACCAGGACGGCCACTGGAAATATATCCTTGCAGCATTCTCCGACAAGAAGGTTACGGCGATGGATTTAGATGGCTGGCGCACTATGTGAAACAAAAACAATCTTAAGACAACAATGTATATGTACAGTACATGAAAAAAATGTAAATGAAAAAGAGCCAAAAAATCTAAATTCATGAATACACGAAGTGTGACAAAATTTTCATTCATTTTTATTAGAGACTTAATCGTTGCCCATTTCAGGATGCTTGACGAGTTGTGTAGATTGTATCATCGGTGGAGGTAACCGTTTGTATAGAATGTTTCTGACCAGCTGGTCAATGAGCGTTTTTGCCCACTAGATTCACCGTTTATTTTCCCTTTTTGTATCTAAACATACTTGCATTCGATGTACTCGAATTATTGCTTATGTATCATCGATGGAGGTAACCGTTTGTATAGAATGTTTCTGACCAGCTGGTCAATGAGCGTTTTTGCCCACTAGATTCACCGTTTATTTTCCCTTTTTGTATCTAAACAAACTTGCATTCGATGTACTCGAATTATTGCTTATGTATCATCGATGGAGGTAACCGTTTGTATAGAATGTTTCTGACCAGCTGGTCAATGAGCGTTTTTGCCCACTAGATTCACCGTTTATTTTCCCTTTTTGTATCTAAACAAACTTGCATTCGATGTACTCGAATTATTGCTTATGTATCATCGATGGAGGTAACCGTTTGTATAGAATGTTTCTGACCAGCTGGTCAACGAGCGTTTTTGCCCACTAGATTCACCGTTTATTTTCCCTTTTTGTATCTAAACAAACTTGCATTCGATGTACTCGAATCATTGCTTATGTATCATCGATGGAGGTAACCGTTTGTATATAATGTTTCTGACCAGCTGGTCAATGAGCGTTTTTGCCCACTAGATTCACCGTTTATTTTCCCTTTTTGTATCTAAACAAACTTGCATTCGATGTACTCGAATTATTGCTTATGTATCATCGATGGAGGTAACCGTTTGTATAGAATGTTTCTGACCAGCTGGTCAATGAGCGTTTTTGCCCACTAGATTCACCGTTAATTTTCCCTTTTTGTATCTAAACAAACTTGCATTCGATGTACTCGAATCATTGCTTATGTATCATCGATGGAGGTAACCGTTTGTATATAATGTTTCTGACCAGCTGGTCAATGAGCGTTTTTGCCCACTAGATTCACCGTTTATTTTCCCTTTTTGTATCTAAACAAACTTGCATTCGATGTACTCGAATTATTGCTTATGTATCATCGATGGAGGTAACCGTTTGTATAGAATGTTTCTGACCAGCTGGTCAATGAGCGTTTTTGCCCACTAGATTCACCGTTTATCTTCCCTTTTTGTATCTAAACATACTTGCATTCGATGTACTCAAATTATTGCTTATAATCTTTATTATCTTTATGCCGCTTAAATGTTTGTGCTTTTCGAAGGTACATACGTATGTCCGTTTGCAATTAGAAAACTAATCCGTTTTATTTGAGGAAAGATGATAAATTATGCATTCTATACTCTTTATCCATTACTTCTGTGAATGGCGTTGCATATGTGTATATGTGTGTTTCCATAATTATGTTGATTGTGGCTAACCATTTATATTGGTGTACAAGTATGTTCTAGTACTTTGCGCTAAATACTACACATTCTCCACTGGAGCATACTGTTTTGTTTTCTTGCTGTCCTTGCATCAATAAATTGTTACCCCAATAATGCGCCGATGTTTCAGTGAATTCCTCCATCATGCAAGTTTGAAGGAGTGTATATTATAAAGAAGCAGACTTAATCCTTTCCCACTGAGTTTTTTTTTAAATGGGTTTATCCATCTCTGAATTTGGACACATCCATTGTTACCGTTTGGCCAGTTTTTGGGAAGGAACTGTCCTTTTTGGTTTCTGCCTGTAGTGTTTTGATTGTGGTGTCGTTACTTTAAATGCGTCCTTCTTTCCCTTTGGTGTCTTGGAACGGAAGGTGTTAAGTAATTGTATCGATTCCTATCATTGCCTTCCTTTCTATTTGCAAATACGGGTTTAGTCAAAAAATCATTAGGATGGCAAAAAATGTAGATCCTGATGCGAGTCTCATCAGAATCTACATTGTTTGCAATGGTATACGTGTTGGTCTGCAGTGATGAAAGACCTACACTGTTTGCACACGTATCCGTATTGGTCTGCAGGAATGAAAAAGTTGATTGATTGGTAATTTCATGGCAAACAGCGTAGAACCTGATCTGGGACTACACTGTTTGCAAAGGTCCATCTTTGAGACACTAGACATTAATGGGCTAAATTTATTGCTTATTATTATGATTTACTTGTATGTTAATTCATTCTATTGTTATTCATTAACAGTGTAAAATGTTAATTACTTTCTTTGTATTCGTTAAGTTTAAATTAAAATTTGTACGTAATAAACACCAGATGTGTAATATTTCTGCTTATGATTTATACACCCTTTTAAAGCCCTTGGGAAAAAAACAAAAAACAAAAAAACAAAACAAAAAAAAAAAAAAAAAAAAAAAACATAAAAATAGACCTGGCGCCAGTAAAATCGATTTAACCACAACTCCTGGTATTTTCACTATTGACCGTTTTAAGGCGGTGGTTCTAGTGTTGTTCGTTCTTTGTAGGTCCTTGTGGCTACTCGTTATGGAGCTTTTCTTGTTTTGCCCTGTTTATTGCCTTATTGTGTTTGGTATGTCTTCCCAACAAACACACAACGTAGCAACAACGTCGTTACAACGTAGCTGCAACGTCGTGACGTTGCAGCGACGTTGTAACGACGTTGTGTGTTTGCTGGATTATCACCTCCTTCGGGGAAGGAGGAGCTGTCTGCTTTGCTTTTCGTTGGTTTGTATCTTGTGTGCTGTCCGTCTGTTTGTTCAGTTTTCCTCTTAGTGTGTTTGGTAGGATCTGTGACTGAGGCTCTTTCTTGATATATTCTTTTACTATTTTTTATATTAGCGATATGACACCTCTCACTGACCACTTTACTTTCTGTTTGCGCTTTGTTTGTGATCACTGAGCCCATCCTGATTATTTTGAAAATCGAATACCGCTTAAGCAGGCGCTAGGGGGCGTATGCAGCCTCGCAAACTACAGTGTTGCATATGAAGAGACTCAATCAAACCGAGCCTCCGATTTTCGTGATTTTGTTTGTTCTTTGTTTCAAAGGCAGTCCCTTTTGACGTTTATTCTGTGTAGATTGTGGCCACTATTTGAACCTAGGGTGAATATTTGGTGCCAGAAAAATCGTCTTACCCTCCCCTTGGTGGTTTGTACTATTGACCATTCTAAGGCGATTGATCATGTGTTGTTTGTTCTTTGTAGCCTCTCGCTGCAAATTAAGTTCTGTTTGAATCTAGAATTGTGGTCACCCGCTGTACGCAAGTCCACTTTTGATCTCGATTTTGTCTTTGTGTGCCATGTTTTCTTGTTTTGATGCTAGCATTGCTGTCTGCCATTGTGATCACCTCTATGGGTAATGGAGAGTGGGAGCTGGTTGCTTTGCCTTTCAATGGTTTGTAAAGAGTGTGCTGTCTGTCACAATTTGATTACTCTTTCTCTTGGTGCCTGTAGGCTATGTTCTGTGATTTTGGCTCTTTCTGGACATCTTATTTACTGGTACTTTTATAGTCGGTTACCCTTTATAACTCTGACAAAGATCTTATGAATGAATGAAAGTTTGGAAGGATGGATGGATGGACAAATTTAAAGGTAGCCATATCAATGTTGTATTTTCATTTCTTCAATTGTTTCTGAGGCATGCTTCAAACAAGCATACCCTTTAACATTCATGCCAAGTAAATGTGGAAATCATTCTACAATTACTCAACATTCCATAATAATTCTGGCACAAATTCTTGCAACTCTATCAACAGTTTGAGTTTAATATGGTTACCTTCATTTCTTTCTGAGAAATGATCTGGATAGAGTTATATGAGAAGATAAGTCCGTAATTAATAAAGGCAGACTTATGATTCTCGAATTCTGCATTTCTTTCTCATTGGGAGATGTCCGTAATTGATAAAGGCAGGGTTATGGTTCTTGAATTCTGCACTTCTTCCTCGTTGCTCTCTATCAGCGTTCAGTTTTATATGATTATCAATATCTTACTTACTGTCTGAGATATATTGCAGACAAGAAAAGAGTACAGTTCTTTAGTATTTAGAGTTATGGTTATTGACTATTGTACATCATATAATTGCCCTCTATCAATATTTCATGTTGCATTTGATTACTGGTACCACTTATACTGTTTGAGGTATGTACCAAGAAACATCTAACATATTGTTCAGACAAGAAAGATGTGTTTGTTGAGAGGAAGGAAACAGAATTAGCTGAGAGGAAAAGTGCACAGATTGCAGTATCAGTATTTAACACGCAGGAAGAGTACATTGAATACAGAATACAGCATTTGTTTTTGTTTTTGTGCGTGGGTTTTTTTTTTTTTTTGGTGGGGGTGGGGGGGGGGGGGGGGGTGGGACGGGGGTGCGGGGGGGGGGGGAAAGCGGAGGAGAGGGTTTACGTCCCCTTCAAGAATATTTCACTTATATCGAGCCGATCGTTCATAAAGGTGGGCAAAAACCGAAGAACCCGGGGAAAAAAACACCTGACCATCCGTAAGCAGAACTTGACCCGAGAGAGGCTCGAACCACAGCGGTGAGAAACCTAATGGATTAAGAGTCAACTCTCCTCTCCATTAAGCTACCGGGGCCTGCTATTTGTTTGTTCAAGATAAGATGGGGTTTAACATCTCGGTCAATAATTTTTAAGTTTTGTAGTGACAGTGTCTATATGTGGGGATGGGAACGTGCTATCTCTTTATGCCTCAGACACATTGATAAGATACCATCAGCCCCATTATACTGACACCAGTGCAACCAGTCCTAGCTGGTAACATGAAAGTGTAATGCATAAATCAAAGCATACGTTTTAGCTGAAAGGTAAAGTAGATAAATCACAGCATCAGTATTTAGCTATTAGGTAGATTAGATAGACCACAGCATAAGTGTATAGCTGTAAGATAAAGTAGATAGATAATAGCATCAGTGTTAAGGTGAGAAGTAAAGTAGCTAGACCACATCATCAGTGTTTAGCTGAGCGGTAAAGAAAGATAACAACACCTGTAAAGTAGACAGATCACAGTACAAGTGTTTAGCTGAGAGGTAATGTAGATAGACCACGACATCGGTGTTTAATTGTGAGGTAAAGCAGATAGGTAAAGTAGATAGATCACAGCACCAGTGTTTAGTTGAGAGGTAAAGTTAATCAAACACGGCATCTGGCATCAGTATTTAGTTGATAGGTAAAGTAAATAGGTCTCAGCATTAGTGTTTTGCCGGGAGATAAAGTAGATATATCAGGCATCAATGTTTAGCCTAGACGTACTGTAGATAGATCACAGCAATAGTGTTTTGCTGAAAGGTAAAGTAGATAGATTACAACACCAGTGTTCAGCTGAGAGGTTAGTAGTTACGCTCGTAGATCACAGAATCAGTTTTACCATAGTGCAGATTATATTTCATTTCCTCTGGGATCATTGAGACCATTGTGGAATCTTTGAAAATGGAGTTCTGCTAATGTAATCGCTAGAGGGCGTAAGCAGTGTTGCAAACTTCATTACTGCTTATGAAGAGTCTCAATAAAACCGAGACTCCCGCTTTCTTATCTGTAGTGTTTTTTTTTTTCCAAAGGCAATCTTTTTCACGTTTATTTTACTACACTGCAGCTGGTATTAGTGCCGTGTGGCGGCGGTAGAACGTCTCCCCGTACTTTACCATAGTGCAGATTATATTTCATTTCCTTTAGGATCATTGGGCCCATTGTTGAATCTTTGAAAATGGAGTTCTGCTCTACCGACCGTTCTAAGGCGGTGGTCCCGGTGTTAGTCTTACTCTTTGTTGCTTTGTGGTTTATTCTACGAGGCGATTTGTTGTATGTCTTTCCGTGTGTCATTTTGTTCTTGTGTTTTTCAGTCCTTTTAGTATTGCGATTATCTCGCTTGGGGAAGAGAGAGCTAATCTTAGTGCTTTTCGTACGTTTGTTCGGTTTGTGTTTGTTTAGATTTGTCGGTTTCCTCTTCCTCTTGGGGTCTGGGAATGGCTGCGGTTTGTGATTGTGGCACTCCCTGGACTTTTCTCTTACCTTTTCTGCACATGTATACGCTAGAGGGCATAAGCAGTGTTGCAAACTTCATTACTCCTTATGAAGAGTCTCAATAAAACCGAGACTCCCGTTTTCTTATTTGTAGTGTTCTTTGTTTCCAAAGGCAATCTTTTTGACGTTTATTTAGCTGAGATGTTAATTAAATAGATCACAGTATTGGTGTTTAGCCGAGAGATAAAGTAAATAGATCACAGCATCCGGATTTAGCTAAGAGGTAACGCAGCTGGCTCATAGCATCGATGTTTAGCTGAGAGGTAAAGTAGATAGATCATAACATCAGTGATAAGCTGAGACGCAATGTAGATAAATCAAGACACCAATGTTTAGTTAAGAGGTAAATTAAATAGATCACAACACCTTTATTTTGCTGAGAGGTAAAGTAGATAGATCGGAGCATCAATGTTTAGTTAAGAGGTAGAGTAGATAGGTCTTTAGCTGAGAGGCAAAGAGTGATTACAACAAGAGTGTTTAGCTGAGAGGTGAAGTAGATATGCTACAGCATCGGTATTTAGCTGAGAGGTAAAATACCGGTAGATAGACCACAGCATAAATATTTAGCTGAGAAGTAAAGAAAGATAACAACATCAGTGTTTAGCTGAGAGGTGAAGTAGATTGCGTCTTAGGTGAGAGGGATTATGTAATGGTCATCAAGGCAATACCTGAGAGGTAATGTACACAGATCACAGCATCAATCTTTAGCTGAGCAGTATTTAGCTGAGAGATAAAGTACATTCACCACAGCATCGATTTTTAGCTGAGGGGTAAAGTAGATAAATAGATCACGGAATCTGTATTTAGCTGAGAGGTAAAGTTGATAGATCATATCATTAATGCTTAGCTGAGAGGTAAAGTTGATAGATAATAACATTGGTATTTAGTTGAGAGGTGAAAAAGATAGAGCACATCATTTATGTTTAGCTCCGAGGTAAAATAGATAGATCACAATATCGGTGTTTAGCTGCGAGGTAAAGTAGACAGACACAGCATCAGTGTTTAGATGAGAGGTGAAATCGACAGATCACAGCGTGTGTTTAGCTGAGATGTATAGATAGCTCACAGCGTGTGTTTAGCTGAAATGTATAGATAGATCACAACATTAGTATATAGCTGAGAGGTGAAGTAGATAGATCACAGCATAAATGTTTAACTGAGGGGTGACGCAGATAAATTAAATCAAAACATTCATGTTTAGCTGAGAGGTAAAGTAGATAGATCATAGTATTAATATAAAGCTTAGAGGTAAAGTAGATCACCTAACAATGTTTAGCTGAGAGGTGCAGTAGACAGAGGACAGTATTAGTATTTGGCTGATGTTGAGCTGACAGATACACAGTAGATCAATCTCAACATCAGTGTTTAGCTGAGGGGTTAAGAAAATAGATCACAGCATCAGTGTTAAGGTGAGAGGTAAAGTAGATAGATCATAACATCAGAGTATAGCTGAGGGGTAAAGTAGATAAATCACAGCATCAGTGTTAAGCTGAGAGGTAAAGTAGATAGATCACATCACTTTGTAGCTGAGATGTAAAGTAGACAGATCACAGCATCAGTGTATAGCTAAGAGTAAAGTAGACAGATACAGCATCAGTGTATAGCTGAGGTAAAGTAGATAGATCACAACATCAGTGTTATACTGAGAGGTAGAGTAGATAGATCACATAATCAGTGTTTAGCTGAGAGGTAAAGTAGACAGAGATAGATCCCAGCATCAGTGTATAGCTGATATTTAAAGAAGATAGATCACAGCATCATCGTTTAGTTGATGGGTTGAGTAGATAGATCACAGCATCAGTGTTTAGATGCATAGTGTTTAGCTGAGTGGTAAAGTAGATAGATCACAGCAGCAGTGTATAACTGATAGCTAAAAAAAACACAGCATAAGTGTTTAGTTGGAAGGAAAAGTAGATGGATCAACACATCAATACACGAGGGATGTTCAAAATGAATTGCTTATTGTCCTCTAGCTCGATATCCACGTGGGGCACGATAAAAACCAATACATACCTGTATAGGGTTATTCAATATCTACACAATGGTGTATAAATGTACATGTTAGACTAAGTGTAAGACATAAAATTTGCCATTTGAATACACGCAGTCATTGACCACTGCAGTAAAAATGGCTGGTAGAAGCGTCGACAAAAAAGATGAAATACGGGCTTACATCAAAGCTCGCTCAAAACTTGGTTGTTCTTTGAAGAAGCTGATGACTGAAATTTCTACTGCTTTTGGACCTTCTTGTGTGTCTTATGACACAGTTCGGCGGTGGAAAAAGAAATTTGAGTCTGGTGTAAAAATGCACCGAAATCAGGTAGGCCAAAATCTGCATCTCGTAAAGAAATCGTTTCCAAAATAAAGGGAATCATTGAAGGAGATGCCAGATTTACAGTTCGTGATATTGCACGAAAGGTAGGCATATCACTTTCAACGGTTCACCTTATTTTGAAGAAGCATTTGAAAGTCAGAAAGATTTCTGCTAGATGGGTGCCACATCTGTTGACTGACGAGCAAAAGAGGCAATGGGTTAAAGTGGCCAAAAAGCTGCTTCAAATGTTTCCAAAATATGACAAAAAGCAGTTTGCCAATGTCGTCACAGGTGATGAAACCTGGGTCCATTATTTTGAGCCCGTCAGAAAGGTTAGCAATAAGATCTGGGCCACTAAACACAGCAAACGCCCAATAATTGCCAAACGTTCTTTGAGTACAAAGAAGGTTTTGTATGCAATCTTCTTCTCTGGTTAAGGAGTCGCAATAAAAGTGCCAGTGAAAAAGGGCAAAAGCATCACCGCAAAGTACTACAAAGACGTAGTACTGAAGAAACTGAAAAAGTATTATCAGAAACGACGCCCTGCCACTGGTTTTAAACATGTCCGTCTTCTACATGACAATGCCCCAGCTCATACCTCCACAATAGTTACGGCGTTTTTGAAGAAAGAAAAAGTAACTGTTTTGCCTCACCCCCCGTATTCCCCAGACCTTGCCCCATGTGATTTCTTTTTGTTTCCGAAATTGAAAGCATTCCTTGCTGGGCGGAAATACCAGTCCCGACAGGCACTTGGATCTGCCATTCATCAGTACCTTATTACTGTGCCCAAATCAGCGTACCGTGACGCCTTCAAGAAGTGGATACATCGGCTGAAACTTTGCATTTCTAGCCTCGGGGAGTACTTCGAGGGCATGAAATGAGTGCTTTTGGGCTAACTTGAAATTTGAAGTCTCCAGATAGAAATAAGCAATTCATTTCGAACATCCCTCGTATAGCTGATAAGTCAAGAATATGTATCACAGCATCAGTGTTTAGCTGAGAAACTGAGTAGATACATCACAGCATCAGTGTATAACTGAGAGGTAAAGTAGACAGACCACAGCATTGATGTTCAGCTGAAAAGATTTATGTAACAGTCACAGCATCAATATGTAGCTGAAAGGTAATGTATACAGATCTCAGCATCAACATTAAGCTGAGGGGGAATAATTAATGACAGAGGTCTGATAACCGATATTTTAGGCAACATGACAACGGTATCAGTATGTACCTTAATTTAGAAGATAAGTACACAGCTTACAGCATCATCTGTTTGGCTGAGAGGGTTTATGTAATGGTCAAAGCATCAATTTGTACCTGAGAGGTAATGTACACAGATCACAACAGCAGTCTTAGATGAGATGGATTATGTAATGACAATATCAATATGTATATGAGAGGTAATATACACAGATCACTGCATCAATGATTAGCTGAGTAGTATAATGTAATGGTTACAGCATCAAAATATGTCAGAGACTACAAAGGTCACAGCATTGGTGTTAAGCTGAGAAGGATTATGTAACAGTCACGGCATCAATTTGTACCTGAAAAGTAATATATACAGATCACAGCACCAATGTTTAAATGAGAGTTAATGTGTAATGGACAGGCGTCAATAGATAATGGACAGACGTCAATATATATCAGAGAGGTCCTATACACAGATCACAGCATCAACATTTATCTGAGAGGGTTAATGTAACCATCACAGCATCAATATGTGCCTGCAAGGTAATATAAACCGATCACAGCATCAACGTTTAGCTGAAAGGGATTATGTAATGGTCACGGCATCAATATGTATGTACACAGATCACAGCATCAACATTTAGGTTAGAGAGATTATGTAATGGTCAGGCAATCAATATGTAGTGGAGAGGTTATGTACACAGATTACATTATTAATGTTTGGCTAAGTGGGATTATGTAATGGTAACAGCATTAATAAGTAATTTCATAGATTACAGCATCTATCTGAGATAGCTGAGATGATTTATGTAATGATCACATCATCCATTTCAGGCTTTCAAGTGCCCTCAATTGAAAGAGTAGGGATAAAGTAGGGCTCAAAATTTTGAAAAAGTAGTGCAAAAGTAGGAATTTCAATCATGAAAAGTAGGGATAGTAGGGATGTTCTGAATGTTTTCAGACTTAGAAAAAGATACAACAAGCAAATGTTTGGTCACTCAAACATTTCTGGACTGAAAAAAAAATAAAGAAAAGAAGGAAAAGTAGGGCCCACTTGAAAGCCTGCAATATGTACTTGCAAGGGAATGTACGCAGATCACAGCATATGTCTTCAGCTGATATAATGGTCACCACATCAAAATGTACCTGAGAGGTAATCTACACAGATAACAGCATCTGTCTTAGGTGAGAGGGATTATGTAATGGTCATCAAGGCAATACCTGAGAGGTAATGTACACAGATCACAGTAGCAATCTTTAGCTGAGCGAGATTATGCAATGTGTCATAAAATCAATATGTACCTTTGAGATAAAGTACACATATCAAATCATCCGTCTTTATCTGAGAGGGATTATGTAATGGTTATGGAATCAATATGTGCCTGAGAGGTACTGTACACAGATCACAAGATCAATCTTTGGCTGAGCAGGATTATGCAATGGTCATGAAATCAATATGTATCTGCAAGGTAATGTACACATATCACAGCATCAATCTTTAGATGAGAGGAATTATGTAATGGTCATGGAATCAATATAAACCTTTGAGGTAATGTGAACAGATCACAGCGTTTAGCTGAGAGAGATGTAATGATCACAGCATCAATATGTACCCATGAGATAATGTACACATATCACTGCATCAATCTTTAGCTGAGAGGGAATATGAAATGGTCATGAAATCAATATGGACCTGCGAGGTAATGTGAACAGATTAGAGCATCATTGTTTAGCTGCGATGGATTATGTAATAATCACAGCATCATTATTCCCTGTGAGGTAATGTATACATATCTAAGCATCAATCTTTAGCTGAGAGGGATTATGTAATGATCACAGCATCAATATGTACCTGTGCAGTAATGTACACATATTACACCATCAATCTTTAGCTGAGAGGGATTATGTAATGATCACTGCATCAATATGAAACCACAATACCCCGCCACTATGGTGAAGCGGGATATAAAATGGCCATTTATATTAATCTGTACAGTTTTGTTTGGATCAAGTAATCTGATTGGCTGAAGATTTGAAAAAGGTGTGGCATCTTAATTTATTCAGGACAAGGTTTAATTAAGTATATATGAACAATTTTATCCGGGGCATGGTTGCAACTAAGAAATAAGAACTCCTAAATGTCTTGTTATTTATTGTCAGACCCGTACAGATATGTACCTACCACAATGCCAGCAAATTCACAACTATCGTCATTTTATACAGTAAATGCCCTAAAATTTCTCACACTTCTATTTTTTTTTTTATTTTTTATTTTTTTGCTTAAATTTTGTTTTTTATGCAGTTGTTTCTTAAAAAAATTAATGTAATGACAAACAGTGTAGACCCTGATCCTTCAGGAGCAGTTTGATCTGTGTCTGGACTGTTTGCATATGCCATTTTTTCAGAAAATTTGGTGTACAAAATTTTAGGACATTTACCATTATTGTATGCAAGAAATAAACAAAAATATGACAGAAAGGATGATAAAAGCATATAAATATAGCATTTTTAAAATGATATTCAATGAAAACAAAAACAAAACAACCTTATTCAAAACAAATTTAATAAAAAAAAAGGCAATATTTACATGATAGTATTAAAGATGTTTCAGGAGGTATGCCACAGACAAGTATGTATCTTACTGCATATACAAACAATAAAGACAAATCTTGTGTTATTCATTGGAATTTTCTCACCCAATCACATTCAGGCAGTCTGATCATAGCCTTCCCCTGTCCACTTAAGGGGGCTTGATATATGGTAAATGTCCTAAAATTTCTAACACTTTATTCCATTCTTTTTTAGCCCAATTTTTGCTTTTTATGCAGATGTTTCTTAACCCTTGTCCTGCTGAACCCGGATAGGCCCTGTCTTTGCAAACAGTGTAGATCCAGATCAGTTGGCTTCTGAAGAAGCCAACTGATCAGGATCTGCATTGTTTACCATTAAGTATGTAAATTTAAATTTACATTCATGATCAAGTAATCTGACTGGCTGAAAATTATAAGTGGGAGTGGCATCTTAATTTATTCAGCAGGATAAGGGTTAAAATACATAGTCGAATGGCAAACAGTGTAGACCCTAATCAGACTTCTCTTTTGTTTGTGTTGAAGTTTGAATATGCAATTTTGTGTGGCACTTTGCTGTACAGTGCAGATCCAGATCAGTTGGCTTCTGAACTTGGTTTACACTGCTTGCAAAGACAGAGTATATCTAGGTTCAGCATGACAAAGGTTAAAACACTTTCCTTATTTTTCTCCATTTTCAGAGAAATATGAGAATAATATTTTCAAATGAGTCAAAGCATGAGAAAATGTACCTGATCTCACATGTGCAATCATAGACTGGCTCCACTGACTAAATATTTATTCTTATAATCCTGGGCCCAGTTGTTCATAACTGAACAAAGTTGTTAGCTAAAGTGACGTTAAAATTTCATAACTGAACGATGCTGTTAGCTAATGTGACGTTAAAATTTCTATCTTGAAATATGACAAAGATATTGATATTTTTTGTTGAAAAAATGTGAGCAGCTTTTTACATTTTTGCAGCAAAAATATCAATGTATTTGAAAATACCTTAGCTACAACAGTTAACATTTTGACATTAACCAGCTCATTAGGCTAATGAAGCTTTGAACAACTGGGCCCTGTTCGTTAATCCACTAAAATAAAACCAAAATAAAATCATGACTATAAATCATGACTATAAAAGCTGGTCACTAGCAACCTGTCGTTTTAGTCATTTTACTACTTTGGTTTTGTTATAGTGGATTATCAAACAAGATTATAAGAATAAATATTTAGTCACTAGAGCCCAACCAAGACGTGGATCATTTTTCACTATCTGATAAGATCTTTGCAAGGTCTGAGTCCAAGGTTTTGTTTTCCAAGGCTATGCTTCATGAATATTGCATTTCCTGGGTAACTTCCATTTATATTCTTCTGGGCCGAGTTGTTCAAAGTGTCGTTAGCTTAACGATCTCGTTAAGGGTCATTTCGTTAACTGTTTTAGTGGATTCAATGCACAGTATTCTGATATTTTTTGCTGAAAAAATGTGAGTAACTTTTGCACTGCAAAAGCTACTCACATTTTTTCAGCAAAAAATTTCAGCATATTTGCATATCATTCGAAGTAAATTTTAACGAATCGTTAACTAACGATGTGGTTAGCTTTGAACAATTGGGCCCTGACAGCACAGATTCTGATTAGACTGTGAAGATTTGCAAGCTCATCTTAGTCTTTGTTAGATGCACACAGCATACTGTGGTCAAATGTTGGTTTTGTCATCCGCAGACCCTGATTTAACGCTATCATGCAAGGGCATGCCATTGTGAAACATTCTATTTCATAACTTCACTCCAATTATAAACACAGCATAGTTATAAATGATTCCAAACCAGGAGAAATTTGAAAATTTATTATCGATTACCGAATTTACCATAAGTATTAGACAGACAGGCCTGAGCAAACAGTGTCAATCCAGATGAGATGCTGCAGAATGCCACTCATCCCAGTAATTTTTCGATACAACGGGTAGTAAATTGATTTTAGAGCAGTATGTAAAGAGTTGAGGTGTCTGAACGCTTAGGGTAAATACTGTACTGACAATACAGATAAAGAAATTAGATACACCTAAGGAATATGTATTACATCCCTCACTTCTCATTGGGAGAGAACTGCTTCCTGCTTCCTCTTCTTTCCTTTAAGAATACCATATTCTATCTAATTACTGCACAGTGCACTTGGGTTTTTCAAAATTAGTGGAAAAACCTTTTAGTAAAATATGCACCTGATAAGGGTACACTTAAAAGAAAGAAAAGCAAAGGACTTCATGGGAGGATTATTATTGACGCTTATGTGATGATAGTTTCTGATTGTCTTAATAAAAGCATATGCTGTTGGTACTCATTTGATTTTCCTTGACTTGTTGAGGCAATTCAAATAAATACCCAAAACATATGCTTTTATAAAGAAGATACAAATACATGGGCTGTAACCTGAAAACTACGAAATTACTTAACTGTGCATTTATAGGGATATGTGCAGTAATTGGGTAAAATATGGTAGTCTCAAAGTCTTGAAAGGTCTCAAAAACTAGGGTGGGAACCTTCTGTTTTCAAAAGTTGCCTCCCCTTAGAAAATAGCCGCAAAATCTTTCGGGTGTATCAAGTCACCTTTAAAATTATAGTCATACTGTGATAATAAGAACAAAAGGGGGACTGTTGATAGATCTTGTAGTTACAGATTCTGCTAAACCCTTATATGCTGCCTTTGCAAACAGTGTAGATCTAGACCAGTTGGCATCTGAAAAAGCCAACTGAGTGGAGCGCTGTGGTGCAGTGGTAAAGCATCGGACTCGAGATCGAGAGGTACCGGGTTCGATCCCCACTAACTGCAAGTGTTGTTTCCTTGAGCAAGAGACTTTATCCACATTGCTTAGTACTGGTTTCTATGGGAGACATCATGATCTAGTCAATCCCTACAATGTGGCAGTTTCCAGAATTGTTTCTGATGTTTTTGCCAGTGACGCGCCATAAGTAGACTTCCCAAATCCCGGACAAACGCTTCTACCGATATTTCCTTCATTCAGGCCCATGGGCATGGTGGGCGAAGCTTGCTTACCAAGTAATGCTTACTATCCGCGGACGCCTGATTACACCCTTTTGTTCTGGGGTCCATGTCTGTTGGTCTGAACATTCTGATTCGTCATTCGTTTATGGATTTATGATTTTGGATTACGGCTTTGGTACCATGACCACAACTACTTCTACCCAGGAAAAAAGAGGGCCACATGGAAGATTAGTACTAGATTACTAAATGTGTTACCCTCTATAAATAAAGTTGATTATTATTATTATTATTATTATTATCTGGATCTGCACTGTTTGGCATTCAGTATGTGAATTTATATCAACAATCTAGATCAGGTAATCTGATTGGCTGACAAGTAAAAATAGGTGTAGCATTTTAATTTATTCAGCATGACAAGGGTTAAATGATACAGAAGATAATTAGGGACTCATAATTAATTCTAGGTAATCAGTTTTTCAAACATCACTGGTCTAGTCACCCTAGTCTAGTAACACACTATGGAGGCTTTTATAAAAGTCATTGCATGGATAAATGTTCTAGAAAAGTCCAGTACTGAAATCTAATGTTTCCAATACTTAAAATAGATTTTCCCTTCAGTTTCTATCGAAAGACAAATTCTCTCAGTTGTGAATTCAGTACTGACACTAAATATTTTCACCTATATTAATGTTAAGATAACTATCAATACCACATGTACCACAACAGCTATCAATAGTACGCCTTTAAATTTATTGCCATGACTTGCATTACTTAAAATCATTTATAGCTAAGTCTGCCAAAACATAACAATAGTATGTATAATATATAATACATAAAAGAAACAATGAACCAAAATTGTGTTAATAGAACTAAATGGTTTCTGTTAATGACAAATGAATCATGTATGAAAACATATCTCATGATTATTACAACTCGTATCATTAACATTTAGCATACTGGGTAAAAATTTCAGCAGACTATATTATGTAATATTTTTCTCTTCTTTTTTTCCAGAAAAAAGCATTTGACATTTCATGCAAATTGTTTCCTAAGAAGACAATTTGCATGTATTGTCAAAGCCTATTTTCTGAGAAAAATAAGAAAAATATCAATCTGTCATCTGATCAACTACATTCAAAATGTCCAATCTATATTTCTGTCAAATCAAAGCAGAGTTACTACTGACATACAGCTTAGACAACACTATCCAACACAATACATTAACCAATACCTCTACATAATTCAATCAGACACAATTTCAGACTACTGTCAAACCTCAATAGCTTGAACTACGAAGGCTCGTTTACCATGACTAATTCAAACTCATTTTTGAGTCCCTACCAACTTCTTCTGATTTCTCAAGGAAACAAAAATTCAGGGATTTTTTTCTTATTTCATCAATAAATTGTATGATGTGTACTCATTAGAATTGCCTCACTGAGGTGATTCTAATGGGTTCACTCAGCATACCATTATTGTGTAGGACCAAAAAGATTTCCCTAAATTATTGCCTTTTGCTTCCTGACCCGGTGCTATGATATACACCACAACCTCTTTATAACACTACTGTTGGGTCCATAGCATAAACAATTAAACAACTGTGTTATATCCAAAAATATATAGATTATATTGAAAAATGACCATAAATGGTCATTTTTCAATATAATCTATACATTTTTGGGATCCATCTTTGAACCGTGTGATATCCAAAACTGTGTTATAAAGAGGTTGTAGTGTATTAACCCTCAGTAGCTCAAACAACCCATATTGTGAACAAATTTTCATGGTCCCAAGGATGTTTGAGCCATTGAGGTTTGACTGTCTTCCGAGGTCGGCAACATTCTTTCGTGGAGATTGATCATGAAACATTTTCTACGGTCATTCTCTCCCTTCCGCTGATTCAAGAAGGGCAGTTGTCAGTTTCTGGCGAAAGAATGTGCACAGTACTGGTTAATCGCTTAGAGGACTAAGCCTGCCCAGTAAACGTGTGGTTAGGTAAACTGACTGCGCTCTACATGACCCCACTGGGTTGACTGGGCCGTAAAACCTCAACACAAACAAGGTTTGACTGTAATTTTCCATAATAAATTTATTCAGCCATACTGCCACCTGAAGGAAGTACACCGTCACATTAAGGAGGTACACTGTCACATCAAGGAGTATACTGTCATATCAAGGAGGTGTCTATCCTGCTCATAGCTCTAGATAAGACATTTTTTACACACAGAAAGTATTGGTACCATATTCAATCTAATTACCACACATACCCCTATAAGGGCACAATCAAACGATTCTGTAGCCTTCAGATTACAGCCAGTGTACTTTTTATCTTCTTCTTTATAAAGGCATATGTTGTGGGTACCCATTTGAATTGCATTGACTTGTCAATGCAATTCAAATGAGTACCCACAACATATGCTTTTGTAAAGAAAATCAGAAAAAGAAAACACAAAAACATCGCATAAGCATCATTTGATAAGTATTTCACTGATATTTGTTTATGTGAACACTTAGTATAGGTGGATACATATTTTATCACAAGTTTTCCCAGTAATTTTGGAAAACCTCAGCATACAGTGCGGTAATTAGGCTGAATATAGTATTTTTATAATTATTCGATGGAAATGTATTTTGTTGGTACTCATTAGAAGCACTCATTACATTTTCATGGAGAAACAAAAAAAAAAAATTACCAGGGCCCAGTTGTTCAAAGCTAACGACGTCGTTAGTTAACGATTCGTTAAAATTTATATCGAGTGATACGCAAATATGCTGAAATTTTTTGCTGAAAAAATGTGAGTAGCTTTTGCAGTGCAAAAGCTACTCACATTTTTTCAGCAAAAAATATCAGAATATTGTATATTGAATCCGCTAAAACACTTAACGAAATGACCCTTAACGAGCTCGTTAAGCTAACCACGCTTTGAACAACCGGGCCCTGGTATCTTTCTTATCTGGAGCTAAGCAGTGTTTATGAATCACAAACCCTAATCACACCATTCACCCACTGGTTAATATCACTTCTATTCACTCAGTCTGCCGTGACCACTGGTTTATATATCTTATATTCATCCAGTCTACCTACCAAGACCAATTAAAGTGTCACTCTGTTGACTCCTAGCAATCACTACATTCATCAAGTCTATCAAGATCACTGGTTAATATACTAATATTCATCCAATCTACCAAGACAGATTATTACATTCAGTCTCTTGACTTCTGGCAATTACTTAACTACAGTCTATCTGACTATTAACCCTTGTCCTGCTGAATAACTTAAGATGCAACGCCCATTTTTAATTTTCAGCCAATCAGATTACTTGATCCAGATTGTTGATATAAATTCACATACTTAATGGCAAACAGTGCAGATTCAGATCAATTGGCTTCTTGAGAAGCCAACTGATCTGGATCTACACTGTTTGCAAAGGCAGGACATATCGGGGTTCAGCAGGACTAGGGTTAAGGTCAAAGGTTACAAGTATGTAAATTCTCCAGCTCTACCCAGGTTATTAACCCATTTATGCTGAGTAGGCTCTTCCACCCAACTCTTTGGACAAGTCCATCTTCAGCTTAAGGGGTGTCTGGTTAATTTTATTTTTAATTCATTTATTTATTTTTTTTCATTTATTTATTTTTTTAACAAAAATGTCCCATTGGACACTACACATTAATGGGGTGACTGTATTATTTTAAAACAAGCAGAGCACAGCTCTACATAAGGCTTTTTTTTCCAAAGTGCATGGTAAGTTTCTTACATCATTGAGAAAACATGTTGTGGGTACAGTATATACCATACATATTTAGACAGACAGTCCTAAGAAGTCAGTGACCCAGATGAGACAGCGCAGAACGTGGCGTCTCATCAGGGTCTACACTGTTTACCACTCATCTAGCAATTTTTTGACAAAAGCGATATTAATTGTACTTGTTCAAATTTTACAACAATGGTGATAAGGGGTTAATGTGTCCGAATCCTTAGGGTAAATACGGTACTCATTGGAAGTGCCTTGCTCAGGCGCTTCCAGTGAGTACCTGCAACATATACTTACCTGAAGATGTAAGAAAACTATTGACTTGAATACCCCACTTATATACAGCTATGCTGGAGTATTGTTTTTTTAATTCAATCTACAAAGATCAGTCACATCATCCACCAAGTATACCTAGATTAATTCACTCAGTCTATCCTTATCAATCACTGCATCACTCTCAATATCCAGATCACTAACTGCATTCATCTGAAATACCCAGATCAGCTACAATATCCAGATCACCAGCTGCATTCATCTGGTCTACCCAGATCAGTCACAATATCCATATCACCAGCTGCATTCATCTGGTCTACCCAGATCAGTCACAATATCCATATCACCAGCTGCATTCATCTGGTCTACCCAGATCAGCTACAATATGCAGATCACTAGCTGCATCCATTTGGTCTACCCAGATCAGTCACAATATCCAGATCACTAGCTGCATTCATCTGGTCTACAGCCGGCCTCGGTGGATCAGTTGGATACTCGTCTGACTGGTGATCAGGAGGTTGCAGGTTCGACCCCTGCCGGGTCGGCAACATTTTTTCCTGGGGATTGATCATGAAATATTTTCTACGGTCATTCTCTCCCTTGCTGATTCAATAAGGGCAGTTGTCAGTTTCTGGCTAAAGAATAAGCATAATACTGGTTAACCTCTTAGAGGACTAAGCCTGCCCAGTAAAAGTTAAATTGACTGCGCTTGACATGACCCCATGGGGTTAACTGGGCCATAAAACCTCAACACAAACAAATAAAAATCATCTGCTCTACCCAGATCAGCCACAAATTTAGCTGAATGAAAATGAATGAGCCACAACCAGAGATAATGTACCATATCTGCATGCACAATGAAGACTCAGATCAGAATGCGCACTGACTGCATGAATGTGTGGGCTGATCAGTCTTTGCTGTGCATGACATTGTATTATAAGGTACATTTTCTCACATTTCCATTCATATGACCTGATTGTACAGAAGCACAGGCTGGGTTTGTTCTGCACTGTTGGCATACAGGCAAATTCCCATAATAATTGTCAAAAACTTTTTACCTGATAAGGGAGAGTATTATGTATATAAGATCATGGATAAAATATTTAAAAAAATGTCCAGTTATACCTGATAAGTGGGAGAAAGACTGCAACTAACATCACACAAAACTCAACCTTCAAATGCATTTAAAAATCATTCAAAAATACCATATTTACCCTTAATGTTCAGACAGATACCATATTTTTTCTGTTATGAGATGAAGGTTTTTCTCTTCTAAAACAATCCTATAAATCAAGATCCATCTTGAGATGGATCATTTTGGAAGAAAAAACCCATTTTATAGATTAATTACATAAGACTGATTGATAGATTTGTGGTAATCTTGGAAGGATAAGCTCTCATCTTATAACCGAGTAAATACAGTAAGCCCAAAACAAATGGTGTACTACCAGCTGAAACTACTCAGAAGCTGTCTGTCCAGGGTCTGCTCTATTTGCCATTCAGCCAGCCCATTTCAGACACATCACCAGGGCCCAGTTGGTCAGAACTTAACAAAGTTGTTAACTATTGCGAAGTTAAAATTTCTGCCTAGAAATATGGCAAAAACATTGACATTTTTTCGCTGAAAAAATGTGAGTAGCTTTTGCAGCTACTCACATTTTTGCAGCAAAAATATCATTGTTTTTGAATATACCTTAGCTACAAAAGATAAATTTGTCATTAATGAGCTTGTTAAGCTAATGATGCTCTGAACAACTGGGCCCAATGCATTTTCCAAAGCAAATCCTGATTTTGGTCTAGTTTTCTGGGTTTGTAAGATAATGGGACATTGTCCTACATCATCCCATGCTTAATAAGACTTTCTTGACATCAAAAGCAGAGAAAATGACAATATTTTCATGATTTTACCTTTGTTTAATAGTCATGATTGTATCTGTTTGTCAAGTACAGGTGTTGCATGCTGGGTAAGATTTCAGCAGAAGACATTTTGAAATATTTTTCCTATTGGTTTCCACAGAAAATAGGCTTGATCAAAATATCAAAGCCTATTTTATGGGGAAAAATCAGAAAAAATCATCAATTTTTCATCTGCTGAATCTGCCCAGAGAGTGGTAAAGGTTAAAGGTATTAAAAATCTTGCTGTAAAATCTCTGTAAGTATAAAGTAGAAATAAACAATGTAACTCAAATCTAGGGTACTGGACAGAAAAGGCTGAAAATGTTACAAAAACGTATGTTGTATGTACTCAGGCATGAAACTGGCCCAGAAAATTAGAGAGATGCCATGTCTCCCTCATGGGAAAATAGGGAGACATCTTCCAAGATAGGAAGGTGACAATCTCAACCCACTTTACTTGCATGGTGAACTCAACAAAGTTTCAGTTTATTAATTAACCCTTGTCCTGCTGACTAAATTAAGATGATACGCCCACTTCTAATTTTCAGCCAATCAGATTACTTGATCCAGATTGTTGATATAAATTCACATATTTAATGGCAAACAGTGCAGATCTAGATCAGTTGGCTTCTTCAGAAGCCGTGATCTGGATCTACACGGTTTGCAAAGGCAGGACATATCCGGGTTCAGCAAGGCAAGGGTTAAAATAAAGTATTCTAGGGTTTTTCAGCATTTTTATCTCAGTGGTAACAATACTAAACCTCTTCCATTATTTGTTGCAAGCAGGGCAGATATTTTTATTTTTCTGGTTTCTTTATCAAAAGATTTGAGGAACATTTCTTAAAAAAAGATATTGAACTAATCCTCCCAGTGGCACCCCTCTTTCATTTCTTTTCTTTTAATTCTGTACCCCACCCCACTAAAAAGGTTTGTTGCTGTCTGCAGTTATCTTTTAAATTTGAGTGCTATTGTTGTTAGGGGAACATTTATCAATCAAAACCAAATAAAGCTCTGTTATTGCAAAATTATACAGGAAATATATCCACACATTCTGATCATGGACTCGTTTACTGTCTGCAGAAAAAAAAGGTGAGCAAGATGCCTTTGAACCTCTTCCCTGGTACTGATAAGAAGATGCTTCTAATGTGTACCCACAACATATGTTTTTGTGGAGAAATAAGAAGTTGAGATATACTGTTGTACTGAGATCAATTACTTGAGTAGAAGTTCAGCCTTCCTGCCCATAAAGTATTACCCTTTGAACCTTAGAAGATAACAAATTTGTGACTTCTAATTTTTCCAAGAAAACTGCCTGACCTTTCACATAAATCGTCTCCAAAGAGACAATTTGTATGATTATCAATATCAAACCCTATTTTCTGAGAAAAAAATGAAAAAAAAAAAAAAAGTAATCTGCTAGCATTTAAATTTAACACATTAAGGGCTTATGTTGAAACTTAACAAACACTGTATGAAACAATTAAATCACTTATCAAACTGTTATGTTTCAGACATACATATCTCACAGAACTTTAATTCTCAATAACTACAGATGAGATACCTTTTCTTCCCAATCAGAAGTTTTTGGCAGTTACTTTTATTTCTCCATCTTTAAAAAGTAAAATTGTATCAGCTGACACTCTTGTTTTTCAGAGAAAATAAGGCTAGACATTTCATGTGAATTGTCTGCTAGCAGACAATTCACATGAAATGTCTAGCCTTATTTTCTCCAATATACATTTTGTGAAGAAATAAGAAGAAAAAAATATCTATATAGTGACCAGGCTTACCTGCAGCTATGATTCTTACTGACCATGAATCACTCATAAAAACCTTAGTCACCAGGCTTACCTGTAGCTATGATTCTTACTGACCATGTATCACTCATAAAAACCTAACAAAACAATACAAATGCAATAGCATCTGGACTCACAGACATCTACATACAACACAATGAGCTATGTATAGATATGAAAATACTTCGTACCCTGTAGAGCCACACATTGGCTTCTGGTACTTACACAACAAACTCACTTTCAAACGCATATTGGCTTGTGGTACATCACAACACACACTCTTCTGATAAGAACTTGCAGAGTCAAAATTGGGAAGGACAATGATTTAAGCATTATCTTTGTTATATTTGTAATCCAAGATCAGTGATATCGGTATAATGTGCAATTCAACAGTGTCCTTATGCCATATGCTGGCAACGTAGGCCAAAATTAGCCTGCCCATTCAACCATTCTGATTCTTTCTGCGTGCTTACAGAATCAATAGTTAACGCTTACCAAACTATGGGAAGATTCAACAGTCGACAAACTGATAAATTTTTCTTATTTTTCCTAGAAAATAGGATCTGACACTTCATGCAAATTGTCTCCTAAGGAGACAATTTGCATGTAGTGTCAAATCCGATTTTCTAGGAAGAATAAAAAAGATTTTAAAATATTTAAGTTTTCCTAGAAAATAGGATCTGACATTTCATGCAAATTGTCTCCTAAGGAGACAATTTGCATGAAGTGTCAAATCCTATTTTCTAGGAAAAATAAGAAAAAATATCAAAATGTCATCTGCTGAAATTTTTACCCAGCATGCAGTGTTAATGTAGGCGATATTGACAGAGAAGGTTCTGGATATCCTGGCTGAACTGGACCTTTGGTGTTCAGCTATGTGCTTTATCAGAACACGTTCTTTTCCATATGTGCACCCAGCAAAGCTTCGGATCCGAAGAATCTTATCAGACTGCAAGAATGCGCAGGCTAATTTGAGTCTTTAATGGGTGCACGTCAGAAATTAACTCTTGTCATGCTGAATAAATTAAGATGCCACGCCCACTTCTAATTTTCAGCCAATCAGATTACTTGATCAGATTGTAACTATAAATTTACATACTTAATGGCAAACATTGCAGATCCAGATTAGTTGGCTTCTTCAGAAGCCAACCGGTCTGGATCTACACTGTTTGCAAAGGCTGGGCATATTTGGGTTCAACAGGACCAAGGTTAAGGCAATGGACTCTTGTGTTGTGCATTTTATTTCAGATACAGGCAGATAGTGAGGTGCATTAAAAGAAGTCCCACTTCTTCTCACCTGCTACTTCATGAGAAAAAGGAGTTTTAGAGAACAGAAAAGAACAGAATAGACTAGATTAGAACAGAATACGATTTATTTCCAATTATCGGCCAACAAGTCATACATATATAGGTATCATATGACATACACATAGTACCTGATACATCATTTAAAAACATAAAAATATTTTAGACAGATTAGAGTTCTGCAGCATCTTATTTGGGTCTAACCATTACGAAAACACGCCTATTCAAATATATTGAAAATTTCACCACCAAAAACTGAAAAGTTTTCAGACAAAAATTCTAATATTTTTCATATTTCTGCTCAAAACATAGACTGTGGGTACTCGTTAGAACCGCCTCGATGAGGCGGTTCTAACGTGTACCCACAATCTATGTTTTTGAGCAGAAATAAGAAAAATAATGTATACCCCTGTAAACCCCAGTTTTACTATATAAAAGTGGGGTTTAAGGGGGTGAAAATTATATAGGTATGTTTTCGTGATGCATTACGAAAACACGCCTATATAATTTTGACCCCCATCAACCCCACTTTTATATAGTAAAACTGGGGTTTACAGGGGTATATATTATTTTTCTTATTTCTGCTCAAAAACATAGATTGTGGGTGCTCATTAGAACCGTCGCAGTGAGGCGGTTCTAACGAGTACCCACAATCTATGTTTTGAGCAGAAATATGAAAAATATCAGATTTTTTTTATCTGAAAATTTTCCTTTTTTTGGTTGTAAAATTTTCAATATATTTGAATAGGCGTGTTTTCGTAATGACTGTCTGCCCAGACTCGTCTATCCCAATACTTAGGTTTATTACTGTAGTTCATTTTTCATAATCAATCACCAAAGTGACTCCTCATAAAGTCAAAACTTTTATTAAATATTCTTAACAGTAAGTATTTAGCTTTAAAGGGGAACAAAATATAAGTTGTAAGTATATCTTGGAGTAAAGTGCTTAACAAGCCATTTATTTTGATGCAAGTTTTCAAAATCGGCCTAGAAATAAGGAAGTTATGGTGGTTTGAATATATTTAAAATGGCTGTCATGCATGCCTCCATATTCTAGGCTTTTTGACGTCACACAGCCCAAAAGAAATATGCAAAACCAAATTATAAAGGGTTTTTAAGAATAATTTTGCTACAGATATTTTTATAATCTTTTAATTCTAGTGACAAGCAATCATTTCCCCCAAAATAAACCAACTTTATGAGAATAACTACCTTTAAGAAACAAATTTTAATTTTTATGAAACCTCATTAAATATTCAAAATGGCAACGCCCATTCTACCAATGTTAAAATATTTAATTGTCTATAACTTACTTAATTTTCCACCGATATTGATCAAATTTGTGTCAAAATTCATTGTTTGTAAAGTCTTCACTTTAAAGCACAATACCTTTTAAGGTTGCGTTCCCCTTTAACCAATTAATACAGTGCCTTGGCTCTCACATTTACAAGTTTATTTCTCTGCATGAAAGGCCAGCTTTATTTATTTGAGAAGAAAGACAAAACACACAAAACCCATCAACACTGCTGTTTTATTATATACTAAAGAAAACATCCAAAGTTTCTGTATCTGCGAGCCTCTTGGACATGGCTTAGCTTCTGAGATCATAACTGCAACTGCAGAACAGGAATTGGAATGGAATGAGCCCTGCTGTGTGGAAAAAACATCAGAACAGTGAAGGTCCTGACAGGCCTGCTTGGGTCTTTGCTGTTCACTACACAGCTCCACAAAAGAGTGGGTATCCACAAAATATTTTTCTTGTTTCTTCACAAAAACATATGTTGTGGTACTCATTAGAACTGCCTCACTGAGGCACTTCTAATGAGTACCCAAAACATATGTTTTTTTTTTGTGGAAAAATATCAGTATTTTTTGGTTGTAAAAAGTGCCCTATCTGGAGCCATGCCTTTTTTTTTTTTTACATATGGTGTTATTTTTCCCAACAGCCGGGCTTATATGCTATTTTTTGTATGTGAGAATAAATGTATGGTCTTTGGTTCAGCAGTTTTTGATTATAACATCCTATACCAAGACTCCAGACAAGTAGCAACGAATACTTTTCTTACATCTCTATGAAAGAATCTGTGCCAAGATCTCACTAGAATTATCTCACTGAGCTATGTCAGTGAGTTACTTCTAAGAGACTGGAGAAAACACCCATTTTGATGGAGAAATAAGACAAAATGTCAGTATTTTATCTCCAGGATACAGTAAAGGTACTAAAATTTTGAACACTTTAGTCCATACTTCTTTGGCATAAATTTTGCTTTTCATGTATTTGTTTCTTAAAATACATAGTGGAATGGCAAACCGTGTAAACCCTGATCATTCTGCTCCATTAAGAGCAGTCTAGTCGAGGTCTGTACTGTTTACATACTATTCTATTAGAAACTTTGGTGTACAAAATTTTAGGAGATTTACAGTTACAACTGAGGTGAGTCCCTTGTAGTCCATAGGTCCAGCTAAGGCAATAATCAGGGCTGGGCAAATACTATGCCAGACTTGTCCAACTTGTCCCATTTCCTAGAAGACAAGTAAGAAATTTCAATTTACTCGTCCTGGGACAAGAATTTTATAGTGTTAGCTAAGAAGAGTATCCAGATAATGAGATATATTTTGTTTTTTGAAGAAAAAATGTGTTGTGGGTACTCTTTATTCGATAAATAAGAAAAAAGTCAATTTTTGGGCAAGTAAATCTTAGTTGGATAAGTGGATTTTGACCATTTACTTGTTTGTGGACAAGTAATAAAATTTGATAATTCCACAACCCTGCAATAACTAAGGTGATAAGTTAGGATAATTTTTATTTTTGTACCAAAACATATATATCCTGGGTATTCAATAGAACTGAGTGAAGCAAATCTAATGAGCACCCACAATGTATGTTTTAAACAAAACAGTTATCTACTGAACACTATTTTAGTCTGGGATTATGATAACATACACAGATAAACACTATCTTTATCTGTAGCTATGATACCATACACTGATAAATGCAGTCTTTATCTGGAGCTATGATATCTTACACATATAAATACTATGCTTATCTGGTGGTATGATACCATACACAGATAAACACTATCCTTCTCTGGAGCTATAATATCATGCACAGATAAACACTATTGGTATCTTGAGCTAAAATACCATACACAGATAGAAACTATCCTTATGTGGAGCAAAGATACCATACATAGATAAACACTATTCTTATCTGGAGCTATGGTATCATACACAGATAAATACTGTCTTCATCTGGATCTATGATACCATACACTGATAAATGCTGTCCTTATGTGGAGCTATGATACCAAATACAGATAAATCGTATCCTTATCTGGAGTGGTGATACCATACACAGATAAATGCTGTCCTTATGTGGAGCGGTGACACCATACACTGATAAATGCTGTCATTATCTGGAGCTATGATACCATACACTGATGAGTACTTTCTTTATCTGGAGCTATGATATCACCTACTGCTATCTGTATCTGGAGCTATAATACCATACATAGATAAAAAGTGTCTTTATCTGGAGCTATGATACCATCCACTGACAAATGCTGTCTTTATCTAGAGCTGTGATACCATACACAGATAAGCACTATCTTTATCTGGTGCTATGATACCATACACAGATAAACACCATCCTTATCTTGAGCTGTGATACCAGACACAGATAAACTTTACAACATATGGCAATACTGTGGCTTAAATCACAGGGGTACATGCCATATAAAACAATGGTTTCTACTAAAAAGTCCAGCCGACAAAGTCCATTATATTGCTTCTAATTTTAACAATATCTGACATAGATCTCTCATCAATTTATGTCTTCGGACAAACTGTTAGTAACATGTTATTACACAGTCAATGAGACATAGCTATTATACTGGGCTATGTTACGTTTAAGAATGTCTGCACATGGCCCTAATACTCGTTCAAATCGACTACGATCCATTTTAACACACTTCAAGGGTCCTTTGGCAATAACGGTGGCAGCTCTAGGTCTGTCTAGCAGCAGAGCAATTTCTCCTGTAAAAAAGAGGTAAAATGAAATACTGAATACATAGCTCTAGGTAAGAGGGGTATTCAGACTGATATTTGTTTTCTTATTTCTCGACAAAAAAACATAATTATGTTGCGAGTACTCATTAGAAGTGCTTCACTGAGGCACTTCTAATGAGTATTCACAACATATGCTTTTATTGAGAAATAAGAAACAAAAATCAACATTTATTGCTTGAATAACTAGAAATGTGCTCAAAGGACATGGATGCCCCATTTGAAAAGCTTAAGAAATTGCTAACGCCGGACTCGGACGGAGATGGACGAATGGACAGAAGGATGGACAGGGCTAACACTATATGCCTTTGCCACCATTCTTTGAACGGTGGGGGACTTAAAAGAGGACCTTAAAGCTATGTAAATACACAGCAGAAGTCCTCCCAAGGAATTGTCTTGTACAAATAAGTACATGTATCTTGCCATTCTATTTATCAACCCATTTTAGTCTGGAGACCCTAAACTGGGTAACTGGCAAACAGTGCAGACCCAGATCAGATGCTGCAGAATGGCGCATCAGCTCAGAGTCTACACTGTTTGCATTAAATATGGGATTTTCTATAAAACATAGTAATTTTAAAAACTAACCAGACACCCTGCTATTGGACAAAGGCTGGCCCAAATTGTGATAGAAGAGTCCACTCGACATAAATGGGTTAACTGTTTTGGCTTTTGGTTTCATCCCAGTCTGACTGGGTCTACAATGTTTACCATTCAGCCTGTAATTTTGTGGCACATACATTTGTGGCACATACATTTACACTCAAATAAAAAAGAAAACAAAAACAAACAAACAAAAAAACAAACAAACAAACTAGAAATGTGTAAAAAAGAAATGGATGCCCCCGCCTGAAAAACTCAAATGCAAATTGCTAATGCCTGAAAAACTTAAATGCAGCCAATGCCATTTCAGACCCAGCACCTAGTTCATGTAAATCAAACCCTGAAACAGATTACAGGAGATATCTAATAGACAGCCATTTCCATTTTCAAAAAAAAAAAAAAAAAGAGATTACATCTAAGAATGGTATAACATCTGTTAAATTTCCCTCCATCTGAACAAAAGATAAATTGAAGTAAATGCTCAACTGGTGTTGATGAGACATTCAATACGAACTCATCATTAATACAGCCGAAAACTTACCAAAGTAATCAGAAACTGAGAGTCGTCCAACTTCCACCTGTTCTTCTCCATCTGATCTTCTCTGTAACACAGCCGCTGAACCCTGTCAGGTAGATACAAAAAACAAAGTCTCAGTATGGTAAATGTTCAATAAAATATGAATAGTAAAATCCAAAGTTCAGAAAGAAACAAGAACACTGCAAAACCGGGTAATATACGCCAGTTTATTTATGCAACACACCGTCTTAACCTCAAACACATTGCTATAAAGTTCCATCAAGATATTCCATATGACTTCCTAGTTATGGCATGCATAAGGATAAAAGTGAAAAAACAAATCAAAGGGCAGTAACTCAGAAAGGGTGAGCAATCTTTTTTGTATGCGACAAACTGTCTTAAAATCATACACATTATTATGTAAGTTTCATCCAGATATTCCATACGGTACGTAACCTAGTTATGTTACGCACAAGGACAGTCAATAATTTAATCAAAGGGAAGTAACTCAGTAACTAACTCATTAAGTAAGAAATTGAGAACGGGAGAGCAATCTTTTTGACACACCATCTTAACTTAATACATGTTATTATAAAGTTTCATCAAGATATTCTGTACAGCTACCTAGTGTGCAAAAAAAAAAATCTAATCAAAGGGAAGTAACTTAGAAAGTGAGAAAGGCAGAGCAATCATTTTTGCATGTGACACGCCGTCTTGACTTCATATACATTGCTATGAAGTTAGTCTGAAAAAACTAATCAAAGAAAAGTAACTCAGAAACTAAAAAATGGAGAGCAATCATTTTTGTAAATGGCACGCCATCTTGACCTCATACACATCATTATAAAGTTTCATCAAAATATTCCTTTCTGTTATCTAGTTATGGCACACACATGAAAAGTAAATATAGTGTGAAAAAAAAAAATCTAATAAAGTGGAAGTAAGAAAGAAAGAGAACAATCATTTTTGCATGTGACACACTGTATTGCTATGAAGTGTCATCAAATATTCAATACGGTTTCTTAGTTATGGCGTGCACAAGAAAAGTTTACGCCAGTCGGCGGATAGCCAGACAACTCCATAACATAATATGTCCATTTTTTTTTTTTTTTCCCCCAAAATGGGCGTATAAAAAATGCCTTGAGAGAAGTAGCTAATTTTGCAACGGGAGGCAATTAAATTGCCTCTCATTGCACAGTTGGCTGTTTTCCTTTGCTTCATTGGTGATGTGAGATAACAGATTTATTTCTTTCTGTTCAAATCTTTAGGATTTTCACTGTAGCTCTCTTCAGATGTTTTTTTTTTTTTTCTTTTCTAAACATGTTCATGTATACGGTACAAACAAGACTTAAAAATTCCTGCAAATTATTGTTTTGCCATCTCAGAATTTATACACTTTAATAGCTTGAAAGACTCTATTGACCCAAATATTCAGGCTCAGTAAATTCTCATTGTACTTACCCTAAATAAGTAGATACAAATGACTACTAGGTGATATTCCTCAAGAAGCAGTATAATCTGATACTAAACTGTTTGCTTACATATGTTTGAATATTTAGGGAATATATGGTATGGTAAAGTAGGTATACTAACTATGAGCTGACAAGAAAAAGGATCCAAACTCCTGATTGTGTTTTCTTTTTTTTTTTTAACTAATAATCAAATTTTTCTCAAAACACACATGCACACATGTCCACACACACACACACACACATGCATGCACGCACACACACACAAAACTCTTGTTCAAGGAAAGAAAATGTAAGCAATCCAAAAAATGTTGATTGCTGCTTGAATTTCAAGGGTTTTTAGATTTTTTATAGATTTATAGTTCTTTCCCTTGGACTAGCAAGAGAAAAGCTGTGCTTGCAGTGCAAAGAAAATGTCGTCTGTTTATGTCATCTGCTGAATATTCTTGTAAACTATTCAAACCTATTTTTTGCATACAGGCAAACAGTGTGGACACTGATCAGACTGCTCCTAGAGGAGCAGTCTGATATGGGTGCACACTGTTTGCAAAAATGACTTTTAAAATCACAGGCAGATGACAAAGCAGACCACAATTGTTGTGATTGGTAGTTTAAGGGTAAACTATGGAATGCATAAACAAACAAAAATGTAGGCAGTGCCAGATGTGACAGGTTTCATAATTTTTTTTTTTTTATTTGGGTTTTACAGCCCTTTTAAGACTATTTCACTTATATTGAGCCGATCGTTCATCAGAGGCGGGTGAAAACTGGAGAACCCGGGGAAAAACCACTTGACCATCCTTAAGCAAGTTTTTATAATAAAGAAATATATGTAGCAAAACTATATTCTCTTCAACAGGAGAATGCAGATGCATATAATTAATTGAAAGTAATTTGTTATCATTTATTTAAGACTGCATTTTTATGTCAAATTGGCCTAATTACATAATACACCCCACATTCTACTTTCTGGACAGCTTTGTGTCAGAGCAAGACTTTGCACCTAGTAATTACTGTGTAAGGATACACCTGGTAGATTCCCCACATCCATGCTCCTCTCCCCTCAACAATTACCACCATGTTTTACAAGAGAAGCAACTTTTTTTACTTCCTTTTTGCTTCCTAGTCTGGTTGTACACCAAGCCCCCCTCTGAAAAAGGGGTCTACTCTAAAAGGAAAGAATTTGCTCCCAAGGGGAGCAAATTCTTTCCTTTTAAGAGTAGAACCCTTTTTTTGAAGGGAGGCAAAACAAACTGACAGCTACCTCCCTTGAAAGTGTATCACTTTTCCTTAAAGTAATGCAAAGTTTGTTGAAACGATGATGAAGCATTTTTACCGTAAATAATTAGATACATTAACTCCTTAGCATATTTGTTGTAAAATTCAAACAAGTCCATACCAGTAGCTATGTGTCTAAACAAACTGTTAGATGAGTATAGATATAAATCGGATTCCGCATTCAGTCGGGTCACAAATGAAATATTTATGATACATCTGTACTTCACTAATACAATATGCGGGTCTTCTAGAATCTATGTGGCAACTGTTGCAGACCATAACAAGGCTGTGCCAAAAAGCTGACCCATCTATTTATCACTAACTATATACGGGATAAGCTGGGTTTTTGAGGGTTTTTTTATTGTCTGGGTCCACTTTTGCATTCATTTCGTACTGTCATATTTACTCGTGTATTTGTACACCGTAACTTAAAGGGGAACGCAACCTTAAAAGGTACTGTGCTTTAAAGTAAAGAACTTTACATACAATGAATTTTGACACAAATTTGATCAAAATTGGTGGAAAATTAAATGTTATAGACAATTGAATATTTTAACATTGGTGGAATGGGTGCCGCCATTTTGAATATTTAATGAGGTTTCATAAAAAACAAAATTCGTTTCATAAAGGTAGTTATTCTCATAAATTTGGTTTATTTTGGGGGAAATGATTGCTTGTCACTAAAATTAAAAGATTATAAAAAATCTGTAGCAAAATTATTCTTAAAAACCCTTTATACTTTGGTTTTGCATATTTCTTTTGGGCTGTGTGAGGTTGCAAAGCCTACAATATAGCGGCATCCATGACAGCCACCCTAAATATATTCAAACTACCATAACTTCCTTATTTCTAGTCCGATTTTGAAAACTCTTGCATCAAAATAAATGGCTTGTTAAGCACTTTACTCCAAGATATACTTACAACTTTTATTGCGTTCCCCTTTAACTTACCATACTTAAAGTATAATCTGAATACATTTGTATATCCATTTTACTACATGCTAATGTGTCTAAAAACTGATGGATAAGTGGCAAATAGTGTAGACCCAGATCAGATGCCATGTTTTGCAGCATCTGACCTTGGTCTACACTGTTTGCTCATGCCTATCTGTCAGAATAGGATAAACAAAGTATTGAAACTGACCTCTAAAATAATAAAGAAATCATCTCCAGGTTCTCCCTGCCTCACAATCTCCTGGCCGTCGTCAAACTGTACTGGTTCTAGAGCATCTGCTACTGTTAGCCGCTCCCACTTATCAAGGTTTTCTGGGATGTAAAAAGAAAAAAAATAAGATATATTACATAACTGAAGCTAG
This sequence comes from Anodontia alba, assembly GCA_964016985.1. Classification (NCBI taxonomy): domain Eukaryota; kingdom Metazoa; phylum Mollusca; class Bivalvia; order Lucinida; family Lucinidae; genus Anodontia; species Anodontia alba. The sequence goes on along the minus strand of OZ024822.1, from coordinate 116,692,868 downwards.
TTTTAGTAGTTTCTGCCAGAAATAGAACTCACAAATCCTTGGCGAATTCTTTGTTTTCCTAGACTAAGGAAACATTTTCCCTCTTAGAATGTTATCACACCATGTGATGATTGAACAAATGTGCTCACCCTTTCCCCACCCCCACCTCCACTGTTTGCATATTCCATTTTGTCAGAAAAGTTGGCCTACAAAATTTTAGGACAATTTCAAAATTTTGTTATAATCTTCTCAGTGAGTAGAAGGTAATGAAATGCAATGGCACATTTTCAAATAGAAATTTTAAAGCGAAATAGTTTTAATATTATTTGGTTAAAAAGATCTTATCTAGGGCCATGCAGTCCTCAACAATGATCTTGAGCCACAGCAAGCTTGAACTATTGCAACGCCATGATTGAATCTTGAATATTTGTGAATATTTAACCCTTGACCTGCTGAATAAATTTAGATGCCATACCCATTTCTAATTTTTAGCCAATTAGATTACTTGACCCAGATTGTTGATATAAATTCACATACTTAATGACAAACAGTGCCAACTGATCTGGCCCTACACTGTTTGCAAAAGCAGGACATATCCAGGTTCAGCAGGACTAGGGTTAAAATATTCAGATACGTACATAATCCCTGAAGGCAATTGTTCTAAAAATCTGAACAGAAAAATAATAATGAGACTAACATTTACAAGCTTTCTTCACAATTTTTAAACGAAACAGGAAGTAACTAGTTTTGCTAAGTGAGGCAATTTAAAGGCTCCATATTCCTCAAAAATAGACATTTTTTTTTATCCAAGAAAGGTTTAATAAATCGATATATAGTATTAACCCTAGTCCTGCTGAACCCGGATATACCCTGCCTTTGCAAACAGTGTAGATCCAGATCAGTTGGCTTCTGAAGAAGCCAACTGATCTGGATATGCACTGTTTGCCATTAAGTATGTGAATTTATAGCAACAATTTGAATCAAGTAATCTGATTGGATGAAAATAAGAAGTGGGAGTGGCATCTTAATTTATTCAGCAGGACAAGGGTTAATACATTGTAAAATGTGGCATCTGACAGCCTGTAGTAAAATTTCAGTTAGTCTCTTGTTTTTGAACTAGATCAAAAATGAAATGATTTTTATCTTAACTTTGAATTCATGTTGGCAACATTAATTCAGAGATCCCATAAAAAAAATCATTCTATTTCAAGAACAAGAGAGTAACTGAAATTTTACAGACTGTCAGGAGCCAGATTTTATGATTGTATTCATACCACACATCAATTTATTAAACCTTTCTTGGATAATAAAATGTTTATTTTTGAGGAATATGGAGCTTTAAACGGATTCCCTTCAAAAAAATTGTAAGCTTAACCCAGTGAATCCTTCAAGGTTTTTCTTTCGAAACTGGAACTGTACTATACTGTACTTATCCAAAGTTTTTAAATAACAGTGGCTGATGATGATGATGATGATCAGTTCAGTTTAATGACATATCAACCCATGAGGGTCATTTGTATCAAATGGTATATTTGTTTGATAAACAACAATGGAACTTCGTCAAACCATTACTTCTCAGTAACAGCCACCTCCCTGCAACAATCACTTTTCTGATTCCTTTAAGTATTATTTCATTATATATCTAACCTCGCTTCAGAAGCTACCTCCCTACATCAGTCAATTTTTATGACTTCCCAAAAGTGGCTGTTGTTTGTTTGTTTGTGTTGAGGTTTTACAGCCCAGACAACCCAATGGGGTTATGTCAGACGCAGACTGTTTTCCGAACCACTCATGTTTACCAGCTAGGCTTACTCCTCGAAGCAGTTAACCAGTATTGTGCACATTCTTTCACCAGAAACTGACAACTGCCCTTCTTGAATCAGCCAAAGGGAGAGAATGACCATACAAAATATTTCAAGATCAATAAAGTGGCTGTTGTACACAGGTTGCAATGATGCTGAATATAAAGCCACTGATGGAATGAAAAACCAGTGTAGACCCTGAACAGACTGCCCCTTAGCAGTCTGATTTGGGTCTTTACTGTTTGCTAAGGCAATTCTGTTTGAATGATTCATGATAATTATGGCAGGGCATACTTTATAAACATAGCACCAGAGAGGATACCTTTTTTCAACCAAATAGATAAGATATTTCTTACATCTCCATGAAAGCATATTTTATTGTACTGTAAATGTCCTAAAATTTTGCACATCAAAGTGTCTGACAAAATGGCATATGCAAACAGTATAGACCCAGATCAGACTGCTTCTCATGGAGCAGTCTGATCAGGGTCTACACTGTTGTCCATTTCACTAAGTATTATATGAAACAACTGCATAAAAAACAAAATTTGGGCCAAAGAAGTATGGAATAAAGTGTTCAAAACAATAGGACACTTACCGTATTCATTAGAAGCATTTTGCTGAGTAGCTTTAACATTAGTTTTCATGAAAAAAAATAAGAAAAAAATTTCTGGCTGCTCCTCTTATCTGGAGCTATGTATTAACCCTAGTCCTGCTGAACCCGGATAGGTCCTGCCTTTGCAAACAGTGTAGATCCAGATCAGTTGGCTTCTGAAGAAGCCAACTGATCTGGATCTGCACTGTTTGCCATTAAATGTGAATTTATGTCAAAAATCTGGATCAAGTAATCTGATTGGCTGAAAATTAGAAATGGGAGTGGCATCTTAATATATTCAGCAGGACAAGGGTTAAGAGATATAAAATACGACTACAGAAGGTAATTTTAGAAGTGCTCTGATTCAATAATGCCCTGTTAGAGCCACATCAAGTAAACACTCTAGAAAATGAATTTGTTGGACAAAAAGCCATCTCCGGAAGACCAGATCACCTCTAGGTTATTTTATTTCAGACTTGCTAGAGATAAGTGAAAAGACATCTTACCACATCAGCAAGATGCATATACACAGGATGATGATAATGATCTGGTTTTACATCCCCTTCAACATTATTTAAGTCATATCAAGACAATGGAATGGATGATAATAAATGAAAGACTCTGTGCAATGAACCACTGTACAGTCATAAGATGAATTCGGCCTCCAGTGGGATTCAAACCCAGGACCTTGTGATCTGAAGTCAGGAGCGCTAACCACTCCGCCACCCTGAGGCTTCTCCCACACTATATTTTGGAAGAGTCCAATTTCAATTTTAGGTATGTCCGGCTATGAGATTTAGATATTCCTTGAGAAAAACGGCTAAACTATTTGCAAACAGTGGAGACCCTGATCAGACGCCACAATCTGTGGCGTCTGATCTGGGTCTGCACTGTTTGCCAATTACCCTTTTACGGGTCTCCCGATTACAACGGGTCAATATTGAAACCTCTTTATAAAATGGGTCATTATAAGATGGTTTTTGGATATAAAGACCCCAAAAGTGTTGTATCTAAACAAAATGTATAGATTATATAGAAAAATGACCATTTATGGTCATTTTTCTATATAATCTATACATTTTTGGTAGGATACAACAGGGCTGTTTAGCTAACACAGGTTTTGCTTTTGATCCCAGTGATAGTGTTATAAAGAAGTTTTGGTGTACTAAGATCAGCCCACTTACTGTCCTTTCGACATCTCTTGGAAAGACGTTTTTTGCTTGGCATTTTATTTTAAATGAAAATATTTTGTTCTGGTTGACCATATCTTAACAGAAACCATTTGTCTTTTATGTTTCTGTGTTTTGTTCTCAAATATTTATACAAAAATTAAAGTTATGGCCAAAAGTTGGTCTGACCTATGCAATTTCTATAGTACAGTGACTTTTTGGAATTTTTGTCTAAGAAAACATTTTTTACTATTCTTTGCTTAATTTGAATTAGTGATGTTTTACGACAATATTGTGAAAATTTCAGAAAAATTGAACAAGAGGAACATGTTGAAAATCTGGCTCCAAGTTACCTACCCTACAAATTTCGGCATCATTGGTTTCATTTTTACTATTGGAAAAAGTGAAAATGTTTGATTTTAAAAAACAACGACTAGAATTAAACGTTTTGTACATAGGTAGTTACGACAAATGGTTTTGCATTAAATCATGACAAAAGTTTGCAAATTTACTTCTTCTGTGTAAAGCATCAAGCAAAAAACGACTTTCTGAAAGATGTCGAAAGCATTTAGCTGCATTTTCTGATGAGCTGGCCAAAACTGGCTAGTCTCGCCCAGAAAATTAGAACAGGTCAGCAGTTTTCATTTCTGTATGTGTTCATTGCTCTCAAGGGTTATTCCTTGTACCAGGCCTAACTGAAGGTTCTGTCTAAGAGAAAAGATGGAGTTACTGGTTTAACGCAAGAATCAGCATAAACTGGAAAGTTTTCGCTAAAATTTAATTGTATTGCAACATTCAGAACTGTGGGGATTTGTTTGTCTTTAAACTGCTGATTTTAACTCTTAAAGTGCCAAGCAAATCTTGTTGCAGACAACATTCTAAAATATTAATTTTATTTTTTTATTATTATTACTATTTTTCAGAGAAAATAAGTCTTGATATTTCATGTGAACTGTCTGCCTAGCAGAAGATTCACATAAAATGTCAACTTGTTTTCTCTAAAAAAAAAACAACAAAAAAAACTGACATGTGTCCAAAGTACACAAATGCCCTCACCTTTTGCTCTTTTCCCATATTGTAACAACATCTGGATGCATAAATTTCAAGAACTATTTTCCAAATGCTCAATCTGATCATTATACATTCTGACCCCTAGCCCCACCTCAGGGCATGACCCAGAGGTAACTCTAGCACACAGCTGAAGGTTTAGGTCCGTGTAAGTACCATGTCAAATTTCAACTTCCTAGCTTAAAAGGTACCCAAGTTATGACAAGAGAAACACAGACATTAATGTCAATATCAATTTGAATTTATACATTTGTTAGACTCTGGTTACAAACATGACATATTAAGCACTTACGAAAGTAAGATCACGGCGAAACACTATATGTTCCATTCCTGCCTTCAGCAGGCAGGAGGATAAAAACATAAAATTGTCATCTGCTGCAGTTGTGATTGACGCTGCTAGGGTTAAACTAAAAATATAGGCATGTTATGTCAGGTTACATGCCATTTTTTTCTTCCCAGTACTTACCAAGGATGGAAACTTTACCCAAGAACTCTTCATACATTTTTCTTTTTCTGATTGTACTACCCTGAAATCATAATAAAAGAAAGAAATCTTAGTTTAGACCTTAAAGCACCAGTCACAACTATTGTCGTCTGCTTTGTCATCTGCTTGTGATTTTAAGAGTCATTTTTGCAAACAGTGTGGACCCAGATCAGACTGCTCCTTTAGGAGCAGTCTGATCAGGGTCCACACTGTTTGCCTGTATGCAAAAATAGGTTTGAAAAGTCTGCAAGAATATTCAGCAGACGACATAAACAGACGACGTTTTCAGATGTAGTTTTTCTTGGCGTTTTAAGGGTTAAAATATAGCCATTTCTCTAATGTGTATGATTTTTGGTTGACTAAGGTAAAAATGCTCAGGATCTGATCAGACCGCGAATGCACAGGTCTGTATCAAAAGCAGCCAGTTTCAAAGTGTATCAGTCTTGCTGAACCCAGATAAACCCTGACTTTGCAAACAGAGTAGATCCAGATCAGTTGGCTTCTGAAGAAGCAAACTAATCTGGATCTGCACTGTTTGTTATTAAGTATGTGACTTTGTATCATCAACCTTAAGTAATCTGATTGGCTGAAAATTATAAGAGGGTGTGGCATCTTAATTTATTCAGCATGGCAAGGGTTAACTGCTAATTAGCTCTAAAGGTTTTCCCCACAATGTATCTCTGCAAGTTTGATGAAATGCACAGACCAGTTCATGTCTTGTGCAGCTAAGAAAGGCACTACATATATTTGTCCTCTGCTGACCTTGAAAATTCATTTGAATGTCATTAAACTCTAATCAACTCTGAAGTTGTCTCAATAATACATGTATATCCCTGCAAGTTTGATGAAAATCCATCAAACAGATCAAGAAATATGGTGCATAGAAGAAACTGTCAAATCGGCCAGCTGGTTCAAGAGCTATTCTGCACACAAAATACTGTCACTCCGATGCTAATGCTAATGGGACCAAACCATAAAAAATATTTCCCTCAACATCTCTGGTGACTGGACATAATTCTGGCCGCTATTGGTTGCATTATGCGCAGTAACAAGCAAAATTAATTTACTGCGTATAATACTGGCAAACCCCGATCAGCCTGAACTATGTATATTGTATTGCAGGACCTGTAAATTGTAAAAATACAAAACAAAACAAAAAAAAAAACTAGCTTGCCCAGGGGCATGACCCTGGGGCAATGGTACCATACATTAAAAGGTCTTGATGTAGGTAAGTGTCATACAAAGTTTCAACTTTCTAGCCCAGAAGGTATAAAAGTTATTAGCTGCAAGTGAAAACCAGACGTAATTTGCACCTAAACTTGCAGGTAAACTGTGACCTGGTTGCAAAGGTGACATATGCACATACGGATGCAACATCACGGCGAAACGCTGTATGCCCCACTCCTGCCAAGGCAGGCGGGGGCATAAGAAAAAATAAAAATAATAATAATTATATTCTGGACTTTACTGACTGATATTGATCATTAGGGCCCAGTTGTTCAAAACTTCATGAAATTGTTAGCTAATGTGACAAGTTACCCCCCCCCCCCCCCACACACACACACACACACACACACACATCCGAGGCTACAACAGTTAACGAGTTTGCATTAATTAATACTTTGAACAACCAGGCCCTGTAGTTTACAAACTAACATAATTAACATAATTATAGCATGTCACATATGACACAAGACCCATGACCAGACCTTGCATAGATCGCTGGCTAGCCTTGGTTTAGCTGTTTGCTTTATCAGAATTGGGTACTTTTTTACAGTTCTTTTCTGACTTCATTGATCATAAAAGAGTCTGTAGCTCTGAGCCAGTCCATAAAATAAGTTTTATGACTGAAGACTTTAACTTTTATCAATAATCAGTGATAATTCTATCAGATTTGGAGAGAATTAATGAGCCTTTACTTTTTTATATCAGCCAGCTCATAGGAAAAAGTGTCTTAGGCACAGGACTTATTAAGGAGGAGTATTTGGTGAAAAGTCTCCGATAATTGTCCAATTCTCCATAAAAAATATAGTGGGTACTAATTAGAAACCCTTGGTGAACATGTTAGGCTACCCATTAGTTTCTTCATGGTTAGTCACTTCTAATGACTACCTGCACATGTGTTTTATGGAAAAATAAACCAGAATTATCTTCAGATACTGTAAGAGGCATATAGGCTTTGCAAACAGTGTAGACCACAGAATGACATCTGATCAGGGTCTACACTGTTTGCCTCACATACAGCAACATTTTAGACACATCAACAAGTCGTAAATTGGATTATTTCAAATTTTAGGAGAAGTATGATAAGCATATAGAGTGTCTCAATACTTCGGGTAAATACGGTACTCCTTCTTAGCAAGTCCTGTGCTTAAGGTAAATGGGGAGCATCAAGGGCCTGATCAGACTGCGCAGACCCTATCCACTTACAACCCAGTAAGTATTCTTTATAAATCTACAGCGGGCCATTATCGGCCAGTCAGGGTAGCTGACGGGCCGATAACGGCCCGCTATAGATTTATAACAAATGCTGGCTGGGTAGATACTGCAAAACATATTTACTTAAGGTGAATGAAACCACCTGGAAATTTTGTCCCCATTTTTCAAGGGGAGACAACTTTGGCAGACAGGAATTTAGTTGCTTAGTACTTGGATCCTTTCAGAAATGTCTAAAGAATTTGCTCCAAGAGGGAGGGAGCAACTTCTTTTCTTTAAGAGTAGCCCCATACGAGAAGGAAGGGGAGGTAAATATTTTCATGTCAGTGTGATTTCCCTTGAAGGTGTATCTATTCTATTCCCCTTATAGCTTTAAGTCTGTGTATCTATTCTATTCCTCTTATAGCTTTAAGTCTGATGATGGTGAGTTCAGGTTTAACGACACATCAACCCATGAGGGTCATTTGCGTCAAAATGGTGAACTAACATGGGTCTGTAATGAAACGTGTATAATGATAAGTCATATATGCACAAAATGTAAAACTAGAACAAATTTAAAGCTTTAAGTCTGTGTATCTGTTCTATTCCTCTTATAGCTTTAAGTCTGTGTATCTATTCTATTCCCCTTATATAGCTTTAAGTCTGTGTATCTATTCTATTCCCCTTATAGCTTTAAGTCTGTGTATCTATTCTATTCCTCTTATAGCTTTAAGTCTGTGTATCTATTCTATTCCCCTTATAGCTTTAAGTCTGTGTATCTATTCTATTCCCCTTATATAGCTTTAAGTCTGTGTATCTATTCTATTCCCCTTATAGCTTTAAGTCTGTGTATCTATTCTATTCCTCTTATAGCTTTAAGTCTGTGTATCTATTCTATTCCCCTTATAGCTTTAAGTCTGTGTATCTATTCTATTCCCCTTATAGCTTTAAGTCTGTAAGTTCCTTTTTGCATGATGTGGCTCCCATGAGTCTGTGTGCAGGAAAACCAACATAACGCAAAGTCTGAGCAAGACCATCTTTGTTGAAATACTGTAATTACCCTAAATATTTGGACAACTTAATCTCCTTACCAAAATTGTCCAAAAAAGTCCATTTTACCAATTGTTGATGTGTCTAGATGATGCTGAATGATTAACAAACAGTTCTGGATGACTGACAAACAGTGCAAACCTAGACTGGCTCCAGTCTCCAGTGACTATTTTTTCTTATAATCCTTTTTGACAATCCGCTGAAATAAAACCAAAATAATATCATGACTATAAAGGCTGGTCACTAGTGACCAGCCTTTATAGTCATGATATTATTTTGGTTTTATTATAGTGGACTATCAAACAGGATTATAAGATCAAAATATTTTATCACTGGAGACTGAAGTCAGTCTAGTGCAAACCCTGATCAAATTCCACATTCTGCAATGCCTGATCTGGGTTTACGCTGTTCTGTCTGCTCTGTTCTGTCTGAGTACTAAGGATACCGTATATAAAGTGTTCTATACTTTTATCTCAGACCTGATTAGTTTTCTCATACGGAAGCTGGGTATCATGTCTCTTTCAAATTTCCTTGATCATTAAGGACTATGGCTCCAAAGACTTGTAATACTATCCTTTCAGGTGAGATGCAAGATATAACCTTAAAGCTCCAAGCACAACTTGTAGCAGAAACAGTCTAAACCTTTTTATATTTTTTTTCCTACTTATCAGAGAAAACAAGTCTAGACATTTCACATGAATCATCTGCATGGCATGGTAATTCACATGAAATTTCAAGACTTATTTTCTTTGAATAATAAAATAAAAAAAAAAAATAATGAAAAAATTTAAAATGTTGTCTGCTACAAATTTTGCTTGGCACTTTAAAGGTAAATTACAATGGCCAACACTGGAAGGCCATCTAAAGCAGTATGATAAGAGTCTGCACTGTTTGCTATTCTGCAAGCATATTTTAGACAAATCACAAAGCAATCAAATGGATTGGCTGAATTTTTAGGAGAAGTACGCTTAAGAAGTTATGGTGCCCTATAGCTCCAGATAAGAGGTGGTATCCTGGCCCTGAGGTTATAAAACTGTTTCATGTTGAACTCAGCTGAGCATGAAAAAATTTTCATGCTCAACTCAGCTGAGTATGAAAATTTTTCTGCTAATAAATATGAGAATGCCAACAATAGTTGGCATTTTCATATTTATTAGCACAGAAATTTTCAGGCTCAGCTATGTTTAGCAAGAAGGACTTTGCAGTTGTTGTAATTTGAGATTTATCAGCAGGATAAATTTCATGCTCAGCTCGCTGAGCTGAGCATGAAAAAGTTTTATAACCTAGGGGCCAGATATCTTTCTTATTTCTCCACATACATTGTGGGTACTCATTAGAAGCGCCTCAGTGCCGTTCAATCGATGGGTCTTGACAAATATTTCTAATGAGAATCCACATTACAGTAAAATTCTGCTATTAAGACCACTAGAAATTAAGACCTCATTCCATATTAAATATTGAGACCTATCCACAAAAAAGACCACTTTTAGGCAGTCCAAATGGTTGTCTTAATTAACCCTTGTCCTGCTGAATAAATTAAGATGCCACACCCATTTCTAATTTTCAGCCAATCAGATTACTTGATCCAGATTGTTGATATAAATTCACATACTTAATGGCAAACAGTGCAGATCCACATCAGTTGGCTTCTTTAGAATCTTTTTTTTTTTTTTTTTTTTTTTTGATTTGGGTTTTACGGCCCTTTCAAGAATATTTCACTTATATCGAGCCGATCGTTCATCGAAGGTGGGCGAAAACCGGGGAACCCGGAGAAAAACCACCAGACCATCCGTAAGCAGAACTTGGCTTTCCCACATATGACCCGAGCGAGGCTCGAACCACAGCGGTGAGAAACCTAATGGATTAAGAGTCAACTCTCTTATCCACTAGGCTACGGGGGCCCGTGATCTGGATCTATACTGTTTGCAAAGGCAGGATATAGCCGGGTTCAACAGGACTAGGGTTAATAGTAGAAATTTATGTATATGATTTTTGAGGAGAAATAAAAAAAAAAAATGGCACTTTTTAGCTGAAAACAAGTGCCTTATCTAGGGTTATGGACTATCTGAAAACTTACAGTAATCATGGCATTTGCAGCAATTTTATTCTCATGAACATCAATAAAGCTTTGAATGGATGGTCTTACTTTGACAAATTAGGCTTCTAATTTCAAATGAGTCAGGACTCTGCAGACACTGAATGGCAGTCAATCAGGCCCAAATCTTCAGACACCCATTCTTTAAATTAAACAAAATTCAAACACATTTGGCATAGACAATATACGCTGTATGCTGTGACTGGCTGCATGAATACACAGCCTCATCTGTGCTGCTTTTTTTTCTGTCTAAGGAATTCTACAGATTTTGTGAGTCCTAGCACAGACAATACCAGTAATCAATCACAGAGACTGACAGTGAGAATTACTTCTCAGACTTGGATCAACTTATGTTTTAGCCCTTAAAGTGCTAAGCAGAATTGTTGCAGACTACATTCTCATTTTTTTTCCCCTGGAGAAAATAAGACTGGACATTTCATGTGAATCATCTGCTAGGCAGATGATTCACATGAAATGCCAAGTCTTATTTTCACGGAATAAAAATACAAGAAAATTAAAATTTTGTCTTCTGCAGTTGTGATTAGCACTTTCAGGGTAAGCTATCTCTTTTCCAATGGACTCAAAAAAACATTTGTATTACAACATAAGAAAAAGGCCTTGATTGCCTACATATAGGCAAACAAAGTTTTACCACCCAGCCAACCCATTATGGTCATGTCAAGCCAATCAGTTTACCTAATCACACTTTTCCTGGGCAGGCTTAGTCCTCTAAGTGGTTAACCCTATTTGTGCACTTTCTTTCGCCAGAAAGTGACAGCTGTCCTTCTTGAATCAGTGGGAGAATGACAATAGAAAATATTTCATGATCAATCTCTATGAAAGAATGTTGCCAGATCCATACTGCCATGATACAGTGCACCCAGCAGTCTTTTATGAGTCTCAGTTCAGCCATAAAGTGCTAGAAGGAATATAGGGAGGAAAAATGCCATTTTGGGAATTGGACAGACAATAGCAGCTTGGATATAAATCTTGTTTTGTACTTACCATAAGAATTCTTCTATAACTGTCTCTGTCTATACCCCATAACTTCACATCTCCCTTCGCCTATAATGTAAAACAATACCAATATTAACCCTTGTCCTGCTGAATAAATTAAGATACCACGCCCATTTCTAATTTTCAGCCAATCAGATGACTTGATCCTGATTGTTGATATAAGTTCACATCCAGATTGTTGATACAAATTCACATATTAAATGGCAAACAGTGGAGATCCTGATCAGTTGGCTCCTTCAGAAGCCAACTGATCTGGATCTACACTGTTTGCAAAAGCAAGACATATACAGGTTCAGCAGGACTAGGGTTAAGGCTAATGAATTTACCCTGTAATGTAGCCTGGCACCGTGCTATGAGTTTTACATTTCTAATCTAACAAAGGTAAACTACTCCACCTTGACTATTTTTCTACACAAATCATCTCCATTACCAGCCAGAAACTGACAACTGCCCTTCTTGAATCAGCGGAAGGGAGAGAATGACGGTAGAAGATATTTCAAGATCAATCTCCACGAAAAAATTATATAATTGCCAATCTGACGGGTCAAACCCGCAACCTCCTGATCACCAGTCAGATGCGCATCTAACTGAGCACCTAGGCTGGCTATTTCTCCTTAGAAGTATACCTTGTGGGTACTCATTAGAAGCGCCTCGTCTTAGTGAATCACTTCTAATAAGTACCCACAACATACTGTATTCAACCTAATTACTGCACCATGCGCTTAAATTTTGGAAAATTACTGGGAAAACTTGTGGTAAAATATGTATCCATGCCTACTAAGAGTACACTTAAACAAAGATCAGCGAAGGACTTATCAAATGATACTTATGTGATGTTTTTGTGCTTTCTTTTTTCTTATCATCTTTATAAAAGCACATTTTGTGGGTACTCATTTGAACTGCATCGACAAGTCGATGCAATTCAAATGAGTACCCACAACATATGCCTTTATAAAGAAGTAGAGATCGCGAAGTAGACAAAAATTACACTGGCTGTAATCTGAAGACTACGGAATTGCTTGAGTGTGCGCTTATAGGGGTATGTGCGGTAATTAGTCTAATACGGTATGTTTTTGTGGAGAAATAGAAAACAGATCAATATTTTTTGGGATGCATAACACACCTTATCTGGAGCTATGAAAGTACTCCTAAAGAACCAGTTTGATCAGAGTCTATACTCCCAGCGGGCACATGACATTTATACAACCTTTGGGCTCGTCGATGCAATTGTATTAACATCATGTGCCTGCTTGGCTGTTTCCCATTCAGCATCACTTTTTAATATACAGCTATAAATATTAAATGATCAGAAATGAAAGACAAATTCCATGGAACAATGATGCCGATATTTCTCAATACCAACATGCAATATCAACAATGCACGCTTTCTTTAGATCAGTAATGCTTGCAAATGTCAATGTTTGTGTTGAGGTTTTACGGCCCAGTCAACCCGATGGGGTCATGTCGAGCGTGGTCAGTTGACCAAACCACAAGTTTACTGGGCAGGCTTAGTCCTCAAAGCGGTTAACCAGTATTGTGCACATTCTTTCGCCAGAAACTGACAACTGCCCTTCTTGAATCAGCAGAAGGGAGAGAATGACCGTAGAAAATATTTCATGATCAATCTCCACGAAAGAATGTTGCCGACCTCAGCGGGGGTTGAACCCGCGACCTCCTGGTCTCCAGTCGGACGGCGCATCCAACTGAGCCACCGAGGCCGGCACTTGCTTGTCAAACATTAACAAATTTCAAACTTTATTACCATTGTGGAATGTTGATGTTCATGATGTTAAAATTGCTGACGTCATTTTCACTTGATGTCATGAAATATGACATCAAGCTGGACCAACACATCATATGAATTACTCTTAAAGTTTGAAAGTTGCAAGTGAAGCAACAAAACTGATTTCTGCTCAACTAATGTGTTTTTGTGGCTAGAAAAAAAGCAACAGTGCAAAAATAATATCATATTGATATTGCACTTGTGCAAAAATGATATCACTTTCTGATATCAGTTTTGCATTATTATAGAAAATGCTATTTGCAGCGTCAAAATAAACAAAAATACAGAATAAGAAGCAAAACGAGAGAACAATATTTATAGTTATAATAATAAAAGGGTTATTGCACTGACACTGGTGAATATTGTCCCTTGTTGGGATATCTATGGATGCTCGCAAGCTTGCCTCCTTCGATATCCCAACTCGGGACAATATTCACAAATATCAGTGCAATAACCCTATATTATTATCAATCAGATTGTAGTCTGACGCCAAGCCTTATCTTCTCAGAAAAATTGATATACAAATGCATGTAGTATTTAAAAATGTCATCTGCAGCAGCTGATATTGGCACTGCTGAAATTGGCACTGTAAGGTTTAACAACCTGGGCCCAGTTGTTCAAAACTAACGATGTCATTAATTAACGTATATGCTAATATTTTTGCTGAAAAAAATGTGATTTTTTTTTTTTGCATTTGCAAAAGCTATTGACATTTTTTCAGCAAAAATACCTGTGAATTAGATATTGTACTTACTAGAACAGTTAACATTCTGACCACTAACCAACTTGTTAAGCTAACGATGCTTTAAACAACTGGGGCCTGCTGTCAAAAAAGTTCAGTGGAATGACAATCGGTCCGCTCCATTTAGGCAAACTGATACACTTTCAGGGAAGACAACTCTGTCAAAACTGCTCATCTATACTAAAAGGTAAGAATTTTCTCCCCTGGGGGAATTTGCTCCCCTTTTCAGAAGGGGCTTAAAGCAAACAGGAAGTTATAGTTGTCTCCCTTGTATAAAATGGCAGTAAACTCTAGCAAGTGTGTCCAGTCCCCTTAAACTGTTTAGTCAGGCATATCTAGACTGGCTCCAGACTCCAGTGACAAAATATTTATTCTTAAGATCACGTTTGATAATCTAACATAAAACCAAAATAATATCATGACTATTAAGGCTGGTCTCTCTAGTGACCAGCCTTTATAGTCATGATATTATTTTGGTTTTATTTCAGTGGATTATCAAACTGGATAATAAGAATAAATATTTAGTCACTGGAGACTGGAGCCAGTCTAAGGCATGTCTATCTGAATATTTACAGTGAATATGTTGTATGCCTAAAGGTCTAACAGACTGGAAATAACAAACTATTTTTATTCTGTGGTCTATTTCCGAGACGTCACTTACAAAATTAATTAAGAAATTACAGAATGACATTTTACAAAATGAGTAGGGAAGCACTACACAATTTTTATAGCTAAATGTATCTTGAATACTGTATTTACCCTAAGCATTTGGAGAGACAGAGACCATAGCAAACAGTTTAGATGATGACCAGACAACGAATACCGTTTCTGATTAAGGGTCAAAACTGTTTGCCACTAACCCCTCAGTTTTTAGAGCATCAATAGGTAGTATAAGTTCTATTTTCTTAATTTTTCTTAAAAAAATTAAGAAAAATACTTAAACCTTTTAAAACATGCAGCAAAACTGTAGCAGACAGCAATGTAATTTATAGATGTTTTTAGCATGCTAATATTTAAATTAGAAATTTTAAGGATCAAATCATTTTGTTGGGTTTTTCCCTAAAATATGGTTCAGCATTTTTCTTTTTTTGAGGGGGAAATGACAGTCTAAAATGTAAAGTTGTTTCTGAAGAGAAATAAGGACAAATATCACTCATTTGTCATCTGCCAATTTTACTTTCAGTATGCTCATTCCAGGGCCTTTTACTCTTCTGGGCCCGGTTGTTCAAAGTGTCATTAGCTTAACTTGTAAGTGGTCAAAATGTTAACTGCTCTAGTAAGTACAATATCTAATTCACTGGTATTTTTGCTGAAAAAATGTGAGTAGCTTTTGCAAATGCAAAAGCTACTCACATTTTTTCAGCAAAAATATCAGTGTATATGCCATATTTAATGATCAAAGTTTTAATGATACATTAACTAACGACATCATTAGTTTTCAACAACTAGGCCCTGATTAATTTCTGCATTTAAAACCTAAGTATTGGGACAGACAGGCCTGAGCAAACAGTGTAGACCCAGATCTGATGCCACACAGTGGTCAATAAGTAGTCAAAAAGGATTTATTCAAATTTTAGGTCAAGTATGGTTAGGAGTTAAGGTTTTCTGATATTTGGGGTAAATGCGGTATATCTTATAAGAAGGAAAGAATTTCTCATATCCTCAAGGAATACAAATGTTCTTCAAACCTTATTTTGGGGGATAATGCTCACTGGTACGGCTTCCCTATCAGATTTCAATTTGAAACAATTTAGAAATAAAATCTGTATGGTGTATCAGGTTCAACAATCAGGCTACAGATGAACTTAACCCCAGTACAAACTGTGCAGATTCAGATGAGACGGATCATACATCATGAAAACATGCCTATATAATTTTGACCCCTTTAAACCCCACTTTTATATAGTAAAACTGGCGTTTACAGGGGTATACATTATTTTTCTTATTTCTGCTCAAAAACATAGATTGTGGGTACTCGTTAGAACCGCCTCGCCAAGGCGGTTCTAATGAGTACCT
Source organism: Anodontia alba (assembly GCA_964016985.1). Lineage (NCBI taxonomy): Eukaryota > Metazoa > Mollusca > Bivalvia > Lucinida > Lucinidae > Anodontia > Anodontia alba. Next base: position 116,676,653 of record OZ024822.1, on the reverse strand, counting down.
ACAATCTATGTTTTGAGCAGAAATATGAAAAATACCATAGTCTTTTGTCTGAAAATTTTCAGTTTTTGGAGGTGAAATTTTCTGTATATTTGAATAGGCGTGTTTTCGTAATGATAAGCCACTGTCTATGACAAAACAAAATGGCAAAGTCATTAGACCATGGAAAATAAGTCATGGTCTCATATAATAATGCAGCATTGAGGTCTTGTTAGGAAGAAAATGTGTGCTAGGTTAGATGACTGCTTAACCCTTGTCCTGCTGAATAAATTAAGATGCCATGCCCACTTCTAATTTTCAGCCAATCAGATTACTTGATTCTGAATTTTGATAAAAATTCACATTCTTAATGACAAACAGTGCAGGTCCAGATCAGTTGGCTTCTTCAGAAGCCAACTGATCTGGATCTACACTGTTTGCAAAGGTAGGGTATATCCGGGTTCAGCAGGACAAGGGTTAACCTGTTAAGTCTGGAGACCCCAAAAAGAGTATTAACTCTCAAAACAGTTCAGACCCAGAATGCTGTGTCCTGAGCCTGTGTCTGATCACAGCCTTCACTGTTTGCAAATCGGTTTAGGCATTTTTCTCTAGGAACAGCAAAATCACATAGCCTGACATACCTAAAATTGTAATTTGACTCTTCCAATATATATATATATATATATATATATATATATATATATAGTGTGGTTAAGCAGGAGCAACAAAAATGTTTTATAAGGGAAAAAATATAAACTTGTCCCCCCCTCCACACCTCCCTTCCCCAGATATGGTTCAAATCTAATATTGTAAAACATTATTGGCAGAAAAGAATTGCAATCAATAAATAATATTCTACATGCCAAAACACATCTGAACAGCACCAAAAGAAATGGGTTCTTCTGGACATTTCAAAACAGTCAATCGGGACAATTTGCATAAAATGTCAAATTCTGTTTGTCGGGGAAAAATAAGCAAAATAATTCAAAATGTCTTCTGCTGAAATTTTTACCCAACATGCTTATCACAACTACAGCAGACATTACAAGAAATGTCATACATTACAAGAAATGTCTGCCTAGTTACTTCAGGTTGACAGCAAAGGCTCTGATTACACTGTGTAGAGGTGCAGGCTGACCCGAGTTTTAGCAGGGCCCACATGTCCAAGGGTACCTGGCTCATGTGTTGTGGGTATCAGGGGACTTGTTAAGACGGAGTATCTGGTGATAATTCTGGGATAATTTTCTCCAGTTCTCCATAAAAACATATGTTGTGGGTACTCATTAGAAGCTGGAGAAATAAGAAAACTTATCCCAGACATTACGAAAACACGCCTATTCAAATATATTGAAATTTTCACCTCCAAAAACAGAAAATTTTTAGACAAAAAAATCTCATATTTTTTTTATATTTCTGCTCAAGACATAGATTGTGGGTACTCGTTAGAACCGCCTCGGTGAGGCGGTTCTAACGAGTACTCACAATCTATGTTTTGAGCAAAAATAAGTAAAATAATGTATACCCCTTTAAACCCCAGTTTTTTCTATATAAAAGTGGGGTTCAAGGGGGTCAAAATTATATAGGCGTGTTTTCGTGATGATTATCGTCAAATACTCCTCCTTAACAAGTCCTCTGGCTATTGAATAGGGTTGCTTATAAGTTTGATAACCTGTGCTCAGGCCTGTTTGTCACAATCCTGAGGATAAATACCATAGGTCAGATGATGATGATGATGATTTTGTGTTTTATGTGCCTTTCAACATTATTTAAGTCATATCATGAAGATGGAAGGGTGATAATGAAAGGGTGATAATGAAATGCCATACAGTAATGCACTGAGTTTACATGATAATGAAAGGGTGATAATGAAATGCCATACAGTAATGCACTGAGTTTACATGATAATGAAAGGGTGATAATGAAATGCCATACAGTAATGCACTGAGTTTACATGATAATGAAAGGGTGATAATGAAATGCCATACAGTAATGCACTGAGTTTACATGATAATGAAAGGGTGATAATGAAATGCCATACAGTAATGCACTGAGTTTACATGATAATGAAAGGGTGATAATGAAATGCCATACAGTAATGCACTGAGTTTACATCTGGTGGGATTCACAGTAAGATCTTTGCTTCCTAATCTGATTTTTTTTAAGCGTGCTTGCCTGCATGCATGCGTGCGTGCGTGCATGCATGATGCATGTGTGTGTGTGTGAGGGAAGGAGAGGCATTTATCAGTGTAAGATCTTTGCTTCCTAGTGTATGTGTGTGTGTGTGTGCGTGTGTGTGGTGTGTGCATGCATGCGTGTGTGCATGCATGCGTGTGTATGTGTGTGTGCGTGTGTGTGTGTGTGCGTGTGGGAAGGAGAGGCATTTATCAGGGTTTCCTTATTATCAGAATAAATACAGTAGATTCTGTGACAAGCAACTGCTGTCAATTACAACTGATGATTGATCAAATGGTCCCAGGTGACTTATTTTAATGATTGATTGCAAAGTTCTACCAGTTTACAATACTACTGAAGCTCATGATCCTTGTTCCATATTTACATTGTATGACAGCATTCCAGATAAGAGAGGTTCAATATTTACTTAGTATTTGGGGGGCAACATTGTACCAAAATAACCCAAAGTATTGTGGTAGTCAGGCCTGAGAAAACAGCTAAAACCCAGATTAGATGCCAAAGTTGTATAGATGCAGTAAAATAGTAGTAAAATAGACATGTTCAAATTTTGACAAATAAGGAAAGAAGTAAAGGTGTCCCAATATTGCAGTAAATTATGATGATTTAGCATAGGTTTGTTTGTTTGTCTGTGTTGAGGTTTTATGGCCCAGTCAACCCAATGGGGTCATGTCGAGCATGATCAGTTTACCTAACAACACATTTACTGGGCAGGCTTAGTCCTCTAAGCAGTTAACCAGTATTGTGCACATTCTTTCGCCAGAAACTGACAATTGCCCTTCTTGAATCAGCGGAAGGGAGAGAATGACCGTAGAAAATATTTCATGATCAATCTCCACGAAAGAATGTTGCCGACCTCAGCCAGGGTTGAACCCGCGACCTCCTGGTCTCCAGTCGGATGGGTGGGTACTGGGTAATTATTTTTTTTATTTCTCCATGAAAACATATGTTGTGGGTACTCATTAGGCGCTTCTAATGAGTACCCACAACATATGTTTTTGTGGCCAAATAAGAAAATATATATACTTTCGGATTGAAAAAAATAAGCATCTTGTCAAAAGCTATGGATTTAGTGTTTTTCATCTCCTTCAACATTATGTCATACTGAGACAATGAAGGCATGATGAAAGGCTCTGTGCTATGCAGTGAAATGCCATACAATCATGAACTGTATTCTGTCACTAGCAGAATTCGAACCTCACTAGCAGAATTCCACCCTTCTACCATAAGATCTTGCAATCTGAAGTCAGAAGCGCTCACATCTCATTGCTGCTATGAGGAAACTTCATTTAGGCAGAGTATGGTAGCTTCTCTTTTGTATTGAATCAGTTGACTTAATTCTAATGCAATACAGCAACATGTTCTCAATGGCAGACTGAAAAAATATGGATTTTTTTTTCTTCATCAAAAGAAGAGCTTATTAAGCTGATGTACAAAATAACAATGTAAATTTTCCCTGCAATATCCCTCATTAACACTTACCACTGTATGGGCAGATTCAGCAGATGACAAATTGGTGATCTTTTTTCTTATACATGTACTTCCTGGAAAATAGGATCTGACACTTCATGCAAATTGTCTCCTAAGGAGACAATTTTCATGAAGTGTCTAATCCTATTTTCTAGGAAAAATAAGAAAAATATTTAAAATGACGTCTGCTGAAATTTTTACCCAGCATGCAAAGTGTTAATTAATTACCTCAGTTTATTGATCACTGCCCCTTACTTAGCTTTTAGTTACTTATTAACCTTCTGGATCAACTTTCAGTTACTACTAATTATCTGGTCAACAAGTTTTTACCATATTTATCCTAAATTTTTGGATACCTTAAAGTTAACCTTAACTAAGCCTTAAATTGCTAAGCAAAACTGTAGCAGGCAACAAACATACTTTTATTAATATTATTTTCCCAAGAAAATAAGACTTAGTATTTCATGTAAATCGTCTGCTCTGCATACTATTCACATAAAATGTCAAACTTTATCTTCTCTGAAAAATAATACAAAACATTCAAAGATTCGTCTGCTGTTGTTGTGACAGGCACTTTAATTAAAAGGTTATCTCCTTACCTTACTTGTAAGACAAAATGAATAAGTCCATTTAATTACCAGTGTTGAATGTTTCTGACATGGCCAACAGGGCAGACCCTGATCAGACCCATGTTCTGCAGCATCGTATCTGGATCTACACTGTTTGCCATGTTAGACACAGCCAAAAGATAATAACATACTTAGGATTATTACTTAGGATTATTACAGTACTCTCTAACAGTCAATATTCCACATCAGAGGCTTATAATTCTTCTACAGGGCTATCATCTCCCTAGTTTAGGGTACATAACATATAGTGTGCAGGTTGCCTAGCATTTGATTGGCTGCTGACTGAGAGCTTTATCAGGAGTACAATATAGTTCTCTTTGAAAAACTGTTTTGATAATAGCTTTCACATCTGCAGTACTTCATTAAATGTTTAGAAATAATAATTACACGTCAGCTGCCCAGTCAAAGCTGGTTAACACTGAGCATGCTGGGTAAAAATTTCAGCAGAGGACATTTTGAATTTTTTTTTCTTATTTTTCCCAGAAAATGGGGTTTGACATTTCATGTCAACTCACATAGTCTCCTTAGGAGGCAGTCTGCATGAAATGTCAAACCCGGCTTCCTGGGGAAAAATAGAAAACTATCATTAAATTGTCTGCTGAATTGGTAATAAACGTGAAACCATATCTTAATCTGATCTTCTTAATTCGCAGCAAGGGTTATACATCATAGCCCCATTAGTAGAATTATAAGTCTCTGTCTGCACTTTTTAATAAAAGTGCTGCAAGTACTGCACCATGCTCCACCACTGCACTTACATCAAGCAAGTGCCATAACTCTGTCAAAAATAAAATCAAAGGGAAGTCTTTCCCTAAATATTATCAACACTGATGCATGTACATATGTGAATTTTGATTAAAATGTTCAACATGATTGTGTCCTTTTTTTGGTACATAGTAGAAATGGCTATTTGCATTATCTACATAGTAGAAACAGCTATTTTCAACATCTCGTACTATGTTGATTTTTTTTTTTTTTTATTTGGGTTTTACGGCCCTTTCAAGAATATTTCACTTATATCGAGCCGATCGTTCATCGAAGGTGGGCGAAAACCGGAGAACCCGGAGAAAAACCACCTGACCATCCGTAAGCAGAACTTGGCTTTCCCACATATGACCCGAGCGAGGCTCGAACCACAGCGGTGAGAAACCTAATGGATTAAGAGTCAACTCTCTTATCCACTAGGCTACGGGGGCCCGTTCTTACTATGTTCAAAGGGCTGCAACTCCAAAAGTAGTTTAACCAGAGTTTCGGTTTTTGTGTTCTGCATGTTGTCTCATGATGCTTTACATTTGTAAGAAATTTCATTAAAATATCTCAAACAGTACAGGATAGAAATGGCTATGTTCAATGTTCAAAGGGCAATAACTCCAAAAGAAGGCAAACCAGAGTTACAGTTCATGTGTTCTGCAAGTCGTCTCACAGTGCTTTACATTTGTGTGAAGTTTTGTGAAAATATAGAGTGGACACGAGTACAAAGTAGAAATGGCTATTTTCAATATCTACTATGTTCAAAGGGCCACAACTCCAAAAGTAGGTTAACCAGAGTTATGGTTCATGTTTTCTGTATGTCGTGCAAAGATCTTTCACAGTATCAGAGTTATGGAGCTGACACAAATGATAGAAGGGCTGATGAAAGGACAGCTGGATGGACACTCAAAATTTTGGAGAATATAACATTATACCCTCGCCACTTTTTGTGGGCGGGCTTATAAACAGTCAGCAATGTTATTCCACTCATCTGTTCACTTGTCCATCCATGTGTCTGAGCGCTTATAATTGATGCTAACTTCTCCTTGGAACTTGAACATGTCATTAGGACAAATATTTCAATGTGCACTGTCCTAATACAATCATGGTCAGACAGCCAGGGATAGGGCCAGGTGGGGCCGGCTGGGGACTGGAAAGTATCAAACTTACTCTTTTTTACACATAAAGATAGCATGGTCATGTCGCATATTAAATCACCTGCCATCAGGTGATTTAATATGTGACATGACCATGCTTTTTTTTTTTCAGGACTGTCATGAAGCATGTGGTATGAGTGGATTTGTTCACAAAGTTTTGTTCTGGGGTGATTGGGGAAGGGCCAAGGGTTGGGCTTGTTTTGACTGCATTGTTTTACAGCCCAGTCAACCCAATGGGGTCATGTAGTGCATGGTCAATTTACCTAACCACACAAACGTTTACTGGGCAGGCTTAGTCCTCTAAGCTGTTAACCAGTATTGTGCACATTCTTTTGCCAAAAACTGACAACTGCCTTTCTTGATTCAGCGGAAGGGAGGGAATGACCATATAAAATATTTCATGATCAATCTCCACGGAAGAAGGTTGGGCTTGTTCATGTCAAGATGATGAAATAATGATATTAAAAGAAAGAATCAGAACAATGAAATGGTGTACAGTCAAAGACTGGGATTTGAACTAAGGACCTAGAAGTCGGTAGTGTTAACATGATCAGCCATCCCGGAAAAACAGGGCTTGACAATTTGTGCACATAACGGAATGTCAAGCCAGCCCTATTTGGAGAAAAATAAGAAAGAACATTTCAAAATATCACTGGACTTTTTGGTGATAATTCTCGGATAATTTTCTCCAGTTCTCCCCAGAAACATATGTAGTGGGTACCCATAAGAAGTGCCTCAGAAAGGTGCTTCTAATGAGTAGCCATACATAACTTTTTATGGAGAAATAAGAAAAATTATCCCAGAATTATCATCAAATATGTCTCCATGACCTGGGTCCTATGATACTGATATGTCAGCATCTGATCAGGGTCTACACTGTTTGTCACTCATCCAGCACTATTTTAGACACAGGTATTAAGATGTTTTCAAATTTTAAGGCAAGTGTGGTAACGAGTTAAGGTGTCCCAATTCTTAGGATAAATACAGTATTTTCTAAAGGCCACTGACAATATTAGCCCTTGTCATGCTGAATAAATTAAGCTGCCATGCCCACTTCCAATTTACAGCCAATCAGATTACTCGATCTGGATTGTTCTATAAAATCGCATAATGTCAAACAGTGCAGCTCCAGATCAGTTGACTTCTTCAAAAGCCAACTGATCTGGATGTACACTGTTTGCAAAGGCAGGGTATATCCGGGTACATCAGGAGATACCAGCATGAGAAATACAGCAACAAAGAATAAACCCTTGTCATGCTGAATAAATCAAGATGCCACACCCACTTCTAGTTATCAGCCGATCAGAGTACTTGATCCAGTTTGTTGATACAAATTCACATATTTAATGGCAAACAGTGCAGATCAAGATCAGTTAATCTGGATCTACACTGTTTGCAAGGCAGGGCATATCCAGGTTCAGCAGGACTAGGGTTTAATCTGTGAGTGAGTGACATCTCATGGACTCTTATTTATTTGGAGAATGGAATCAATAAGGCTCACTAAAATCTCCTCTAAAACCTTTTGATTTAAATATTTCTGGTTATTTGTCAAAGTTTAATCACTGCTGTTGCATAGTTTTTTTTTGTTTTTTTTTTGTTTTTTTTTTTGGGGGGGGGGGGGGGGGGGGAGGTGGTGGTAAAATAATTTTTACCATATAATAAAACAATTATTTGATGATGGTTTAACAGCATATTTTCTAAGTTATACAACAACTGATAATCCAGATGAAAATTTTTATGATGATTTTTGATCAAAACATATCTTGTGGTAATCTGAGCAGGAGATCTGTTGTGATATCTAATATTCTATGAAACATTTGACAGAAGCAAATGGACATTTATGCTGCTACCATCACTATTTTGCTAGAAAATAGCCACATAAGAGTTAGAGAAAATTGCTAATGGAACAAATCCCATTCAAATACATTTTTAAACTGTCCATTTTAATCTGCAGCCACATTAATACCCTTCCTTCTGCTGCTCATTCTAACAAATGAACATTTATGAGACTCCCAGATGGATGGACAGACAGACACAGAGGGGAAAACAATACCCCAACACTATCGTGTGGCAGGATATAAAAAGGCCATGTCTTTTTTTTAGAGTCACCAGAGTGACCAGCCTTTATAGTCATGACATTATTTTGATCTTATAAGTATTTAGTCATTGGAGACTGAAGCAAGTCTATAGCCTATACTGCCAACATATCGAGGGTTGAGCGCAAGACTATGGTAACTCAAACATATTTTTGAAACCCTTGTTTAGAGGCAACTTGGACCCCTTTGTAAACAATGCAAATTTAGGTGCCATTGCTCATACGAGCAATGGCACCTAAATTTTCATTGTTTACAGAAAGAAATGTTGTAATCTTCATAACACCTTCATGGTGAGGAGATTAGGTTTGGGGAAAAACAACCATCTGACTTACGCCAGTCTTGCGCTCAACCCTCGATATTAGGTGTAATGCCTTAGCTTGTTTTACTTGGCCTGGCTCTGACATACTGAAGTAAACTAACACCTATTCACAAGAAAAAAAAAAAAAAAAAAAAAAAAAAAAAAGAAAAGTTTGAATCTCATTGGAGCTCCTCCTAAAGGAAAGAATTGGATCCCAGAGAGATCAAAATCTTTCCTTTAAGAGTAGCCTGCCCTTCTCCCTCAATTTTTGAAAGGATTCCAGTGCTAGGGGACTAAATGACAGTCTATAAAAAATGTCTCCCTTTATAAAATGGTGGCAAATATTCATTTGCAGTAGAGAGATAAACATATTTTTACCTCTTACCATAGCTCCTGATAAGAGCGGGTATCCACAGAATGTGTTTTCTTATCTTGCCATGAAAACATATGTTGTAGGTACTCATCAGAAGTGCCTCAGGGAGGTGCTTCTACTGAGTACACACATGTTTGGTACTTTTTGGCTACAAAAAAGTGCCTTGTCTGGAGCTGGGCCTATACACCTATACAACAAATAAGTTGTCCTAGAGGTCACTAAAGTTTGACCAGGGAGTATGGTGTCTAGACAATAGACAGTCTCCAGGGACAATTCCATACAAGTGTAATGAGGTAAAATTGAATCTGGCAGACTGTGAAAGCAACCTCTTAATTACACTTGCAAATAAGGAATAATGACGGCAGGCATGCTTCTATACTTATTCTCCTGCAGGGTCTAGAGAAATCAGCATCTGCAGGAAAGGAAACAGGAAGCCACAGACATTCCATGGAAATGTTGGTTGGTTGGCTGGTTTGAATTTAACGGCCCAGTCAACACTATTAGTCCTGAACCTGCTGAATAGGGATATGCCCTGCCTTTGCTAAAGCGTAGCTCCAGATCAGTTGGCTTCTGAAGAAGCTAACTGATCTTGATCTGCACCTTGTCATGCTGAATAAATTAAGATGCCACGCCCACTTCTAATTTCCAGCCAATCAGATTACTTGATCCGGGTTTTTGATAGCAATTCACATATTTAATGACAGACAGTGCAGATCCAGATCAGTTAGCTTCTTCAGAAGCCAACTGATTTTGATCTACACTGTTTGCTAAGACAGGGCATGTCATGTTCAACAAGAGAAGGGTTAAGTATGTGGATTTGTATCAAAGATCAGTTGGCTTCTGAAGGAGCCATCTGTATCAAAGATCAGTTGGCTTCTGAAGGAGCCATCAGCATCTGCACTGTTTAACATTAAGTATGTGGATTTATATCAACACACTGGATCAAGTAATCTGATTGGCTGACAATTAGAAGTGGGTGTGGCATTTTAATTTATATTCAGTGTAACAAGGATTAAGATCAAGTTGAGTTGGACAGTTACTAATGACACTGTTCCTGGACAGGCTTAGTCCTTCCTCTAAGCAGTTAACCAGTGCTTGTGCTCATTCTTTTGCTAGAAATGGACAACTGCCCTTCTAAATCAGCAAAAGGGAGAGAATGACTGTAGGAAATATTTCACTATCAATCTCCACAAAAGAAAGTTGCCTGACCCTGCGGGTATCAACCAACAACCTCCGGTTTGTCAGTAGAACCCGCACTTGACTGAGCCACTGAGGCCAGTGGTGGAAATGGTAGATAATCTATCAATTTTTAAATCTTTGCATGCTGGGTAATTTTGCATGCTTTTTTGTCATCTGTGGATTTTTTTTAAAAAATAACTTCTTCAAATAATCTTTCAGGAATACCATCAGAGGTCAAATAGTTTCGATCCAGATCAGGCCCGATGTTTTGTAGGGCCTGATCTGGGTCCAAACTGTTTGCCAAAGTTATTAGCAAACGACAAAAGTCACCACTAGCGGGCAAAGAGTTAAAAACTCCCTTCGGCTACCCAGTGTTGTGTAAAAAGTTACGGAAGGAATGGCAATCATTGCAATTTTGAACAAACTGATACATTAAGGGGACTGGATATACCTGATAGCTTTTATCATCATCATCATCATCATCATATTTGCCATTAACGTGCAAGTACAGGGCAACATCCACATCTGTGGGTCCCCTTTCAGGTAGCTGGCTTGCTGCATGCATGGCAGATCTCACACTAGATCTCCAGGTATATCTATCATGTGGGTTGAGAGCCGAGAGCTTCCACCCTCTGCAATCCCTCTCTGTCAGCTGCTTCTATGTCATCTTTGGCCTCCCAGGCCCAGGTTTTCTATCAACCTGTATGTCAAAGGCTGTCCTGAGTGCACCATTGGAGGGTTCCACGTCCATACCAATGGAGCCTTCTCTCCTTTAGAATGAGGTCCAGATCTTCAATGCCAAGCCGCACAAGTAGCTCATTGGATCTGGTGGTGACAATGTCTTGCGGCTTGACATTGCAGATCCGTCTGATCATTGCCCTGTCATTTTGCTGCAAATGTTGGAGGTTTGGCTTTGTCAATGGCCAAGTTTCACTGGCATGGAGCATTGCGTTCCACACATGAGCTGTACATGCAGCCACGTGTCTTGAAAGAGAGGAGGCAGGAAGAGAGAACTGGTAGCAGCTCCTTGAACTTCTTCCAGGTGGTTTTCACATGTGTTGTGGTTGAAATTTCACAGCCACCGGCTGCTGACAGCATGTCTCCTAGGTAGCAAAAGGAAGCTACCACCTCCAGCTTGTCAGGTCCGACTGACTTCCCTCTGTGATCTGCCGTCCAAGGGGTGTGCAGTTACCTGGCACCATGTATATCTGAAATCAGGGTCTTTGTCAAGTGCTTGAGCCCACTGCATTTCTTGTACACCCAGTGCTTGTTGCTGTTGCAGAAGATGCTGTTGCTGCCCATTCCAGTGCGACAGACGGCACATGGAAACTCGCCTGAACTCTGCAGGAGGCCCAGGCCCGTACCACAGATCATGATTGTCTTTCCTGCATTTACTCTCAGTCCTTTCTTCTCCATTGCTTCCTGACACATTTCTCCAGCGATTCTGCAATGATAACAAGGCCAGAGGACCCCAGAGCGGAACTCGCGTGACAAGGCTTCAAGCACAGTGATGAAATGATGAAGAGCAGCGGGCTGAGTACCGAGCCTTGGGGAACACCGACCTTCACTTCAAACTCTTCATTGCACCCTTCACTAACATGTACATGGCTCCGTGCATTGGCATACATCCCCTGCACCAGTCGCACAATCCATTCCCCACACCAAGTTTTCTCAGCTCCCACCAGATGACCTTCTGAGGCACTTGGTCAAACACCTTCTCCAGGTCTACAAAAGCCATGTAGAGTCTCTTGTTGGCAGCTAGATACTTCTCTTGCAGCTGCCTGACTACAAAGATTGTGTCTGTTGTGCCTCTGCCTGGGATGAAGCCAAACTGGGAATTGTCAATTGACACCAACTGTCTGATGAGGCTGTCCACAATCCTCTGCAGGACTTTCATGACCTGCTCTGAGACCATGGTAGTTTCCCCTTTCCAATGCATTCCCTTTACCCTCATAGAGGCAGACAATGAAACTCTGCTCCCAGTCAGAGGGTACCTTGCCATCGCGAATGATCGCAGCTGCGAGCTCATGGATCATGGAGCCGCCCGTGTCACCACCTGCTCATATCATCTCCACCACTATGCCTGAAAGGCCCGGTGCTTTGGCCTCCTTCATCTGAGAGACAGCCTTCTTAACCATATCATTTCTGTATTTTTAACATGGGAGACAACTTCTGTGGCTTTCTGTTTGCTTTCTTGCAAACCAGCCCCCCTTCTGATAAGGGGTCTACTCTATAAGAAAAGAAATTGCTCCAAATGGGAGCAAACTGGAGCAAATTCTTTCCACTTAGAGCAGACTTCTTTTCAGAAGGGCGGTAAAACAAACTAAGAGTTGCCTCCCCTTACATTGTATCCATTCCCTTTAAGGATCAGTTTGATCAGTATGAACACTGTTTCTCAGACCTGTCTGTCCAAATATTTTGGGTAAATACAGTACTTGTATACGATAAGGACCAAGAAAACTAATCTGTATTTAACCTTACTACTCTCTCTGCCAATTCAGCAGATGACAAAGTATTATCTTTTTTCTTATTTTCCCAAGAAAACAGGATTTGACATTTCATGCAAATTTTGTCTCCATCGGAGATCATTGGAGACAATCTGAATGAAATATCAAATCCTGCTTTCTGGGGAAAATAAGAAAAATCTTTCAATCTGTCGTCCCCTGAAAATTTTACCCAGCATGCTAAATGTTAAAACATTTTTTCTTTGTTGCTGTGGAAAGAAGTTTCTTGAAACCCTCTATATTACCATACCCTCTGTATTATGAATGCCAATTCAGAGTTTCAAGCACTACTTAGAGACAGCTGACAGATCCACTTGCTTATTACTGTCTTCTGTAAAACAACTTCAAGACCAAATCTGCCGTAAGTTCCACACAATTCAGCCAGCACCAGAAAAAATCTACCATACCAAAAATGTTATGTGCCGTGCTTTTTTCTTTTTTTTAGCACATATGTACCATATTAACCCTACATATTTGGACTGACATGCCTAAGCAAACAATGTAGACCCAGATCAGATGCTGCATATGTTCCTACTTGTTTGCCTCTCATCCAGCAATCTGTTAAACCCAGATCAAGCAATCTAATTGGTTGAAAATTAGAAGTGGGGTGGCATCTTAATTTATTCAGTATGACAAGGGTTAAAGTAGATACAGACAAAGGAGGCCCAGATCAGACTGCACATCAGCCCAGTCTGATTATGCCCCATAGCTCTTGATAACATTGGTATCAGAGAACTATTTTTTTATTTGTAAAGACGTAAGTTGTAGGTACCCATTAAAAGCACCTCACTGAGGTGCTTCTAATGGGTATCTACAACGTTGGTTTACCTCACTGAGGTGCTTCTAATGGGTATCTACAACGTTGGTTTAGTAAGTAACTTCTAAGTACCCACAACACATGTTTTCCTGACTTAATAAGAAGAATATAAAAGTTCTTTTGATGAAAAAGTGCATAATCCATTAGCTATGAGTTCATAGACATCACAAAAACACACAATTTTGACCCCCTTAAACCCCCCTTTTATATAGTAAAACTGGGGTTTACAGGGGTATACATTATTTTTCTTATTTCTAATCAAACCCGAGGCAGTTCTAACGAGTACCTACAATCTATGTTTCGAGCAGAAATATGAAAAAATATCAGTTTTTTATCTAAACATTTTCAGATTTTGGAGGTGAAATTTTCTATATATTTGAATAGGCGTGTTTTCGTAATGGAGAATTAAGAAAAATACTGAATATTTTATTTTTTTCTAGTTCTCCACAAACTCGGTAAGGCACTTCTAATAAGTACCCAGAACATGATATTTTTCTTAATACTCCCATCTTTTCCTCGAGTAATAAGAAAAATATCAATACTCTTTGGCTGAAAAAAATCCTTCATCTAGAAGTACTGTTATGAGAACTCTTTTCTCAAGACGAGGCTCCTTGTATCTCCTTAGCTCATGATGCAATTGTAAATCAGCAATCAAACGATCAATACAGAACAAATGAGCTGTGCCACTTTAACCCTTAATGCGCCAAATTTAAATATTAGCAGACGACATTTTATTTATTTTTTCTTTTTTTTTTTTTTTTGAGAAAATTGTATTTGACATTTCATTTGAACTGTTTCTGTAGGAGACATTTCACATGAAATGTCATCTTATTTTCTAAAAAAATATAAGAATACAGTAAAACCTGTCTTAAAGGCCACCTGTTTTAAGCATCCACCTCCATTAAGAAGCCATATTTTAATTTCCCTTTAAAGTCAAATAAAGGAAAATTAACTTCTATTAACCCTTGTCTGCTGAACCGGGATATGCCCTGCCTTGGCAAACAGTGTAGATCTAGATCTGTTGGCTGACCTGGATCTGCACTGTTTGTCATTCCATATTTGAATTTGTATTAACAATCTGGATCAAGTAATCTGACTGGCTGAAAATGAGAAGTGGGCATGGCATCTTAATTTATTCAGCAGGACAAAGGTTAAGCAAGCACCTGTCTCAATTAAGCAACCACTTTTTGGCCTTCCCTTTGGTGCTTGCTGAACACAGGTTTGACTGTATCTAACTTGCAGACTGCAGGGATAACCTTCTGCTTGAAAAAGTTAATAATTAGCAAACCACATTAAACTTTTTTTTTTTTTTTCTTTTTTTTTTACAGTTTTGTTCTCGCTTCGAAAAATCTGAAAAAGTAGTATATTCTTTAGGCCTGTTACTTTCTGCAAGAGCAAGTTCAACTCTACCAGGGTTCCAGATAAGCAGAGTATTCAACTCATGATTTTGTTTGCTTGAGTTGCGACTTTACGTCCCTGTCAACAATACTTCAGTCATGTTGGGACATCTCCAACAGAGAAAAAATTGACAGGATTGACTTAAAGAAGCAACTAGAAAGAGCGCCCCTCCCCCCTTATTCCACACCTGCTTCAAGCACAACAGGCCTTTGCAATAATTTATGCCAAATCAGTACAATTTCCTGAAGTCAAAAGCAATAATGCACCTTCACATGACCCAAACATCAGTTCCTCCACCCCAATTCACTATTCTTTTGACTTCTCTAAAAAAAGACTGCCGGTTTATGGAGATGGTGCTAATGAGATCTGTATTCTTGACAAAAAGCATTTGAAGTTCTTACCCATACATGCCACAAAGCAAAGTCCAACAATGCAGTCACAAGGAATTTGCTGAGTGAATATTTTGTGACTGTTGGTGGTGTTCAAGAAATGGAGCTAAACACGCAGACTAAACATTGTTCAGCCAAGCATAAAGAAGAGGTCAAGGTCAATAACAGTCTACAGTTCTGGGCAGGGTGCATCATGGTGGATGTGTGTATGAAATTTCATTTAGTCTAGAAGCCTTGGTGTTTAAGAAACAGAGCTAAATGCATAGACATAACATTCTTGATGTTGACATGAACAACGAGGCCATTGCCAACGACAAAACCATAAAGCGAGCCCAATGTCACCCCTGCTTGCTAAAGCAGTCTGAACAATAAAGACTCTTCAAGCTGACAATCAGACCATCAAACTGTATTGATGTGTTAGATATAAGTGTATTCTGACTTAAAGAATGCATGAAGGTTTGAAATCAAATTCTTATCAAGAAATTCAGCATGAAGTATTAAACAAGATTCATAGAGCTAGATAAGAAGCATATTCAAATACATATTTTTCTTATTTCTCCATGAAAACCTAATTTGTGTGTACTCATTGGAATCACCTCACTGAGGCAATTCCAGTGAGTACCCAAAACATAGGTTTTTGAGGAGAAATAAGAAAAATATTGATGTTTCTTTTGTTGAAAAAGTGTCATACCTGGAGTTATGTTGATTGTAACTTAGCATGATGCAGCTTGATTAATCTTCTCATATGCAGTGTGAACAATCAAACTGGCATGAAAATCTGCATTCTGCCTTAGATCTAGCTATGAATATTCCATAGCTCCAGATAAGGCACTTTTTTCAACCTAAAAGTAGATATTTTTCTTACTTGTCCATGGAAAAATATGTTGTGGGTACTCATTACATTGATTGTGTTGGGGTTTATTGACATGTCAACCCTTGTGGGTCATTTTGTGTCATCTCCCAGAGAAACGGAGAAGAGAGATAGAAGAGACAGAAGGTTAGATGAAAGAGAAGGACAAGGAATGAAGAGGAAAATGAATGAACATGAAGAAGCAGAAGAAATAAAAACATCCCCCTCTACTCTTACCTGCTGAAAGGATAGCAGGCCTTGCCCAACAGTTGGACGCCCTGGTGACGTAAGATACATGACACCTTTGCCTCACCCAACCACCCCTTGAGAACTCATTACTTGTGCCTAACAGAGGTGCTTCTAATGAGTACCCACAACATATGTTTTTGTGGAGAAATAAAAAAAGTATTCTGTGGATACCCCCTCTTATCTGTAGCTATGATATTTAGTTTATTTTTTCGATGGTAACACATGATGTGGGTACACATTAGAAGTACCTCACTGAGGTGCTTCTAATGAATACCCACAACATACATTTCCAAAGGAGGGTACTCATAAGAAGCACCTTGGTGAGGCACTTCTAATGAGTACCCAAAACATGTTTTGTTTGAGGATTTTTTGCCAAAGAAATAAGATAAATCATCAATATTTTTTTAGTTGTTCTATTTGAGTCTAAATGCATGTGAATGCAACAGCAGAACCTTGGCGCATCAATTTAGTAAACAGTAAAGATCCTGGACTGATCCACATGCTGGATTGATCCACATGCTTGTCTGGATCTTTACTGTTTTCCCTCAGTGAATCATCAGTCTTAACCCCTAAAAGGGTAATTGGCAAACAGTGCAGACCCAGATCAGATGCCGCAAAATGCGGCATCTGATCAGGGTCTCCACTATTTGCAAATAGTTTAGCCGTTTTTTCTCTTGTAATATCTAAATCTCATAGCTATAGCTGGACATACCTAAAATTGAAATTGGACTCTTCCAATATATAGTGTGGGGAAGTCTATTCAGTCTACAATGGGTTAAAAAGTCGGGGACATATGTGAACAGCAGAGGCAATGACATTCCAGATAATATTACGAATAATGTTTTTTGTTTCACAACAAGCATCATTTATTTAATGAGCTACATCAATACATGTTTGCACAGCAGACCTTTAATCTCAATCTCTTTGATTACTAGAAAAGAAGCGATTCCAGAAAAATTATTGTGGCAATTCTTTGTTTTAATGTATTATCCATTCAGATTCTGTAATTGAATATCTAGGTGATAATTTAGTGTTTTACATCTCTTTCAACATTATTTAAGTCATAATAAGATGATCAAGAGATACTTTAAAGGCTCTGTGCAATGAATTGCCACACGGACATGAGATGAACTCTGCCTCTTGTAGGATTCAAACATGGGGCCTCTTAATCCAAAGTCAGGAGCTTTAATTTAATATCTAGAATAAAAGGGCTTACCGTATACAACCTAATTATCGCACATAACCCTATAAGTGCACAGTAAAGCAATTCTGCAGTCTTCAGACTACAGCCAGTGTACTTTTGTCTACTTCTTTTGAAGGGTATATGTTGTGGGTACCTATTTGAATTGCATCAACTTGCTAATACAATTAATCATTGCAATTCAAATGAGTACCCACAAAAAAAAAAAAATAAATAAAAATCATAAAAGCATCACATAAACATCACTTGATAAGTCATTCGCTGATCTTTTTTTTTTTTTTTAAAGTGCACCCTTAGTAAAGGTAGGTACACATTTTACCACAAGTTTTCCCAGTATTTTTGAAAAACCCAAGCGCACAGTGCAATAATTAGGTCAAATACAGTACATAATTTCTGCAAGCAAAAACAAGCAGTATTTGGTATTCTGATGACTCAATAAAATATCCTATTTACCTTAAATATTCAGTCATCTTCATTCCTTTCTATACTTGTCTAAACTTTTGAACAATTTTACCACCTGATGGCGTGTCTAAAAACTACTAGATGAGTGGAAAGTAGTGTAGACCCTGATCAGATGCCACATTCTGTGGCATCTGATCTGGGTCGACACTATTTGCTCAGGCATGTCTGTTGGAATAATTAAGGTAAATACTTCAGTCACTGTTTGTGACAAGGTCATTATCTTCTAGTTCTTACAACGTATGTTCTACTTACTTTGACTGTAGCAGCTCTTGGTGTACCATAAATAAGTGCCAACTCTCCGAAACTACCGCCTTCTCCTATACTTGTCACATGTTCGTTATTAACAAAGATCTGAAATAAAGGAATATCTTTGGTCAGATTTATAAAGAAACGAAAGCTAACTCTCTGAAACTACCGCCTTATCCTATACTTGCCAAATGTTTGTTATCAACATTTTGTTATTAAAAAAGATCTAAAATAAAGGAATATCTTTAATCAGGGCCCAGTTGTTCAAAACTAACGATGTTGTTAGTTAACGATTCATTAAAATTTACATCGAGTGATATGCAAATATACTAAAAATTTTTGTGAAAAAATGTGAGTAGCTTTTGCACTGCAAAAGCTACTCACATTTTTTCAGCAAAAAATACCAGAATATTGTATGCTGAATCTGCTAAACCAGTTAACAAAATCACCCTTAACAAGCTCGTTAAGCTAACGAGGCTTTGAACAACTGGGCCCAGATTTATAAATAAATGAAAGCCAACTCTCCCAAACTGCTGCCATCTCCTATACTTGTCACATGTTCGTTATTAACAATTAAAGATCTGAAATAAAGGAATATCTTTGGTCAGATATAAATACGTAAGTGCCAACTCTCTGAAACTACTGCCTTCTAAACTTGACACATACCCATTATCCACAAAGATCTAAACTAACTACTATATTAACTGTCCTGAAATTTCAAACATTTTATTACATACCGTGCTTTTTGGGCTCTAATTGTGTTCATAAAATTAATGTAGTGTTTCTAACACTACATTTATGGAATAGCACACAGTGTAGACTCAGATCAAACTGTTCCTTCTCTGTCTGCATATACCACTTTTGTTTGTGTTGAGGTTTACGGCCCAGTCAACCCAATGGGGTCATACCTAACCACACGTTTACTGGGCAGGCTTAGTCCTCTAAGCGGTTAACCAGTATTGTGCACATTCTTTCGCAAGAAACCATATACCACTTTATCAAGAAACTTTGATGTAAGAAATTTTAGGGCATTTACCATATATTTAGAGGTACATGTATGTATAAACGAGCACCAGTTCTTAAACTACCATCATCAAAAATATTTGTCACACACTCATTATTCAAGAAGACCTGAAATAATGAAACACCTTCTCACTAAATAAATGAGAGCCAACTCTCCAAGATACCTACATCTTGTATTTATCACTTTATCTATGAAGACCTGAAATAACAGAATATCTTCAGACTAAACTAATGTGCATCAACTCTCCAAAACTACCACCTTCTCCTATACTTGACATAATTATGTTCATTATTCAAACTGTTTGCTATTCTGTCAGTAAGATCTGGAATAAAAGAACGTCTTCAGTCACCTGCTTCTGAGTTTAGTCCTTCTTTCACAAGTTTTTACAGACAATCTTCACAATGAGAGTAAAAACATCACAGGTCCAGAAAAACGGAAGTCTACAAGGTTAACCATATACTTTTCTAGATACCAGGATATCTTCACTCCTTTAATACCATTTTGAACAAGTCTGTTTTATTAGCCCTTGATATGTCTAAAGTGCCTGCATGAGTGGCAAATAGTGTAGACCCTGATCAAACACAAAGTTCTGAAATTTGGTTTACATTGTTTTCTCAGACCTGTCTGTCTGAACACTTCAGGGCCCAGTTGTTCAAAGCTAACGACGTCGTTAGTTAACCATTCGTTAAAACTTACATTGAGTGATACGCAAATGTGCTGAAATTTTTTGCTGAAAAAATGTGAGTAGCTTTTGCAGTGCAAAAGCTACTCACATTTTTTCAGCAAAAAATATCAAAATATTGTGTATTGAATCCGCTAAAACAGTTAACGAAATGACCCTTAACGAGCTCGTTAAGCTAACGACGCTTTGAACAACTGGGCCCAGGTAAATATGGTTCTGTACTTATCCTAAAACTTGAATACCTGGAGATATGTTTAAAAATGGCTGGATAGTTGGCCAATAGTGCAGACCCTGATTAAACCACTCTCTGTGTAGACTCTGATCAAACTGCTGCTTTGGAAGCAGCTTAAACTGGGTGTACATTTTGCTAAGACTTTTTTCTGACTATTTAGCATAAATTTGGTAACTTCTAAAGTGAATATATCAATGATCTTAGTACAGATAAAACTAATCTAGACAGAGAGATACTTTTTTTCAAAAATGAACTTTCAGACAGTTATAGATCCAAAGTGATTTTTTTTCTACTGGTCTTGAGATTTATGTTGATTAAATGAGTGAATTTTCAGTGAATTTATTGGCCTTAAACCTGATTTTTTTCTACAAGTCTTTGGATTTATGTCAATCAAATGAAATAACTCACTGGAACTTACAACCAATGACGTACATTGTCTGTCTTCCGATTTTCAATTCTACAGAAGATAGGTTTTACATGTAAAACTTTGCACTCTAACAGTACGGTCCTGCTGAACCCATATATGCCTTGCTTTTGCAAACAGTGTAGATCTAGATCAGCTGGTTTCTTCAGAAGCCAACTGATCTAGATCTACACTGTCTGTCATTGAGTAAGTGAATTTGGATTAATCTGGAACAACCTATATCAAGTAATCCAATTGGCTAAAAATTAGAAGTGGATGTGGCATCTTAATTTATTCAGCTTGGCAAGGTTAATACAGATAATATAGTTTCAAAGATGAGGAGAGTATATACCATATTTACCCCAAATGTTTGTCCAAAAACAACTTGGACAAACAGTGTTGACCCAGATCAAAATGCTCCTAAAGGAGCAAGTCATCAAGATAACTAGACTGTTTGCCATTCCATTCTGTTGCAACAATTTAGCAGTCATATGGATTTGTTCACATTTCAGGATAAGTATGGTAAGGAATTAAGGTATCCAAACATTTTAGGGGTAAACAAACTGCAGAAATTTCAGAACAATTATGAACCTGGGCCCAGGAAAAGTGGTTAACTCACCAGCTTGATATGACCTTAACAGTGTTGCCTGGGCTGTAAAACTCCAACTCAAACAAACAAACATGCAACTGAAGACCATGTTTCATTGATCCAGGTAAGAATCCTTGAGTGGGGGAGGGGGTGTGTCTCAGGAAAATATCTTTTTCTTATTTCTCCATAAAAACATATTGTGGCTAATCATTTGCAGCATCTTGGCGAGGCGCTTCATATGAGTACCACAACATATGTTATTGTGGAGACATAAGACAATTATCGACAACTTTTGGTCCAAAAATTCCAACTTACCGCATTCGCCCTAATTACCACACTGTGCGCTTAGATTTTTCAAAATTACTAGAAAAAACTTGTAGTAAAATAGTCTCCTAATACGGGTAAACTTTCAAGAAAGAGCAGCAGAACTTCATGAGGGGCTTATTTAATGATACTTCCACAATATTTTTCTGTTTTTCTTTATAAAAGCGTATGTTGTTAGTACTCATTTGAATTGCCTTGACTTGTCGAGGTAATTCAAATGAGTACCAACAACATATTTTTTAATAAAGAAGTACAGAAAAGTACACGCCTGTTAACTAAAGATTACTAAACAGCTTGACTGTGTGCTTATAGGAGCATGTGCGGTAATTAGGTCGATTACGGTATCTGGAGCTATGATGTTAGCAGGAATTTGTTGAACATTTGAGCTATCAATTTCTGATGTATTGATAAGATAGATGTCATAATTTCAGAAGAGCTTTTGCAATTTTATTGATTTGATGTTTCCAGTTGCACTGTAGCATTTTGTTGATAAAAGAAAACAAGAGAGAAAAGCAATGTAGTGGTAATTTATTGATACAAATGTGTCCAAATTTGGTCCTATGTATTTGCAGGCATAAAATGATGCCAAATAAAGGGGCAGGTGATTGAAGACCTTAACCCATGCATGCTTAAAGTCAAACAAAAAGGACATTGGCAAACTGTGTAGACCAAGATCAGATGCCACCGAATGCGGCATCTGATCAGGGATACACAGTTTTCACTAAATATAGGAGTTACAACAAACCATGGTAAGAATAACTAACCAGACATCCCTTCAGTTGGAAATTTACCTGTTCAAAGAGCTTAGACAGTCAGTCCACTTGGTGTAAATGGGTTAAAATTCAATTTTATTGGCAGTCACTGTTGGATAACATGGAAAGTATTTGGTAGACCATGCAATAAAATGTTGGGTGGAAGGGTGATGGTCAGGGCCTGCTGTACTTGCAGCAAGTAGGGGAGGGGGCATGTTAATATTCTTCTGTTTCTCCACTGTCATTCATTTTTTCTTTTATTCTCCTCTATTTCTGTTTCTCCTCTACTAGCTCTTTTCTCCTTTCTCTGGGAGACAACACAAGACAACCCTCAAGGGTTTGTTTGTGTTGAGGTTTTACGGCCCAGTACATACCCAATGGGATCATGTCAGTTTACCTAACCACACTTTTACTGGGCAGGCTTAGTCCTATAAGCGATTAACCAGTATTGTGCACATTCTTTCGCCAGAAACTGACAAATGTCCTTCTTGAATCTGTGGCAGGGAAAGAATGACCGTAGCAACTATTTCATGATGAATCTCCGTGAAAGAATGTTGCTGACCCGGCTGGGGTCGAACTAGAAGGTTCCTAATCTTCAGTCAAATGTGCATCCAGTGTCATTAAACAAGAACTCATACAAACAAAGCAACAAAATGTTACTTAACCCTTGTCCTGCTGAATAAATTAAGATGCCACACCCACTTCTAATTTTCAGCCAATCAGATTGCTTGATCTGGAATTTTTGCTATAAACTAACATACTTAATGGCAAACAGTGCAAATCCAGATCAGTTGGCTTCTTCAGAAGCCAACTGATCTGGATCTACACTGTCTGAAAAGACAGGATATATCCAGGTTCAGCATGACAGGTTAATCCTTGCTCAGTAGTATTGCCAGGCTTAGTCCTCCAAGCAGTTAACCCTTGTCCTGCTGAGCCCGGATATGTCCTGCCTTTGCAAACAGTGTAGATCCAGATCAGTTGGCTTCTGAAGAAGCCAACTGATCTGGATCTGCACTGTTTGCCATTAAATATGTGAATTTATAGCAACAAACTGAATCAAGTACTCTGATTGGCTGAAAATTGGAAGTAGGTATGGCATCTTAATTTATTCAGCAGGACATGGGTTAACATGAGTACTTATGCACATACTTTTGCTCACAACTGACAAATGCTCTTCTTGAGTCAGAGGAGAAGTGAGAATGACCATAGAAATCATTTCATGATCAATATTCATGAAAGATAGATGGCTGAGCTGGGATTTCAACTTGAGACCCCTGGATCTGCAGTCAGACTCACTGCCAACATTACTGTGCCATGGAGCCTAGCTTCAACTGCATGTACCGGATTTACCCAAATTATTCGGACACCTTAACTCCTTACCATACTTGTTCTAAAATTTGAACAAGTACAATTTTAACTACCAATGTTGTGTCTAAAAATTGCTGGATGAGTGGCAAACAGTGCAGACCCTGATGAGACGCCATATTCTGTGGTGTGTCATCTGGGTCTAAACTATTTGCTCAGGCCTGTCTGTCCGAATACATGCAGTAAATACGGTAATGAAGCAATGTTGCTACAATTATATCCAATAAATCACTTTCATTTGCTCATTAATTTTCTGCCAATAAATTCTTTGAGTTCACAAAATGAAGGAAACCAAAGTGCACAAAATGAAAGAAATCAAACCAAATAAATTTGGGGCTCCTAATAAGTAGAGATAATCTATGAACCCAGTTAAACAGAGTACTTCCATATGTTTTCTTAATGCTTATTTGTCCATGTTCAAAGAGATCTCAAAGTAATCACTCTGAAATATGAAAAAAAAAAAAAAAAAAAATTACATTTTACTCCAACTAGAGCAAGTGACCAGGGGGTCACATATAGCACTGTCCGGTACCACCCCCAAATCTAATGTAGGATTTCTATGTCCATGACCTTGACAAAAGAAAAAGTGAATGACAGCATAGAAACAGAAAAATCACTATCATGCCCCCTTCCCCGATCTGCTGCAAAGTGTGTGGGGGTATAAAAATGCTGTCTACTGATTTTATGATAACAGTACCTAGGCCATTAATCTGCTACTGGTAAAAAGCAACAGTTAACCATTCGAACTTTCATCTGGCTTTGAAAACAGACAATACAAATCATCACTTGATCCTTTGAATGAAATCCCAGGTTTCCATTTTAGAGGAATACAGAAAGAAAGGTCTGGTATTTGTCCACAGCTTTTGTGAGCCTACACCAGGGTTAAGCTTAACCCTATAGTACAACTCTATGAGCAAATTCAGCAACTGACAATTTGCATGAAATGTCAAAGCCTGTTTTCCGGAGAAAAAAAAAAAAAAAAAAAAAATCAAAATGTTGTCTGCTGAATTTTTATCCAGCATGCAGAACATTGAGCTATCAGAATGTGTACCAATGACAGAGTTGCTATTGATTGCCTGACATGGACAAATTAAATTATTTTATCCAAATAGGGCCAGCATAAATTCGTAATTTAATTAGAACTTGCTGAGAAAAACTTGATCAATTGAGTGTCAACTTTGATGCCTGTCAGTGATAGGTAATGAAGTTACACCATTATCTTATGACCTCTCTTAACCTTTACCACTCTCTGGGCAAATTCACAAAATTTTTCTGATTTTTTTCTGGACATAGGCTTTGAAATTTCATGCAAAGACAATTTGCATAAAATTTCAAAACCTAGATTCCAGGGAAAATAAGAAAAAATGTTTCAAAATGCCAAACTGCTAAACTTTTTACCCAGCACGCTAAGCATTAACTGAAACTAACAGCCATCATGTGAGTGATACTGTGAATGCTAAAAAATACTTAACCTTTAGCACTCACCAGGCAAATTCTGCAGATGACCAGCTGACAATATCTTCTGTTTTTTTGTTGTTGTTTTTTTTTTTTTCAGAAAAATAGGGTTTCAGATTTTGATCATGCAAATCTGGTTAGGAAGACCAGTTGATATTTTTCTCACTCCCCTACCCCCACCCCACCCCAGACACACACACACCCTTTTCCCAACACAGGATTCAGTTTTACAAAGACCTCAATTGAAATTTCCCTTACAGATCCCAGACCTTTCCCTGTTAGGTGGTCATTTCTCCCAGACATTTTGTTGGTGTGATTACACGGTCTCTTCCATTTGCAAATTCTTTCCATTTAAAGCACACCCCCTTTTTAGAAGTCTGACAAAACTAACTTGACAGAGTTACCTCCTTAAAAGTGTATCTGTTCCCCTTAACCCTTGCTATGCTGAATAAATTAACCCTTGACTTGCTATATAAATTAAGATGCCATGCCCACTTCTAATTTCCAGCCAATCAGATTACTTGATCCAGGTTTTTGATAGAAATTCACATATTTAATGACAAACAGTGCAGATCCAGATCAGTTGGCTTCTGAAGAAGAAGCCAACTGATCTGGATCTACACTGTTTGCAAGGACAGGGCATGTCGTGTTCAGCAAGAGAAGGATTAAGTTGCCATGCCCACTTCTAATTTTCAGCCAGTGCCATGTCTACTTCTAATTTTCAGCCAACCAGATTACTTGATCCAGATTATTGATATAAATTAACATTTTTAATGGCAAACAGTGCAGATCCAGATCAGTTGGCATCTGAAGAAACCAACTGATCTGGATCTACACTGTTTGCTAAGGCTGGGTATATCAGGGTTCAGCAGGACTAAGTAAAGAGATTAACACAAAATAAGAAAGCCTCTGACTCATTTAATGGTCAAACAGAGAGAAAGTAATAAAGCTACAATTCTCAGACATACTGAACTTCCTCAAATGGAAATAACTACAAACAAATTTGGTGAAACTGCATCTTTTAAGTGAAAGGAACTTATTTCTTAGAAATTTAACTAACTGCTAAGAGTAATGGATTCGGAAAATATAAGACAAAATTTCCCCACTTATGCATGAAGAGGCACAAGGGATATCCAGATGTATATTTTACATTTGTTTTGTTTGTTTGTTTTTTTTTTCTTAAGGAGAATTGATACAGTTTCAGGGGAGGCAACTGTTAGAATTGATTTTCTTCTCCCATCTAAAATGGGGCCTACTCTATAAGGAAAGAATTTGCTCCCCCCTTGGGAGAAAAATTCATTCCATTTAGAGTAGACCCCTTTTCAGAAGGGGTCTGACGTACAGGAAAGGGAATAAGAAATCACAAAAGTTCTCTCTTGTAAAAATGATTAAAAATCTGTTCCCTTAAAAGCTGCCGATAAAAACTTTTACACTGTAGGATTTGTTTCATTGTAGGCTCCTATCTCAGCCACTCAGGGCAACCTTTTTTTTTTTTCACCTTAACCCATTTACACCAAGTGGTCTCTTCTACCTGAACTCTTTGGACCAGTCCATTTCCAGTTTAAGGGGTGTCAGTTTTTATTATTACCATGTTTTATTTAAATGCCTGTAATTAATGCAAACAGTGGACCTTGATCAGATGCCGCATTCTGCAGTGTCTGATCTAGGTCTACACTGTTTGCCAATGTCCCATTTGTGGGGCGCTAGGCACAAATGGGTAAGATGGACCAGATTAAAATATAAATACATGTACTAATATCTTATATGAAGGACTATAAATAATTATCCTAACAGCCTGCTGACAATGTGATCTTAAACAGTAGCCAACTTCAAACTTTTTGCAAGAATAAATTGTCCCAGGAGAAGGCCCAATGCCACTTTGGCTGCCAGTGACAAATTAGACCTGTCAAGCAATAAAATAGACTTATAACATTTGTGACCAAACTCAGACCAACTTCATCAGGGTTGCACCATTATTTAGATTGTGTCTGGGAGTCCTTAAGTGTGTAGCTTTGAAATTGGTTGCTTTGAAAATGGTTAAGGAAAGGTAAAAAATTTTCTGTCTGAGTTTTTAAATTATTGAGCATCAACAATCTCTATTGGAGTCACCTAAACTTTTTGCTAGAGGTTTTCATATAACATTTATTTTTAACAATGATAAATATTAGTTTGAAAATAGTTTATTTATATTTTTGGTTTCCAATTGGGCACATTCTTGGACATTTTGGTTTGTTTGGCAAAGAAATATGGTGGCAAATATACAGAAATTGTTGGAAATGTAAGTTTTCTATCTCAAAAAACACAAAAAAAGATCACAATTTAGTGATGTTTTTTTGCAGGTAAGTAAGAATATCACACATTTGTGGTCTGGATACAATTTGGTTCAAAACAATATTCTTAGATAAATGAGGAAACTAAATTGTCATGTATTTTTGTGGGTGGAAGTTTCCCATTGACAAAACAAAATGTATCTAGGGGACCGTTTGGGTAGATGCTGCATTGCCTGATTATCTAAGTAATTTTTTTTTTTTTTGCCTTAAATCACTTTTGAGAGATTAAGCTGGTTTGTTTGTTGGGGTTTAACGGCACGTTAACGCTTGTTAGCCATTCTGTGTCATCTCCCAGAGAAAGGGAGAAAAGAGATAGTAGAGGAGATGAAAGAGAGGGATAGGGGAGAAAGGAAAATAAATGAAAGTGAAGAAACAGAAGAAATAAAAACATTTCCCCTCTACCCTTACCTGCTGCAAGGATAGCAGGCCTTGTCCAAGTATAAGCCAATATCAGTTGGATGTCCCAGTGATGCAAGATACATGACACCTTTACTGGTGTCAAGTGTTGTGTGGCAGCCAAAATACATTTCCCTCTACTTGGTCATATTGTGGTTTATACTTTCTGGTCCTTTGGGATCAATGTGCCAATGTGGAATTATTTGAATATCCCTTAGCTTAGGCTTGTGATAGGAGGTTGAGCAGGATTGCAGATTACAGGCCACTCATGAATAGACTCAATAAAATCGTCAGCTATTTTCACATTATTTAATGTACTCCTTGCTTTCAAAGGATCCGAAACACTTCTAATGAGCACCAACAACATATGTTCTTGTGTAGAAATAAGAAAAATACCAGTACTTTCTTTTTCTTTTTTCTTTTTTTTTGGGGGGGAGGGGGGGGGTGGGGGTGGGGAGAGGGTAAAAAAAACCCCACCTTCTCAAGAGGTATGCGACAGTCCTCACTTGGGCAATTATAAAGAGTACCCATAAAATATGCTTTCACAGCAATAGTAAATTGCTATCTTGCATGGTGACCTCAATCATTTTAGGCATCAACTTTAATTTTTTTCTTTTTTTTTTTTTTTTTGGGTGAGAAAATAGAGCAAATTTGGCAAACAGAAAAACTTATTATATTTCATGCAAATTGTCTCCAAACAAACTGTCTCTTTAGGAGACAATTTACACAAAATGACAAATCCTTCTCTTATTTTTTGTAAAACAAAAGAGAAAAATATTTCAAAATGTTGCCTGATGAAATTTTTTAACCAGCCAAATCCTTATATAGTCTAACCTCAATAGCTCGAATACCGATGGCTCATTTACCGGGGCTATAATTCGAACTCATTTTTAAGCCCCTGTGAAATTCTTTGACAGTTCAAGAAAACAAATATTTAAGGAAATTTTCTTATTTATTATGAAATTGTACATTGTGTGTCCTCATCAGAATTGCCTCATTGAGACAATTCTAATGAGTACACTCAACATACAATTATTGTGTAGAAAATCGAAAAGATTTCCCTACGTTATCGCTATTTGCTTCCCGACCTGCGGTGTCTCATCTGTGTCTACAGTGTTTGCTCAGGCCTGTTTGCCCGAATGTATACAGTAAATACAGTACTTCCTCATAAAATAGGCTACATTTGTATCCAGGATATGTGTGTATCTCCAGAGACATACATAGGACTTGTTAAGGAGAAGTATTTGATGATAATTCTGCGATAAATTTTTCTTATTACTTCATAATAACATATGTTGCGGGTATTCATTAGAGGAGTATTTGATCATAATTCTGTGATAATTTTTTTCTTATTATTCATATGTTGCAAGTACTCATTAGATGTGCCTCAGTGAGACACTTCTAGTGAGTACCAACAACAGAACAGAACAGAACAGAACTTTATTAATCTAACTACTTCTCAGGCCACACGCAGGAAGCATAAGAGAAGGAAAAAAAAAAACAAAAAAAAACAAAACTACATAATGACCAAAGCAAGTAACAAAGTTTACAAATACACATTGTATACATCACATACTGTCTACACATACACACATGCACATACACACATATACATGTGTGCTGGTACACGCGTACACGTACACACAATAAGTAAGTAGGAAAAAAAAAAAAAAAAACAATTCGCACACAAACAATATCCTATCACCTCCACCAGCTTCACACTCATTCACCAGGAGGTTAACTGGCTGCCATGAACAAATATGAAACTGGTAGAGGAATCAAACCATTACCACATGCAAACTGGCTCACTTCACCCCTTACTAAATTATATACATATATATAACCTAATTCATCACTAGAAACTTCTTCATAATAATGTCAACAAACTTAGCCAAATTGATAAGTGTTTGAGTATCTTTGGTAGAAAAGAGCTCTTTAAACTTTATGACATTTGGTCTCTTGTAGAAGTAAGATTTTAAAAACTGTTTCCAATCTGTATGAAAGTAATCACATGCAAAAAGGTAATGAAATTCATCCCCAATATCGTTTTTTGGGCATAAGTTACATTTCCTTTCATCTAATGGGATGTTTTCCCAACGGCCTGTTTCAACAGGAAGCCTGTGATTACTTAGTCTAAATTTCAGTAGTGAACTATAATTTTTCTTGTTTAGATTTATTAAGTAATTTTCAAAATTTAGTTCCTGCTTAAATAAATAATAATTTTTTCCTTTAGAAGACAATTCAATTTTAGAAAACCATTCCTGTATATGTAAATCAACCAGGGCTCTGGAAATTTGTTCTTTCAATGATTTTGTATTTTCAACATTAACTTTATTGAAGAGATCTATACGTCCAACTGAAATGAGTATTTCTTTTATACTGAAAGATTCCTGCATTATATTCATGTAAAAGTACGTTATACAACAGTTTTGATAATTTACAGTCTTTACTGTTGATAATATTAAGCCAGTATCCTATCATTCTATTTTTTATACTGATATTAATAGGTTTACGCCCAAGTTCTGCATACAACATATATACTGGTGTACTTTTCTTAGAATTTGTGATATGTCTTAAAAATTCATTTTGAAGTTTCTCAATGAGTTGGATGTTCTCAAACCCCCATACTTCACAAGCATAAAGGGCTATAGGGAGTATCGTCTGGTCAAACAATAATAGCTGTAAATCAACAGGTAAATTCAAATTATGTATTATTTTGTATAAAAGATGCATTGCCTTCTTTGCTTGATCATAATTATGTTTTTTGGCTTTATTAAAATTCCTGCTCTTAGTAAAAACTGTCCCTAGATATTTAAACTCTTTACAAATTTGTATTTTATTCTCACCCATTTTGAAATCGAAACGATCATCATTACGTGAACCAAAGATCAATATTTTTGTTTTGTCATAATTAATATCTAACCTCCACATGTTAGAATATTCATAAAAGACGTTTAAATTGTTCTGGAACTCTGTTTCATCTGTACCAAATATCACTGTATCATCAGCATATAACAAGACAAAAAGTTGAATGTACATATTTACATCATCAGAAGTAAACTCGAGATCAATACCAGAACAATTTCTAGTTGAAAGAAAAAATTCTAAATCATTCAAGAACAGTGCAAACAAAACAGGTAACAAGTTTTCCCCTTGCCGAACCCCTCTAAAACTTTGGAAAAAGCTAGACTGATTACCATTAAAAGAGATACAAGACTTTATCCCTTGGTACAAGTTATAAATAATACGAAAAAACTTTCCATTAATGTCATTTTTAAGTAATTTTGACCACAGTCCCACTCGCCAAACAGAATCAAATGCTTTACTGAAGTCAATGAAGGAACAGAACAATTTTAATTTTTTTGATTTCAGAATTTCAGTGAGAGCATGAAGAACAAAAATATGGTCAGTGGTTGAGTAGCCAGCTCTGAAGCCTGCCTGGTTTTCTTCTAAAATATCATGACAATTCAGAAATTTATTTAATCTTGAATTAAGCACAGCTGTAAAGAGTTTACCAAAACAGCTTAATATTGTTATAGGCCGGTAATCCTGAGGCTGGAGAGGGTCACCTTTATTCTTGTATATGGGTTTTATTATTCCTTCAAGCCAAGAATCAGGCAATAGACCTGTTTCGAGAATTAAATTAACAAGAGCTGTCGTAGGACAGCGTAGCTCGCCTGCTGGGTACATTTTATATTGTAACATTTTTATCATTAAGAAAATCAAAATGAAATAATCTATGAAATAATTTTCAAGTTATATGGCGAAATCATTCAACCATATAATATAGGTCACACTGACCTAGATGTATTTGTATGTAAATCATTTTGTCACATAGATATAATAATCCAGGTATGACAATTCTCCATGAAATAGTAATAAAAATAAAAGGCAAAATCACTGAACCATGAAATATAGGTCATAATGACCTAGATATAGTAAGTGGTCATTCATTGGGTCACATGGAACTAATATCCCAGGTGTGACATTTATCCAACAAATAGTATTCAAGATATAAGGCAAAATCACTGAACCATGAAATATAGGTCACACCAACAGAGATATATTTTGATGTCAATAATCGGGTCACAAGGAACTAATATCCCAGGTGTGACATTTATCCAACAAATAGTATTCAAGATATAAGGCAAAATCACTGAACCATGAAATATAGGTCACAATGACCTAGATATAGTAAGTGGTCATTCGTTGGGTCACATGGAAGTAATATCCCAGGTGTGACATTTATCCAACAAATAGTATTCAAGATATAAGGCAAAATCACTGAACCATGAAATATAGGTCACAATGACCTAGATATAGTAAGTGGTCATTCATTGGGTCACATGGAACTAATATCCCAGGTGTGACATTTATCCAACAAATAGTATTCAAGATATAAGGCAAAATCACTGAACCATGAAATATAGGTCACAATGACCTAGATATAGTAAGTGGTCATTCATTGGGTCACATGGAAGTAATATACCAGGTGTGACATTTAACCAACAAATAGTATTCAAGATATAAGGCAAAATCACTGAACCATGAAATATAGGTCACAATGACCTAGATATAGTAAGTGGTCATTCATTGGGTCACATGGAAGTAATATCCCAGGTGTGATATTTATCCAACAAATAGTATTCAAGATATAAGGCAAAATCACTGGACCGTGAAATCTAGGTGACCTGGACCGTAAAATGTAGGTCACCATGACCTTCACTCTCTTACACTTAAACCGATGTCACATAGTTAGCTGATGTATAACCAGTTGTGTCTATAACCTGTAGGCATATAAAATTTTACAAATGTGTCCTAGATTTTGACCCCTAGCCCCACCCCAAGGCCCACCCTGAGGTATGAACCCAGGGGTATCTTCTTTTGGAATCTCAGAAGACTCGTCCAGGTACCCAAATTCTAAATATGAATGCTCTATGAGGAGTGAAAGTCAAGATATAAGAATTTGAAAAACTTTAACACAGTATTACAAAGGTGTCCTAGATTCTGACCCCTAGCCCCACCCAGGGGCATGAACCCAGGGGTTTATTCTCTTGGAATCTCAGAAGACCCTCCAAGGTACCTAAGTTCCAAATTTGATGCCTCTGTGAGGAGTGACTGTTGAGATATAAGCATTTGAAAAACTTTAACGCAGTGTGACGGGAACGGGAACGCAAACGCAAACGCAAACGACCGGGGTGACTACAATAGCTCTCCTTGTACTTCGTACAGGCGGGCTAAAAAATGAATTATATAATGGGAGCATGATCTCAGATGTACTCTTTATATATTCATTAATTATTTGGTCATTAGAACAAGCTTTATTATTTTTAAGAGATTTAATGCATTTCAAGATTTCACAGTCAGTAATTGGTGAGTTCAGGACTTCTTCATCATCCTCAATACTCATATTATCAATTGTCTGGTGGCTTTCGAAATCAGGTTCTGCATTAAGGTCCTTGAAAAAAGAATAAAGAGAATCAAGTTCAATGTTGCTGTCCACTTTCTTATTGTCAATACTATTTATGATTTTCCAGTATTCTTTTGGATTTTTACTTTTTAAATTTCTTAATTTAGTTTTGGTAGCTTTGTTGTGTTTATTTATGTAGTAATTGATTTTCTTCTTATAAAACTTGCTTGCTTGTACAAGATTAGACTTTGAACAGTGTGTTGGATTTCTTGAATGTTTAGACTTTGCGGAATGATACTGTTTGCGTGCATTTTCACACTGGGTCCAAACCAAACTTTTTTGCCCATCTTGCAATCTCCTTTAGGGTTATCATTAATGCTCAGTTTTGCAGACTCACTGAATATTTCTGAAAACTGAAGACATATACTATTAATTTTAGCCTTGCATACTAAGGCTTGGTTTACACTCGTTTCATTTATTAATGAGCTTAGTTCCTGAATTTTGGATCTATTTAGATTTTCAACAAAAGCTAATTTCCTATTTTCTGGTAGTTTTGGTCTTTTTTTTATGACCTGTTTTAGTGTTTTATTTTCTATTGCTGAAGTTTGCTGTAATTGTAAAGTTGTGCTAATTAGTGCATGTCCATCAGAAAATAAAGCATCAAGTTCTGATACAGTGAACATTTTGACAAAGTGCAATGCCTGGTGAGAGACAATAGAATAATC
Organism: Anodontia alba; assembly: GCA_964016985.1. Lineage (NCBI taxonomy): Eukaryota > Metazoa > Mollusca > Bivalvia > Lucinida > Lucinidae > Anodontia > Anodontia alba. The sequence goes on along the minus strand of OZ024822.1, from coordinate 116,642,732 downwards.
AATTACTGACTGGTTGCGAAAGGTCATTGCGCCAATATTTTTGTCTGAGCCACATCTACCATTAAGAATAAGTAAATTGTTTGATTTGCAGATGTCAAGAAGCAAATTGCCTTCATTACACACAACATATGTTTTTATGTAGAACTGGTGAAAATTATCCCAGAATCATCAACAAATACTCCTTAACCCTTGTCCTACTGAATAAATTAAGATGCCACACCCACTTCTAATTTTCAGCCAGTCAGATTACTAGATCCAGATTGTTGCTATAAATTCACACACTGAATGGCAAACAGTGCAGATTGAGATCAGTTGGCTTCTTCAGAAGCCAACTGATCTTGATCTACACTGTTTGCAAAGGCAGGGTATATCCGGATTCAGCAGGACAAGGGTTAACAAGTCCCCTGGGTTGTCACACAGGAGAAATCATGACAATCATGCTAAAAGCCTTCAGAGCACGTAATTGGACATCAGTCAAGAAGTCACAGAGCCATAAATACTTAATCTAATACAAACTAAACTAATTCTTACTAATAATTGACGTAATAATGCTGTTTTGCTAAAGGGTCGACTAATTACTGAATGGGTGTATGTTGGAATCTTGTTTCTTAGCTTGTTGTCACTAAAAAAATAACAAGCCTTAGAGGGAGGTTCTATTGATTTTCGCTAAGGTTTATTACTTAAGAACTAAAATTGTGGACACAAACTGAATAAGTCTAGCAGTTAGAAGCCATATGCCATATTAACTCTAAATATTCCAACAGACATCCTACAGATGATGATGATGATTTGGTGTTTTACATCCCTTTCAACATTATTTAAGTCATACTGAGCTGACGGAAGGACGATAATGAAAGGCTTTGTGCAATGAAGTGCCATAAAGTCATGCGTTGAATTCTGCCTGCAGCAAGAGTTGAACCCGGAACCTCATGACCTGAAGTCGCAAGCGCTAACCACTTGGCCACAAGGACACTTCTAGACATCCTAAAACTAGTCGTGTGTCCTAAGTACAGAGATGCCCACACTCTTTGATCTTTGCCCATTTGGCAAGAACATCTGGATGCACAAATTTGAATAACTATTTTCTAAATGCTCATTCTGATCTCATACACATTTTTACCCTAGCCCAAACCCAGGGCATGACCCAGGGGCTACTCTAGCATAGACTGAAGATTAAGGTTTTGGTAAATAGCATTTCAAATTTCAACCTCCTAGCATAAAAGGTACCAAGTTATGATCTCCAAGAGAAATGCAGAGGTAAATGTCAATGTAAATTTAAATGTAAACTTAACCTTTATCCTGCTGTTCACAACAACCCCTACCTTAGCAAACAGTGTAGATCCAGATCAGATGGCTTCTGAAGAAGCCATCTGATCAGGAGCTACAATGTTTGTCATTCAGTTTGTGAATTTGAACGAAAACATTATATGATGTAATCTGATTGGCTGATAGTGAGAAAATGCTATTTAAATTATTCAGCAGGATACTGGTTAAACATTTGTTAGATTCTTCTTATGAACCTGACATACACATATATGGATATAACATCATGACTAAATACTATATGCCCCACTGCTGCTTTGGCAAGTGGGAGCATAAAAACTTACACTGTTTGATCAGGGTCTAAACTGTCTGCCATTTACTAGTACATTTTAGACAAAATTAACCCATAGTAGTCAGGTGTCCCCTAAAAGGGTAATTGGCAAACAGTGCTTTGGAGTTTTTTTTTATTTGGGTTTTATGGCCCTTTCAAGAATATTTCACTTATATCGAGCTGATCATTCATCAAAGGTGGGCGAAAACCGAAGAACCCGGGGAAAAACCACCTGACCATCCATAAGCAGAACTTGGTTTTCCCACATGTGACCCAAGCGAGGCCCGAACCACAGGGGTGAGAAACCTAATGGATTAAGAGTCAACTCTCTTATCCACTAGGCTACAGGGGCCCACAATTGGCATTCAGTGCAAAGGGTCTCCACTGTTTGCAAATAAAGCTATTTTTCTCTAAGAATATCTAAATCTCATAGCCAGAAGTACCTAAAATTGAATTCGGACTCTTCCAATATATAGCATTGGGGAGTCTATTCAGTCTACAATGGGTTATGTACTCAAATGGAACAGTTAAGGTTTTAGGATGAAGGCATTAAGGCCAAAGCTGAAATATATTTTGATTCCCTTTACCTGACTATCCCATTAAAATTGGCCCTTCTCAAATTATTTTTTTTTTCAAGATTTCAGAGTCAAACTTATTTTTTCTTTATCAGTTTTATAATTTGTAGTGTGGAGATTTTTTAAAGTATATTCTTCTTTTTATGTTTTTGACAGCAAACTTGTGTATTGAAAATCCTTTTGCAACATTTTAAAAGAGATTTGGAGAACTATGAAGGCTATCATTCTTATGAATGAAAATTATTTTCTTTCATGAAAGAAAAAAACAACATTAACTGTGAAACCTTGTTACAGACTGGGTCTGATGGGGAGGGGGGGGGGGGGGGGGGTGAAACAAACAAATTATCAAGCTTGGATACACTTTCAGGGGAGGCAACTTGATCAAAATTATTTTTCTCCCTTCTGAAAAGGGGTCTACTCAAAAAGGAAAGAATTTGCTCCCAAATGGAATTATCAAGCTTGGATACACTTTCAGGGGAGGCAACTTGATCAAAATTATTTTTCTCCCTTCTGAAAAGGGGTCTACTCAAAAAGGAAAGAATTTGCTCCCAAATGGAGCAAATTCTTTCCTTTTAGAGCAGACCCCTTTTAGAGAAGGCTTGGCATTCAGTAAAGTAAATAGGAAGTCACAGAAGTCTCTCTTAGCAAAAGCCATGGAAAATCTACTGCTTATAACAGTGACGGATTGTTTAGGGTAATTACAGTTATTATTTACATATATATTATTATTGAGGCTGGCATTTAGAAATGTGTCATTTCTATGGCAGTTATATAACTTCTATTTGAACATTGTGAGCAGCTTTATATCTGAGAGGCTAAAATTTCTATATGCAACCAATTAATCATTTGGCTGTGGTTATATTTGCACAAAATAATTTCTGGATTAAGTTCTTTATGTAAATATGATACATACTTGTAACTGTGCATATGAAACAAACAAATTATCAAGCTTGGATACACTTTCAGGGGAGGCAACTTGATCAAAATTATTTTTCTCCCTTCTGAAAAGGGGTCTACTCAAAAAGGAAAGAATTTGCTCCCAAATGGAATTATCAAGCTTGGATACACTTTCAGGGGAGGCAACTTGATCAAAATTATTTTTCTCCCTTCTGAAAAGGGGTCTACTCAAAAAGGAAAGAATTTGCTCCCAAATGGAGCAAATTCTTTCCTTTTAGAGCAGACCCCTTTTAGAGAAGGCTTGGCATTCAGTAAAGTAAATAGGAAGTCACAGAAGTCTCTCTTAGCAAAAGCCATGGAAAATCTACTGCTTATAACAGTGACGGATTGTTTAGGGTAATTACAGTTATTATTTACATATATATTATTATTGAGGCTGGCATTTAGAAATGTGTCATTTCTATGGCAGTTATATAACTTCTATTTGAACATTGTGAGCAGCTTTATATCTGAGAGGCTAAAATTTCCATATGCAACCAATTAATCATTTGGCTGTGGTTATATTTGCACAAAATAATTTCTGGATTAAGTTCTTTATGTAAATATGATACATACTTGTAACTGTGCATATGCAGTCGGCTGCACAGTTCTGACACAAATATTAAATTTATTTGAATTGAGATCTTATGGCTAGGTCAACCCATCAGGATGTAGATCACAATCAGTTAACCTGCTTGCACTGTTCCCGGGCAGGCTTTGTCCTCTAAGCGGTTAACCAGTACTTGCCCACATACTTTCATCAGTAATGACAACTGCCCTTCTTGAATCAGCAGAAGAGGGAGAATGACAGTAGAAATTATCTAATGGTCTATCTTAAGGAAAGTTAAAAGAGAAAACTCAACTGTCATGTGTTTATTTTCATGGGATGAAAAAACTTCCCACTGAAAACAAACTGTCTATGCGTAACCAGTTTGGACAGATGTGCCGATGACTATCTAATAATTTTTTTTTTTTTTTTTTTTTGGCTGTTTTTTATTTTCTTTAGTGGGCAGGAGTGGGAAGGGGCTAAATTATATGAACTTATCCCAAGCATGATCCATATGTAGTTAATATGAAGGCATTATTCTCATGAACTCAAATAGTTTCCCAATACAAGGTTGATGGGACTTTTCAGTTGTCCTGGCAACTTGTCAAAATGTCAGATAAGCAACCTTTTTCACAATCTTGGTTTCCTTGATTATATGTACCAAACAACAGTCAGACAAACAAGGATCAAATCGCTTCACTGGTTTTTCTTGATTTTGTCAGAATTAAAGTTTTGCAGCCTAGTCAACCAACCCATTAGGGTAATGTCCTGGGCAGGTTTAGTTTTCTAAGCAGTTAACCCACACTTGTGCACATTTGCGACCTCTAGATCTGCAATCAGATGTAATACCTACTACTCTATGGAGACCCGCTTCACCCATTTAAACTTAAAAACATATACAAAGACAAAAACAGCATACTAAAAGTAGCTATCGGCTTCAAGAGAATTTCACAATCCCAAGCAATTGATTTTCTTTCGTTTACAGTTTATCTAATAAGAGCTTTACTAAGTCTACCAAGATCTGTCCATCAACGGAGACTTAGTTTCATTAATATGAAAATTTTCTCATTTGTCACCCAACTCCTTCAAACAAATCTCTAAACAATTGAACCAAAGTCTCTGATAGATTACTTGGTATGGCATTAAACATTAGCCCTTGTCCTGCTGAACAGATTAAGAAGCCACACCCATTCCTAATTTTCAGCCAATCAGATTATTTGATCAAGATTGTTTATACAGATTCACATACTTAATGGAAAACAGTGCAGTTCCAGATCAGTTGGCTTCTTCAGAAGCCAACTGATCTGGATCTACACTGTTTGCAAATGCAGGGTATATCCAGGTTCAGCAGGACAAGGGTTAAACATTAGCAAGCAATAGAAAAGGAAGCAGTTAAAACAAATGTGATACAATAAGCAACATGCATAGACCAAGATAAGGTACTGCTTCCGACCAAAAAGTAATGACTTTTTTCTTACTTCTCTAAGAAAACATGCTGCTGTACTCATTAGAAGCACCTCGCCAAGGGGCATCTAATGAGTAACAACAACTTATGTTTTCATGGAGAAATAAGAAAAATATTATTTCTTCACCAAAAAATGTTGTGGTACCCATTAGAAGTGCCTCACTGAGGCACTTCTAATGAGTACTCACAACATTTATATATTTTCATGGAGAAATAAGAAAAATATTATTTCTCCAACAAAAATGTTGTGGTACCCATTAGAAGTGCCTCACTGAGGCACTTCTAAAGAGTACTCACAACATTTATATGTTTTCATGGAGAAGTAAGAAAAATATTATTTCTCCAACATAAAAATGCTGTGGTACCCATTAGAAATGCCTCACTGAGGCACTTCTAATGAGTACTCACAACATTTATATATTTTCATGGAGAAATAAGAAAAATATTATTTCTCCATGAAAACATGTTGTGATACTCATTAGAAGCACTGCTTTCAAGGAGGACTCACAATGTATGTTTTAATGGAGAAAAAATATTTTATCTGGATATTCCTCTTATCTGCTGCTGTGCTACACGAGAAAATGTACTTTCTGATATGTTCAGCCAGCAAAGATCAGCCTGAACATCTCCAGTCTGATCTAAGTCTTTGCAGAGAGTGAAGAAGATGTGTCAGCACTGGGTACACATGTCCAAAGATACCATATTTATCCTAAGTTCTCGGATAGACAGACCACAACAAACAGAGTAGTCCTAGATCAGATGCTGCAGTATGCAGCTTCTGATCGGGTCAACATTGTTTGCCACTCATCCAGCAGTTTTTAGACACACCGACAGGTAGCAAACTGGACTTGTTCAAATTTTAGGACAAGTATGATAAAGAGTTAACAAGGTAAGCTGTTCCAATATTTAGGGTAAACTACATTTTCTCAGGATGCAGCTCATATGGGCTGCACCATACGAACATGTCTTTATGCATATGCAGACAGAGAAGGCCCAGATCAGACTGCACATCTGTGCAGTCTGATCAGGGCCTTTGCTGTCCGAAAATAGAATCATTGGATACTATAGAACGTTTCAAAGGAGAGCAAATGGCCGGATGAGACTGCATATGTGCAGGATGTGAATCGACACATTTTGCGGAAGCTCCAAGGAACTTTTTCGCTTATAGCAGCCCAGATGATATACAACATGAGAAAAAAGATACTTTTGCCCAACTCCAACAGAGATGGTCCCGATGAGCCAAAAATCCTAACACTTTGCGTATTGGGTAAAATTCTGAGGTTCAGGAGACAACCTTTTGAAATATCCTTATTTTTCCCTAGAAAACAAGGCTTGATGTTTCCTGAAATTTCCACTTAAAAAAACATTTCATATGCAACATCAAGTTCCTACATTTCAAGGAAAAATAAGAAAAAAAAAAATATCACCCATCTATCGTCTGCTGAATTCATCTCAAGAATTCAAAGCACTAACAATCTGTCTGGCATACGGTTTTGTTCATTGAAATAATGGCCAGACGTGTGACTAGAGCTCTCGTTCAATTTATCGTATTTACGCTATATATTCAAACAGTGTAACTCCTCACCATACTAACTCTAAAATTTGAACAAGTCCGTCTGAGAACCTGGTGATGTGTTTTAAAAGTGTCTGCTGAATGGCAAACAGTGGAAACCCAGATCAGACTGCCCCTAAGGAGCATCTGATCTGGGTCTAAGACTGTTTGCATAAGCATGTCAATCCAAATATTCAGGGTAAGTACTGTAGGCTGTTCTCAGATGACTTTTAAGGAAGGGAATTTGGTGATAATTCTTGGAAATTTTTTTCATTCTCCATAAAAATGCATGTTGTGGGTACTCATTAAAAGCGCTTCTCTGAGGCACTTCTAATGAGTACCCACAATGCATGTTTTTATGAAGAAATAAAAGAAAATATCCCAGAACTACCACCAAATTCTCCTCCTCAACAGACCCTCTAATTCTCATCACTTTTTCTTGAATGAGAGATGCCCTAGAGGTTGACTGATGTTGTTATACTGGGAAATTGGACACTTGCTCATTATTAACACTTGGCATGCTGGGTAAAAATTTCAGCAGACGACATTTTGAAATACTTATCTTATTTTTTCACAGAAAACAAGCTTAACATTTCATGCAAATTGTCTCCTTGGGAGACAATTTGCATGAAATGTTAAAGCCTATTTTCTAAGAATAATAATAATAAAATATATATATATAAATTTGTCATCTGCTGAATGAACCTTAAAATGGATACACTTTGAGAGAAGGCAACACATATCAAAATTGTTTTACCTTACTTCTAAAAAGGGGTTCTCTAATAAGGAAGAATTTACTCCCCTTTGATTTGCTTGTTTAAGTTGGAGTTTTACGACCCAGTCAACATTGTAAAGGTCATGTTGAAATGGTCAGTTAACCTACTTGACACTTTGCCTGAGCAAGCTTAGTCCTCTAAGCAGTCAACAATTGTGCTTGTGCACATACTTTCCCCAGTAACTGACAACTGCCCTTTTTGAATCAGCAGAAAGGGCAGAATGACCATAAAAAAAGTCTATTAACCCTTGTCCTGCAACCTGGATATATCCTGCCTTTACAAACAGTGTAGATCCAGATCAGCTGGCTTCTGAAGAAGCCAACTGATCTCGATCTGCACTGTTTGTCATTAAGTTGTGAATTTATATCAACAATCTGGATCAAGTAATCTGATTGCCTGAAAATCAGAAGTGGGCATGGCATCTTAATTTATTCAGCATGACAAGGGTTAATACCTAGTGTCCCATAAAAAGGGACACTCACAAATAGTATAGACCCATATCTGATCAGGGTCTGCACTGTTGGCAGTATTTACAGGAATATTTTAAAAAAACAAAACATAATAATAATGTACTTAACCAGACATCCCTTAAACTGTATATAGACCTATCTAAAGGGGTGTGCAGAAGAGTCCATATGCCAGAAATGGGTTAAAACTAAAAATTTTAAGACAAAGTATCTTCTGACATAATACTTACATCTACTTCTCCTTGATCTATTACATAGAAGTTATCACCTTCATCACCTGAAATGAGAAAGGATTTTCCTCTTCAGCATTTACTCTGTATATTCAACTGATACAGTTCTGAGGGTGGAGGTGGGGGGTCGGGGGTGGGGTGGGGGGGGGGACTCCTTCAAAATTGTTCCGTCTCCCTTCTGAAAAGACATTTATTCTAAAAGGAAAGAATTTGCTCCCTTTGGAAGCAAATTCTTTCATTTAAGAGTAGACCCCTTTTCAAAAGGGGCTTTGTACACAGAAATGCAAACAGAAAGTCAAGAAAGTTGTCTCCCTTGTAAAAATTGTGAAAAATCTACCAAGTGTATCAAGTCGCCTTAATCTCTTTAAAAACCAGTTCTAAAACTTACATCCTTTAACCCTGGTCCTGCTGAACCCAGATATACCCTGCCTTTGCAAACAATGCAGATCCAGATCAGTTGGCTTCCACAGAAGCCAACTGATCTGATCTGCACTGTTTGTCATTAAGTATGTGAATTTGCATCACCAACCTGACTCAAGTAATCTGATTGGCTGAAAATTAGAAGTGAGTGTGGCATCTTAATTTAATCAGCATGACAAGGGTTTTGAGCAATTTTATCACAAGACATTGTGTCTAAAATGTACTGGTGGAATGACAAACAGTATATTTCATGAAAACAAATTAAGCAGTCTAACCTAGGTCTACACTGTTTGTTCAAGCATGTTTGTCTAAAAGCAGGGCAAATGCTGTAATTGTCAGGCTCACATACTATACTGCCAGTCATCTTTGCATCCTTATATTTTTTTTGGCACAACTTTATTGAAAATAAACTCAGGCCACACGCAGGTGGCGTAAGAGTATAGTGGCAGTCATCTTTGCAAAAAATATTCACAGTACTAAAACTCATTAAATTTCAAGAAATTTAAAAACCAAGGAACATATGCACTTTTGCCAAACAAATCAGAATTTAAAGTTCAAATAAATTGTTTTTAAGCAATCCATCATCCTCTTCAGCCCCCTACCTAATGTGACAGCTAACTTCATAATTATGCAAATTTAGTGAAATTAAAAACCTAATTCATTACCATATGTAAACATTGTGCATGTTGCAGATGTTACGCAGTTACAGTTTAAAAATATTTTCCGTATGTTTCGCGGGGGAGGGGTAGGGGGGTGGGGGGGTGGGGGGGGGGGGGGGTGCAGGCAGGAACAGGGCTTCAATTGAGCTCCAAATTAGAGGGGTTAAATACTTCTCATTTTGTCGGGCCTGATCTGGCTCCAAACTGTTTGCAAAGGTTATCAGCAGACAACAAAAGCCGCCACTAGCGGGGAAAGAGTTAAACATATTTTATTTCCAGTAAATAAAATAATTATACAGACATGACATGCATACAAAATCTAGGATCAGAACGAAAACAGAAGCTTATGTATTTCTTCTCCTAAGATACGTTTTCATGGCGAGATAAGAAAAATGTTAACATATTTTGGATGAAAAAAGAAAAAGTGGCTTATCTGATCTATGAGTAGCCATCATCCTAACTCCAAATAAGGAGAGTATTTTCATTTTTGCCTCAAAGCATCTTGTAGGTACTTGCAATTACAATGAGTAACCATATGTTTTGATGCAAAGTAACAAATAATAACACAGAATTACAGCTGTAATTGCCTATTGTTGTGATTGCTCAATTTCTTTTTCTCCATCACAGCTCATCTAAAAATATTATGTTGCATGTTTCCTTTCCCATAATTATAATGAATCTTGAATATTCATGAGGCCTGCCATTGTAAAAATGCATGACAGTACATATTAGACACAGTTTCAGTTCACCAAATCCTTGAAGCAGACATCCCTGTTAGGAATACTGTGAAAAACAGGCAGTAGTGACTCAATGCATCCGACTTGTTTTGGAAGAGTACCTACGTCATAAAGATTATGAATATACATTTTCATCAGTAACTACAATATAGTTGTTGTTTTTTTAATCTTAGCGAATTATCTAGGGTTTTATGAGATTCAGAATATTCATTTTGTGCACGATATTTACACTCATGAGGGTTGTCTGTCTTTCCAAACAGAGAGCTCCTGAAACACTCTTGATCTTCAGGCAGTCTGTGTTAACCCTTGTCCTGCTGAACCCGGATATACCCTGCCTTTGCAAACAGTGTAGATTCAGATCAGTTGCCAACTGATCTGGAGCTGCACTGTTTTGTCATTCAGTATGTGAATTTATAACAATCTGGATTAAGTAATCTGATTGGCTGACAATTAGAAATGGGCATGGCTTCTTAATTTATTCAGCATGACAAGGGTTAAAATTGTTTACACTTATAGCTTGTGCAGAGAAGTTTTTAAAGGGAAAGTATTTGGCGATAATTCTGGGATAATTATTCTTTTTTCTCAATAAAACATATGTTGTGAGAAAATTATCCCAGGATCATTACCAAATACTCCTTGTTAACAACTCCACTGCTTGTATGTATTTTATCAAAGTATCTATAATGCGTTTATGTAGTGTTTATGGAGTTTGCATTTTTGATGAAAGACAGTACTAAAAGGGACATATTTACCACACAAAGTGATTTTTTATTGCCATTTGCAGCCTTTGTGAGTTTAGCATAAATCTGAATACATAATACAATCACAGCTATGTACATATCACATACATGCTATAAGCTGTGGACTAAAATCTGTGAGATAAGGCAAAATTTTAAGGGAGATTTGACAAAATTCTGTGAGATTTTCTTAAACATCACTTTGGAGCTTCCTCAGTATAGTCTAAAGTCTTCCTTTTTTTTTTTCCTTTTTTTTTTTATGTAAGAAGCTTGTTAAAACCAAAACAGTGTGTGATTTTTATTTATTTCTTCAAAAAATCCGTTGTGAAATGGTCTAAAAGTTCTGTGAGATTTGAATTTTTTATGGGAATTGCCTTCCAGATGGGCCAAATTCTGTGAGACTTTATCTCACAGTGTGAGATATGGCATGTATGATATCACCATGTCCATGACATACATTGTTGACCTTGACTTGACCCTGGTCCTGCTGAAGCCAACTGATCTGGATATGCACTGTCTGCCATTAAGGTATGTGAATGAATATCAACAATCTGGATCAAGTAATCTGATTGGCTGAAAATTAGAAGTGGGAGTGGAATCTTAATTTATTCAGCAGGACAAGGGCTAATCATAAAGCCAAATTGCATGTCCAGTTGAATTTAGAACCAGGAATATTCTGATCTGTAGTTGAGTAATATTACTCAGCCATGCAAAGTCTACAGTTTCACAGAGAGAAAACTTCAGATGGCATGCCCATCTCATTACCATGGAAACCTGTCTATCTGGACTCCAGCAACATATGCTGCACTTTAACCCTTGTCATGCTGAATAAATTAAGATGCCATGCCCACTTCTAATTTCCAGCCAATCAGCTCACTTGATCCAGGTTTTTGATAGAAATTCACATATTTGAAGACAAACAGTGCAGATCCAGATCAGTTGGCTTCTGAAGAACACAACTGATCTGGATCTACACTGTTTGCTAAGACAGGTCATGTTGTGTTCAGCAAGAGAAGGGTTAACATTATATTTTAAAGACTCTTGAATATTTATTAGACAGTAACAGCACCTTTCTCTGTCAGCATTTATATGGAATCATGAATATTCATTAAGTCAATATCTATTGCACATAACTCTAGATAAGAGGTGACTCCATTTAAATATTTTTCTTATTTCTCAACGAAAACATAGGTTGCGGGTACTCATTAGCTGTGCCTCGATGCACTTCTAATGAATACCCACAACACAGGTTTTCATGGAGAAATAAGAAAAATATCAATAACTTTGGTTGACAAAAGCCCCTTGTCTAGACCCATGAAATTTGCAATTTTCTCTGCAAGACTTTTATATGGCATCTTGAAAAGCTTAAAAGCAGACACTAACAAATGAGGCCCAATCATGAGAAAACCAACATTTTCCTGTTTTCAAACTGAAGACCTGGGACAGCCTTTGCATATGTGCACTCTGACCTTGGTCTTTTCTGTTTGTTTACCCTGTACAAGGACCCTGTAGAATGTATTTGATGGCCAACTTGCAGAAGAGCCCTTATGCCATGTTAGGGCAATGAAGGCACGGATCAGACTGCAAGTTTGTGCACAATCAGATCAGGGCCTTCATTGCCCACCTATAAAACCAGTGGTTAATGTAGAATACCATATTTACTGTATGTGTTTGGACAGACTGGCCTGAGCAAACAGTGTAGACCCAGATGAGATGCCGCAGAATGCGGCATCTCATCAGGGTCTACACTGTTTGGCACTCATCCAGCAATTTTTAGACACAACATCAAGTGGTAAATTCTACTACTTCAAAGTTTAAATTCTTCAAATTTTAGATCAAGTATAGTAAGGAGTTGAGGTGTCCATATATTTGAGGTAAACAAAGTATAAAAAGAAGGCCTGAACAGACAAGCAGGCTGATCAAGGTCTTTGCTGTTCACTATGGTATAAGAGCCCTTTTTGCACAATTGGCATAATGAAATGAGCAGCAGAGTTTCTAACCATTCTACGTGGAGGTAGGTCATCTTTGCAGTTTGTTTATATGATAAGTTGACTTATTCAGTGCAGGTTTCAAATATTATGTAAAAGGAGAACTCTTTCACTGCCACAGGCAATAATAATTGGCATTTGCAAACTGTGCAGATCCAGATGAGACGGCTCATAATGAGTCGTCTCATCAGGATCTATGCTGTTTGACATTCAGTCTTCACATATAAATTTCTTTCAAACCAATTGTTTGTTAAATAACAAAGCAGACGACAAATGTAGTCTGAAATTTGGCGCCTAACGAGTTAAAGCCAAAGACTAAAAAGCGTGATTTGAGCAAACCTAACTTTGGATCCAATTTAAAAAATCTGATCATTTATTACCAAACAGGAGAAAATAAAACAGGCTATAGATGAAAGCCTGCCATATACAGTCTCGTTATCTCGGAGTCCAAGGGACTCTCTGAAATACTTCGAGATACCCGTATCTCGACATATCAGTTTTGCAGAACTGAGGAAAAAAGATAAATCAAACAACCACATTTCACAAATGAATATGTAATTTGAATCCTTAAAATAGAGATATACTGAAAATATTGTGGAAATGAGGAGAAATTGCTCCTTAGGAGCAATTTCTCCTCTTTTCCACACTATTTTGTTACCTGTTGTCATAGTTTCATGTTAAAACAGGGACCAAATATTCACTTCGAGATAAGCGGTAATTCGAAATAAGCAAGTTCGAGATAACGAGGCTCGACTGTACTTCTGGCAAACTGACATAAAATGGTAAGTGTGACAAAACATTTTCTATAATGCAAAATAAAATTTCTGTTGGTAGACACATCATAAACTGGGACTATAAGACAAATTAACGATAACAGGGCTACATAATAACCAGGCTACACACCTCATGTAAAGTGATAGCTGATGTCAATGGCTGACCGAATCACAGAATTGTGAACACAGTAAATCCATCTCCTAACAACTAGTTTTCCAAGCCGGGGTGAAATAATCAAAACGTAAGAAACTCATTTGGTGCTTTTGTAAGTCCAAAGCAGATGAAACGACATACTATATTTACCCTAAGTATTCTGACAACCTCAGTGAGGCACTTCTAATGAGTAACCACAACATATGTTTTCCAGGAGAAATGAGAAAACTGTTTACCTGATACCAACTCTTATCTAGACCTATGCATATAGTAAAATTTGACTTGGTCAAATTTTAGGTAAAGTACAAAACCATAGTGTCCAAATATTTACAGTAAATATAATACACTCTATCAGGCCTTTCGAAAGAAGCTACTCTTCCAAGATTCTAATTTCAGAATACACGGGAACTGTTCATGGTAAGACAGTTTCAGATAAAAGATGGTTTCAAGTTGGACACCAAAAGTATTATATCCAAACAACAAGAAAAATGCCTAACAGCATTATGGACGAGTTTTTGAAATCGAAGAGAGTAAGAGTTGTCTCTCTTGCATGTGAAACATCTACTGGTCTTCCTCTTCATCCCTACCAAATATGAAAGCAATCCATTGAAGAATAAAGGTAACATATAACTTTGAAAAAAGGTTAACCAAAAGGTAAACCTCGGATGACGACCAACGCCCGCCCGACGCCCGCCTGGACATGGCTATTTTAAAGGACGGTTTTAAAATCCTGTCCAAAAATGTATAGATGATACAGAAATATGACCATTTTGTTGGATCCAAACAAAAATGTATAGAGCATACAGAAAAATGACCATAACAGGTCAGTCATTTTTCATCATTATTGTATCCAAACAATTTGTATAGATTTATCTATGTACATAATCTATACATTTTTTGTTTGGATATAACAAAATGGTCATTTATGACAGTTTGTTTGGATACTACACAATCATTTACCTAACATGTTTTTTTTGTTTTGGACCCCAGAAATAGTGTTATAAAGAGATTATGATGTACATGTAACTTACCTTGCTGTATTATTATCTCTCCTGCATGTCTGTGGACTGGGAACATGGCATCGAAAATATCACTGCAAGTATAAAACATACAAAAGAATGAAGGAGAATTTTGTCAATAGGCAGTGCTTATTAGATACCCCGCGATCAGAAATCAACATGTACATACAGACAGACAATGTGAAAACAGTATCCCCCACCCCCCCTACAAACATAGTTTGTGGGAAGGAGGAGAGAGGGGGTGGAAGTATAAAAATCAGACTTGTTAGTTTCTGTGCTCTATTTAAGGAGTGCCCAAAAAATATTTTTCTTGTATTTCCATGTAATCAAAAGTGGCAACGTACAGCCCTTTAACCCTTATCCTGAATAATTTAATTAGCCGCACCCATTTCTGACTATCAGTCAATCAGATTACATCATATAATGTTCAAATTCACAAACTGAATGGCAAACAGTGTAGATCCTGATCAGAAGCCATCTGATCTGGATCTACACTGTTTGCAAAGGTAGGGGTTGTCGTGAACAGCAGGATAAAGGTTCAAACTGTATCATCATGAGATGCCACAATAACTTTTTTTTGTGAGTGTGTGTGTTTTTTTTTTGTGGAGAAGTAATAATATATTGATAGTATAGCTCTAGATAAAAGGTAAGAGGGCTACGGGAGGGAATGAGTGTTGGGGAGGTGGGGGGGGGGGGGGGGAGAAATGTCAATAAGCACTGCTTATTAGATATCCCCAACTCAGAAACCAAAATATATGTGATGCATGGACATACAGACAGACAATGTGAAACCAGTATACCCCCCCCCCCCCCCCACACACACACACAAACACAGTTTGCAGGGGGTATAAATATCAATATGAATGCTTTTTAATCTGATATTCTGACTTTCATTAATACATATGTTTGCATGGAACCTTGCAAATTTATGGCATTTGAGACCATTGTTTCAATTATAGACAACAGCACAAAATGTCCTCAAATACACATAGCCCATTTGCAAGATCTTGTAATACTTTGTATGCTTGTGGTATAAACACCTGTGCATTATGAAAAGATGCCTTAGTAATATATTGAATCAGCACCAAAAACTGAAAGTTTTCAGATAAAAAAATTCTGATATTTTTCAGATTTCTGCTCTAAACATAGATTGTGGGTACTTGTTAGAACCGCCTAGCTGAGGTGGTTCTAACCAGTACCCACAATCTATGTTTTTGAGCAGAAACAAGAAAAAATAATGTAGACCCCAGTAAACCCCAGTTTTACAATATAAAAGTGGGGTTTAAGGGGGTCAAAATTATATAGGTATGGTTACGTGATGGTAAATCCATGTCTTAAAAAAATTCTGTCACAGAGGTAATAGGCATCTCATCTGTTTCACAAGAGCAGAGGCACCAGGCAGCTCATTTACTTCGCCAGCCTCAGTGGGTAGAATCCAACCAATTTTTTCTTAGATACAAGACTTGACATTGCATGCAAGCTATCAAGCCTCATTTTCTGAGAAAAGATAATATCACAAATTTACTTCCTACTGAACTGACCTTTAATCTTCACATTACCAGTTACAACAGACCCAAACCAAAGTATTGTTGCTTTTTGTTGTGTTTGTTTTTGGGGTTTTTTTTGTTTGTTTTTTTTAATTCTTCAAAATTAGTTGTGAGATTTCATGTAAATAAAATGAAATGGCAAGCCTTCATTCCTCGGAAAAAAATATTTCAGAGTGTCAGCAGCTACCACTTGGAATGGCACTTTAACCCTTGTCCTGCTGAACCTGGATATACCCTGCCTTTGCAAACAGTGTAGATCCAGGTTATGAAGAAGCAAACTGATCTGGATCTGCACTATTTGTCATTCAGTATGTGAATTTATATCAACAAATTTGGATTAAGTAATCTGATTGGTTATCAATTAGAAATGGGCATGGCATCTTAATTTTATTCAGCATGACAAGGGTTAAGAGTCAGCCTGTGGAGGGTATAATTAAAGATCCAGATAAGGTCATAATTATGAAGATAATTTAAGGCAATTTTGTTACTTCACCAACAAAAATATCTTAATGAGGCAATTCCAGTGAGAACCCATGAGATATGTTTGGAGCAAAATTAATCAAAATTACCTTCTGAATACTTGCCTCTTCTGGAGAGAAATTTTTTAATCCCATTTTACCATTTATTTCTCATCAATTTCAGTAACCATCCACCATGACTTTATGTTATTAGATTTTTATACATGCATGGTGTGCCTCTCCTAATGAAAAATGTTTACTATAAATTTAAGGTGACAAATAGTTTTGTAATATGAAGTACCGTATTTTACCCAAAATATTTGGATAATGTAATTGCTTGACCGAAAAATGGATATGTATTTACAGGGGTTGGATAGGAGACAAGGCTGTGCATGTTTCAGCTGTGACAGACATTCATCGAGAATTATAAGTGTTAATTATTGAGGCTGAAAGTGTCACTCAGTTTTGGTGACTGTTAATATGTAAAAAAGTCCTGGAAGAGTGCCCAAAAAGTGTAGACCCTGATCAGATGATGCATTCTCTCATCTACATTTTTTACTGTTGCTGTTTTTCT
The DNA here is from genome assembly GCA_964016985.1 of Anodontia alba. Lineage (NCBI taxonomy): Eukaryota > Metazoa > Mollusca > Bivalvia > Lucinida > Lucinidae > Anodontia > Anodontia alba. The sequence goes on along the minus strand of OZ024822.1, from coordinate 116,625,524 downwards.
AGTTCAAGTTTTACTGCCCAGTCAACAGTTAAAGTCATGTTGAGCTAGTCAGTTAACCTATGCACTTTTCCTGGGCAAGTTTAGTCCTCTTAGCAGCAAACCAGTACTTGTTGTAACTGATAACAGTGTGGGGAATCCATATGATCAAATGACTAGGTGCACAGAATTTGTTACTATTTTTAGCTCCGCATCAGGTAGGATTTTTTAGAATATCTCAATTTATACCTGATGGAATTTGTTCAAATAAAGCACAGAGTACGTGGAAAATCAAGCTCTTTTTGGTGGTGTAAGAACTATTCTGCAATCTGGTTTGATTCTAGAGAAAATTCGAAGAATGTTTTTCGTCAAATTCATGTACACCGTCCCGGTAGCCCAGATTGACAGCAAAACATTCTTTGAATGTTCTCGAGAATTAGACCAGATCACAGAATAGCGCTTACGCCACCAGAAAGAGCTTGATTTTCTGCGTATTCTGCGCTTTATTTGAACAAATTCCATTTGGTATGAATAGAGGTATTCTAAAAAATCCTACCTTATGTGGAGCTAAAAATAGTAACAAACACTGTGTACCTAGTCATTTGGTCACATGGATTTCCCACACTGGATAACTGCCTTTCTTGAATCAGTGGAAGGTAGAAAATGTGATCCATACATTTGTTCAGGCTTATCTTAATGAATACTTAGATGACACTGAACAAATTAATGCTTGTACCAAGCATCTGAACAGATGATGATCTCTGTGTTTCTAAAGTAGACTCTTCCATCTTTGAATTTGGATACAGCCATTGTTGTAAACAGGGATGTCAGTCAAGAATAAAAGGCAGAATGGCAAACAGTGTAGATCATTTTGAGAAGCATCACATCTGAATTCTTTACTCTTATCCTGCGGAATAATTTAATTAGCCACACCCATTTCTGACTATCAGCCAATCAGATTACATCAAATAATGTTTTCATTCAAATTCACAAACTGAATGACAAACAGTGTTGATCCTGATCAGATGGCTTCTTCAGAAGCCATCTGATCTGGATCTACACTGTTTGCAAAGGTAGGGGTTATCGTGAACAGCAGGATAAGGGTTAACTGTCCAATTTTGTTGTGGTTTTCACATATAACACATCTGCATGTATATTGTAGTTCAAACTCTGAGAGTTCAAACTGGACAGGCATTCAGCTGCATCTGATATGCACCTATGTATTTTGTTCAGACCTGTCCAAATACTTAAGGTAAATCCTGTACTACACATTCTTTCTCTTTGATTTTACTGCACACCTGTTTTTCTTTTCATTTTACCTAATTAACATGTAACCTACGAATTAACCCTTAAAGAACTTAGCAAAATTGCAACAGATGACATTTTGATTTTTCAAAGAAAATAAGTCTTGACATTTCATGTGAATTGTCTGCCAAGCATGTCACAACTTTTCTCTGAAAAAAAAAAAATGAATGTTGTCTGCTACAAAGTTTGCTTGGCACTTTAAAGGTTAACATTAAGGCTAACTTGCCATATTAATTCATTTCTTCTGTAGAGGAATGGTATATATGGCTTGCTTTGTGCTGGTGCTATTAGAATATCCAGGTTCTGATACGTACCTTCTTTCGTTATCGTCCAGATGAGAAAACAGGACATTCTTTGCTATGGCTTTAGACAAGGCTGCCATTGTCTTGTAGTCTTTTGGAACCACCTGAAAAAATCATAAACAGTAAAATCAGTCACTGTTACATTCACCTTTCATCCCTGAATACTTAAAGCCTTAATCACAAGCAAATAGTTACACCAAGATCAGACACTGCAGAATGTCATGTCTTATCAGGGTCTACATTGTTTGCTCCTAATAACCTTTGTCATGTTGAATAAATTAAGATGCCACACCCACTTCTAATTGTCAGCTAATCAGATTTTATCCAGATTGTTGATACAAATTCACAAACTAAATGGCAAACAGTGCAGATCCAGATCAGTTGGCTTGTTCAGAAGCCAACTGATCTGGATCTACACTGTTTGCAAAAGCAGGGCATATCCGGGTTCAGCAGGACAAGGTTAACCCTTAAAGCGCCAAGCAAAATTTGAAGCAGACATTCTAAAATTTTTTATATTTTATTTTTCAGAGAAAACAAGTCTTGATGTCTTGTCTGCTTGGCAGGCCATTCACATGAAATGTCAAGACTTGTTTTCTTCTGAAAATAAAAAAAATAAAAAAACTGTCGTCTACTTTAGTTGTGACTGGCGCTTTAAGGGGTAATACAGTAAAAACAGTATAAAAACAAAGGCCCCTTTAACCATAATTCGGCCCATCTATTTCTTTTAACTATATAAGACCCAATTAAGTCTTTTACAAAACCACAAGACACCCATGACTGCACATCCTGAGGAATCATGATGATGCACTAATTAGTAAAAGGGCCCTTATGCCCTATACAAACAATGAGTCCTCCTCCTACATCCCAGTCAGGGCCTTCGCTGTTTGGTTATACATTCTGTTGTATCGAATGATCTGTAAGCGAAAAATAAGGCCCTGATCAGACTGTGCAAATGCACATTACGATCAGGGCCTTCATTGCTTGTATATGTGATAAGGTCCTTTTTTCATGTTGTATATCATATTCTTTGCAGCCAGACAAAACCTCATCAGAAAACTCATTAGAAAACATTCCTAACAGTTAACTTTTTGGAACCAGCCAATCAAAAGAAAATTCAGATGTTTACAAGTGTTAGCCAGATAAATGGTTTTCTTATACCTTCATGAAAGTGCAATCACCTTTTGGGTCCTGTCAAAATCATCTGTCTGTTACATCTGTTGCAGATACTTATTAAAATAACTTCAATAAGGCTATTCTACTACTTTCTCAAAATATGTTTTCACAGAAAAATCTTGATACATTTATGTTGAAAAAAGCAACCAATACCATATTGTGGGGGCTCATCTATTTCTCCATGAAATTAAACACTTTGGGTACTCATTAAGGTTATTTTAATGCATACTGAAAACATGTTTTTGATACAATTTCATTGAGAAAAAAAAAGCTATGCAAGGACTCCTATACTGCATTTGCTTGGGCACTAAAAGCCTTTTTTTGCAACATTTATCCTGGGTATTCAGACACTTCAGTTCCTTACCATACTTCTCCTAAAATTTAAACAAGTCCATTTGACTACCCGTTGATGTGTCTAAAACTGCTTGATGAGTGGCAAACAGTGCAGACCCTGATCAGATGCGGCATTCTGCAGCATCTGATCTGGGTCTACACTGTTTGCTCAGGCCTGTCTGTTCGAATATTTAGGGTAAACACAGTATCTAGAGTTATGGACGCAACAGAACACAAATCAATGAAAAGGAAATGGATTTGTCTTCGGTGGTGGCCTTTTTCTCCTTCTGCTGAAAAATTTGTATCCATGCCAATTCCTTACAATATCTGGCCATTTGAGTCAAGTCATGCATAAAGGTACATTATGGCAGACGCTTACAGAGCAAACCCAGCTCAGACACCTGTGTTCATGCTTGCTGCTAATTATAAATATTTTCTGTACAAAATCCAGACACTCTATAAGCCAACTGCTGAGATCCTGATCATACAGCAACAGAGGGCAGTCTGCCTTCGGTTTTTCACTGTTTATTGCATTGGAACTGTGTCCAGATAAATATTCTTTAAATTTCTTTGTGAAAAACTTTATTTTTAACCCTTGTCCTGCTGAACCCGGATATACCCTGCCTTTGCAAACAGTGTAGATCCAGATCAGTTGGCTTCTGAAGAAGCCAACTGATCTGGATCTGCACTATTTGCCATTTACTATGTGAATTTATATCAACAATTTGGATCAAAGAATCTTATTGGCTGACAATTAGAAGTGGGTGTGGCATCTTAATTTATTCAGCAGGACAAGGGTTAAGGGGAATGGACACACTTTCAAGGGAAGACTATTCTGCCAGAATGGTTTTGCCTTTGCCTATCTTCTGAAAAGAGGACTATTCAAAATGGAAAGAGTTTGCTCCCCAAGGAAGCCCAAGGAAACAAAGTGCTTCCTTTTAGAGTACGGTAAATGTCTTAAAATTTCGAACACTTTATTCCATACTGTTTAAGCTTAAATTTTGCTTTTTCATGCATTTGTCTCTTAAAATGCTTAGTGGAATGGCAAACGGTAAAGACCCTGATCAGACTGCTCAGTAGACAGGAAGTCACAAAAGTTGTCTTTTCATGAGACCTGCCTCAGCAAGCTTATTCTAATGAGTACCCACAATATATGCTGTACTGAAGTGTAAAAACCTTTGGGATAAAAGAAAGCCTTTTATCCATAAGGGCACTTTTTTTCTCAGCTGTCCACTTTATTGGACAGAATTTATTGTGGCAGAGTTGAAAATAAGGTGCTTTTTCAACAACAACAACAAAAAAAAAAAATGTAGATAATTTTTCTGATTTCTCCATGAAATGATGCTGTGGGTACTTTTGTGACCTTCCTCTTTGAAATGCCTCCATTCAGTACCCACAACACACATTTTCCTGGAGATTCACAGCTCTACATTGTATTTTTCTTATTTTTCCATGAAAATACATGTTGTGGGTACTCATTAGAAGCACCTCAGGTACCCACAACATATGTTTTCATGAAGAATTAAGAAAAATATTGATACTTTCTGGTTAAAAAAACATGCTTTATCTGGAGCTATGAATATTTTCTGGATGACCCTCTTATCTAGAACTATGACAGTCTCTGTAGAGTCTTCTGATAATAGCAGGATGTCAAAGCCAATATTCACTACAAGAATATTGTAAGCCAAACAATGTAGTGCAAGAGTGCCAGCTCAGAAGTGTTGTCACAATAAAAGGTACCATATATACCTTAACCCTGGTCCTGCTGAATCCAGATATGTTCTGCCTTTGCAAACAGTGTAGATCCAGATCAGTTGGCCAACTGATCTGGATCTGCACTGTTTGCCATAAAGTCTGTGGATTTATATCAACAATCTGGATCAAGTAATCTGATTGGCTGAAAATTAGAAATGGGCATGGCATCTTAATTTATTCAGCAGGACAAGGGTTAAATATTGGAACATCTACCTGTCCTAAATTTCAAAAAGTCCATTCTACTGCCAACTGATGTGTCTAAAAACTGCTGGATGAGTGGCAAACAGTGTAGATGCTGATCAGATGCCACTTTCTGTAGCATCCAGTATGGGAATACACTTCTCAGGCCAGTGTCTCCCAATACGTTGGGTCAATATCTTGCTCCATGACAATTGCCAATGCTAGCACAAAGATTAGTTTGTTTGCTTGTTTTACTCTGGTTTTACGTCACTTTCAACAATCTTTGCAACAGTGTTTGGATGTGGCAGGGAGCTCAATGCTCAATTTTAGAGTGCTGCCTCACTTGAATATCACACCCAAGACATGTCATGACATGATATTCCATCCCGTCACATTATACTGACACTGGTGACAAACCTGTGAAGAATAATGCAGGAGAGATGTCAATGAGCGAAGACTCAAAGCAGAAGGCCTGGATAGAGCACTACCAAAGGCTTCTCAACGTTGAGTTTGACTGGGACCCAGACCACCTGTCATATCAACCACCAGTGGAAGGCCCGCCCATCCCAATCACCATTGATATGGTTAAGAAGGTTATCTCACAGATGAAGGCTGGCAAAGCACCAGGCCCATCAGGCATAGTGGTGGAGATGATACTATCCGTCGGTGATATAGGCGCCTCCATGATCCGTGACCTCGCAGTTGCAATCATTCGTGATGGCAAGGTACCCTCTGACTGGGAGCAGAGTTTCATTATCTGCCTCTACAAGGGAAAAGGGGACGCATTGGAAAGAGGCAACTACTGCGGTCTCAAGCTGACAGAGCAGGTTATGAAAATCCTGGAGAGGATTGCGGACGGCCTCATCAGACAGTTGTTGTCAATTGACAATTCCCAGTTTGGCTTCATCCCAGGCAGAGGCACTACAGACACAATTTTTGTTGTCAGGCAGCTGCAAGAGAAGTATCTAGCTGCCAATAAGAGATTCTACATGACTTTCAGAGACCTGGAGAAGGTGTTTCATCGAGTACCTCGGAAGGTCATCTGGTGGGCGCTGAGAAAACTTGGTGTGGAGGAGTGGATTGTGCGACTGGTGTAGGGGATGTATGCAAATGCTTGGAGCCATGTCCGTGTTGGTGAGGGGTACAGTGAAGTGTTTGAAGTGAAGGTTGGTGTTCACCAAGGATCAGTACTAAGCCTGCTGCTCTTCATCATTGTGCTTGAAGCCTTTTCACGAGTTCCGCTCTGAGGTCCCCTGGGAGAACCTCTACGCCGATGACCTTGTTATCATCGCTGAATCCCTTGAGGAATGTGTCAGGAGGCTCTTGACTTGGAAAAAAGCAATGGAGAAGAAAGGACTGATAGTAAATGCAGGAAAGACAAAGATCATGATCTGCCGTACGGGACTGGACCTCCTGCAGAGTTCAGGTGAGTTTCCATGCGCTGTCTGTCGCACTGGAGTGGGCAGCAACAGCATCTTCTGCAATGGCTGCAAGCACTAGGTGCACAAGAAATGCAATGGGTTCAAGTGCTTGAAAAAGGACCCTGACTACAGATGTACACAGTGCCAGGAAACTGCACGCCCCTTGGATGGCAGACCACAGAAGGAAGTCCAGGTCAGACCTGACAAGCTTGAGGTGGTTACGCTTCCTTTTGCTACCTAGAAGACATGCTCTCAGCAGCAGGTGGCTGCGAACTCTCAACCACAACATGTGTGAAAACCGCCTGGAAGAAGTTCAAGGATCTGCTACCAGTTCTCTCTTCACGCAACCTCTCTTTCAAAACACGTGGCTGTGTGTACAGCTCTTGTGTGCAGATCTCGAGCGCAATGCTCCATGACAGCGAGACTTGGCCATTGACAAAGCCGAACCTCCAGCGTCTGCAACGAAATGACAGGGCAATGATCAGAAAGATCTGCAATGTCAGGCTGCAAGACATTGTCACCAGCAGGTCCATTGAGCTACTTGTGCGGCTTGGCATTGAGGATCTGGACCTCATTCTGAAGGAGAGAAGACTCTGATGGTATTGACATGTGGAACGCTCCAATGGTGCAGTCAAGACAGCCTTTGACATACAGGTTGACGGAAAGCGTGGTCCTGGGAGGCCCAAAATGACATGGAAGCAGCTGACAGAGAGGGATTGCAGAGAGTGGAAGCTATCAGCTATCAACCCTCATGATAGATGTACCTGGAGCTCTGGTGTGAGATCTGCCATGCATGCAGCAAGCCAACTATATGGAAGGGGGCCCACTGATGTGGATGTTGCCCCTGTACCTGCACGGTAATCAAAAATCTGATTATGATACATGATATGCTATGACTGGGCCAACCAGTTCTGATCCTAGCTCTATTTTCTTAATGCTTAGCGCCAAGCAAAAGAGCAGTTAGTGCCATTTTAAAATTATTGGTATGACTCGGCCAGGTATTGAACCCGCATCCTAACGGTCACAAAGCGGCTGCTCTAATAACTGAGCCACTGTGCCGGTGCAAACCAGATTAGCCTACAAAGTTAGTGTATGGATAAGGAACTTGTGCAATCAATGACAGAAAACAGGCCACATCAGAATGTAGGGTCACAGCAAAGGTATGGAAAAAACAAAGAGGGATATGCAGATAAATATTTGTCTTATTTTATCATGAAAATGCATGCTATGATAATCCGTTTGAACTGTTTCAGTGGGGCAATTCTAGTAAGAACAGATTTTTGAAGAGAAAAGAAATTAATAGGTTTTGGTCCAAAAAGCAAAACCAGATATTCAGAAGCTACACTAGCTTTTTATGCTAAGTAGTAATTTTGGACACTATAACTCTTTACCATACTTGTCCAAAAATTTGATGATGGTGATGATGATGATGATGGTGATGATGATGATGATGATTTGGTGTTTTATGTCCCTTTCAACATTATTTAAGATGATAGAAGGGTGATAATGAGAGGCACTGTATTTGTTTGTGTTGAGGTTTTACGGCCCAGTTAACCCAATGGCGTCATGTCGAGCGCGGTCAGTTTACCTAACCACATGTTTACTGGGCAGGCCTAGTCCTCTAAGCGGTTAACCAGTATTGTGCACATTCTTTCGCCAGAAACTGACAACTGCCCTTCTTGAATCAGCGGAAGGGAGAGAATGACCGTAGAAAATATTTCACGATCAATCTCCACGAAAGAATGTTGCCGGCCTCGGCAAGAGGCACTGTACAATGAAGCACAGTAGTCATGAGTAGACTGGCTCCAGTCTAGTCTCCAGTGACTATTTTTACCCTTATAATCCTGTTTGATAATCCACTGAAATAATCATGACTATAAAGGCTGATCACTGTGACCAGCCTTTTTGTTATGATATTATTTTGGTTTTATTTCAGTGGACCATCAAACGGGATTATAAGAAAAAAAATTTAGTCGTTGGAGATTGGAGCCAGTCTAAGTCATGAGCTGAATTCTACCTCCAGCGGGATTCAAACCAAGGACCCTGTGATTCAAAGTCAGGAGTGCTAACCTGGATGCTTCTCTAAAATTTGAACAAGTCAATATTGCTACCTGCTGATGTTTCAAAACAGACTGCTGGATGTGTGGCAAACAGTGCATCTGATCTGGATCTGCACTGAAAGTTGCTCAGGCCTGTTTGTGTACTAAGTGTACTGGTAAATACTGACTGACAATTACGCAGATACACTGTTTGACTGGGCCATTTGTTGCCGGATGACGTCACATAGTACTTTTTCTTGTACAAGTCTGGTGATAAATGCAACTTTGCGCTTAGCACTCTCGGTAAAATTTTCAGCAGACAACATATTGAAATATTTTTTCTTACTTTTCCCAGAAACTGTCTTCTGGGGAAAAAAGAAAAATATCAGTTTGCTGTCTGCTGAATTTTCCCACAGAGTGGTAAAGGTTAGATAACCTGATATTGGAACTGTAATAAGATATGGTATTGTTTCAAATGGGCCAAGACAAGCAACAAACAGGTCTTGATTTGCAGATACCAGAAGTCCATGCTCAGAGAGTCCATGTTAATGCTTAGCATCAATGATGGGTAAAAATTTGAGCAGATATTTTGACATATTTTCTTATTTTTCCCAGAAAATAAGCTTTGACATTTCATGCAAATTGTCTCCCATAGCTACAGATAAGAGGGGTATCCACATGATATTTTTCTTATTTCTCAACGAAAACATGTTGAGGGAACTCATTAGAAGCGCCTCGCTGAGGTGCTTCTAATGAGTACCACAACATATGTTTTCATTGAAAAATAAGAAAGACATCAGCATTTTTCAGATGAAAAAAGTGCCTTATCTGTTGCTATGGAGTCTCCTGAGGAGAATTTGCATGGAATGTCAAAGCCTGTTTTCTAGGAAACATGAGAAAAACACTTTCAGCAGATGACATTTTGATTTTTTTTATTTTTCCCATGAAATAGGCTTTAACATTACATGAAAATTTTTGCCTTTGGAGACAACTTGCATGAAATGTCAACACTTATATTCTAGGAAAATTAAGAAAAAATATTTCAAAATGTCATCTGCTGAAATTTTTACCCAGCATGCTAAGTATTAATACTAGAGGCCCAAGTGGGCCAGAAATCACTCACCTGGATTAGGCTGATCATGATACGAGGGTGAGTCTATAAATAACCAGCCTAACTTATTTCATGTTGAGATCCACCTCTTCTTTTTCAATGGAATTGCTCTCTAGTGTGATGCACTTAGACCAACAATGTTCAAGTGCCATCAGCCCAGAACTGAAAAAGTCAGGGTCCTTTCCATAAGCCCTAGTGTGACCTTGAAAATGGGGTCAAGGTCACTAAAATCTAACCAGTTCTTTTCCATGTCCCAAAAATAAACCTGTGCAAGTCTGATCGAAACCTACTCATTCCTTTAGGAGACAAGGTGCAGACAAGCCATTTTCCACCAATCTAAACCTTAGTGTGACCTTGAAAATGGGGTCAAGGTTGTCAAAATCTAATCAGTTCTTTTCCATGTCTGAACAATTTAGATATATAAGTTTGGTCAAAATCCATTCATTCTTTTAGGAGATACGGTGCAGACAAGCAATTTTCCAACAATCTAAGCCCTCCTGTGACCTTGAAAATGGGGTCAAGGTCACCAAAATCTAATCAGTACTTTTACATGTCCCAGCAATATAGATGTGCAAGTTTGGTCAAAATCTATTCATTCCTACAAGAGATAGGGTGCGGACAAGCCATTTTCCAACAAATCTAAGCCCTCCTGTGACCTTGAAAATGGGGTCAAGGTCATCAAAATCTAATCAGTTCTTATACATGTCCCAGCATGTAGATGTGCAAGTTTGGTCAAAATCTATTCATTCCTACAAGAGATAGGGTGCGGATAAGCCATTTTCCAACAATCTAAGCCCTCCTGTGACCTTGAAGGAGTCAAGGTCACCAAAATCTAATCAGTTCTTTTACATGTCCCAGCATTGTAGATGTGCAAGTTTGGTCAAAGTCTATTCATTCCTACGAGATAGGGTGCGGACAAGCCATTCTCAGACAATCTAAGCCCTCCTGTGACCTTGAAAATGGGATCAAGGTCACCAAAATCTAATCAGTACTTTTACATGTCCCAGCAATATAGATGTGCAAGTTTGGTCAAAATCTATTCATTCCTACAAGAGATAGGGTGCGGACAAGCCATTTTCCAACAAATCTAAGCCCTCCTGTGACCTTGAAAATGGGGTCAAGGTCATCAAAATCTAATCAGTTCTTTTACATGTCCCAGCATGTAGATGTGCAAGTTTGGTCAAAATCTATTCATTCCTACAAAGGATAGGGTGCGGACAAGCCATTTTCCAACAATCTAAGCCCTCCTGTGACCTTGAAAATGGAGTCAAGGTCACCAAAATCTAATCAGTTCTTTTACATGTCCCAGCATTGTAGATGTGCAAGTTGGGTCAAAGTCTATTCATTCCTACGAGATAGGGTGCGGACAAGCCATTCTCAGACAATCTAAGCCCTCCTGTGACCTTGAAAATGGGATCAAGGTCACCAAAATCTAATCAGTTCTTTTACATGTCCCAGCAATATAGATGTGCAAGTTTGGTTTAAATCTATTCATTACTTCAAGAGATATGGTGCAGACAAGCCATTTTCCAACAATCTAAGCCCTCCTGTGACCTTGAAAACGGGGTCAAGGTCACCAAAATCTAATCAGTTCTTTTACATGTCCCAGCAATATAGATGTGCGAGTTTGGTTAAAATCTATTCATTCCTTCAAGAGATATGGTGTGGACAAACTTTTTTCCAACAATCTAAGCCCTCCTGTGACCCTGAAAATGGGGTCAAGGACACCAAAATCTAATCAGCATTTTTCCCCCTCCCAATGATATATTTGTGTAAGTTTGACTAAAATATGTCCATTCAATAAGGAGATAGAGTGCGGACAAGAGGCTACACCGACGCCCACGCTGCCCCCTACGGGATCCGCACTAAATACAATATGTATGGTGGGGGGACATAATTCTAAATCTCCTTGTCACCCCAATGCCTCCCACCAAGTTTGGGCTCAATCCGACTTTCGGTTTGGGAGCAGACACAGTTTGAAGATTTTCAAGATGGCCACCTCAGAACAATGATTTTAGCAATTCTGAATCTTTATGTTGCTCCCATGCCTTCTATCAAGTTTCAGCTCAATCAACTTACAGTTTGGGAGGAGATGTCATTTGAAGACTTTCAAGATGGCCGACATGGTATCGGGTATCGGAACGGAATGATTTTAGCAATTCTAAATCTCAATGTGGGCCCAATGCCTCCCACCAAGTTTGAGCTCAATCTGACTTAAGGTTCAGGAGCAGATGTGGTTTCAAGATTTTCAAGAGGGCTACCTTCTTGCACAGCCAAATGGAATGATTTAAACTATTCTGAATCTCTATGTCGCTCCGATGCTTCCCATCAAGTTTTGGCTCAATCCAACTTATGGTTTGGGAGGAGATGTTGTTTGAAGAATTTCAAGATGGCCGCCAATGTGGCCATCTTGGATATCCATCTTGGATATCAGAATGAAACAATTTTAGCAATTCTGAATCTCTATGTTGCTCCGATGCCTCCCATCAAGTTTTGGCTCAATCAGACTTATGGTTTGGGAGGAGATGTCGTTTGAAGAATTTCAAGATGGCTGCCATGGGGGCCATCTTGGATATGGGAACAATACGATTTAGCACTTCTGAATCTCTGTGTCACTGTGATACCTACCATCAAGTTTTGGCTCAATTCGACTTATGGTTTGGGAGGAGATGTTGTTTGAAGAATTTCAAGTTGGCCGCCATGGCAGCCATCTTGGATACCGGAATAGAACGTGTTGCCACATGAGCACAATGCCTCCCACTAAATTTCGGCTCAATCCAACATATGGTTCTGGAGAAGATGTTGAAAATGTGAAAAGCTGACAACTGACAGACGACGGACAACAGGCCATGGCATAAACTGACTTGCAGCAAAGCTCCAGGTGAGCTAATAACTAATGACAGTCATTATATGAGTATGTTAAAAATCATACAGCTTAAATAGTGATTGCATATAACAGAAGTAAGCAGACGCAGCATAGTTTTGTTTTTTTTTATTGTTATTATTCCTTTTTCCCAGATCAAAAAGAGCTTGATACTTTAATTCATACAAAATGTCAAACAATATTTTCTGGAAAAAAAAAAAAAAAAAAAAAAAGCTAAAATATTGCCAATTTGTCATTGGCTAATTTCATAATGAGGGTTAATGTCAGAAATTCTCTGCCACTTTCTCCATTAATCATATGAAGAGATGTAGAAATAATGTCACTTCTCATTCAGTACACTGCTTTGACTAAAATAACCAGAGGACTCATTAAGGAGTATTTGACCAGAATTCTGGAATAATTTTTTCCAGTTCTCCATAAAAAAATATGCTGTGGGTACTCATTAGAAGTGCCTCAGTGAGGTGCTTCTAATGAGTACCCACAAGAAATACTTTATGGAGAATAAGAAACATTATCCCAGAATTATCACCAATTACTCTTCCTTAACAGTTCCTCTGGTAATTATGATATAATTTAGACAGGCACAGGCCTAAATCTGATATGTACAATGTTTTAACATGGTTTGTCAATTTATATGCTATAAATACATGGGGGTGTGAATGAAAATTGAGGTCATAACCCTAGTCCTGCTGAACCCTGATATGTCCTGCCTTTGCAAACAGTGTAGATCCAGATCAGTTGGCTTCTGAAGAAGCCAACTGATCTGGATCTGCACTGTTTGCCATTAAGTATGTGAATTTATATCAACAATCTGGATCAAGTAATCTGACTGGCTGAAAATTAGAAATGGGCGTGGCATCTTAATTTACTCAGTAGGACAAGGGTTAATGATTGAAAAGTTAAAATCCTTTCATTTTGGTCTCTTCAGAAAACTCCATAAGATGTCCACCAAGTGCAGCTGGTATGCCATAAAATATTTGTTTAACCCATTTATGCCTAGTGGACTCTTCTATCTAAACTCTCTGGACAGATCCATTTCCAAGTGAAGGGATGTATGATTAGTTTTACTATTACCATCTTTTATAGAAATTCCTGTGCTTAATGCAAAAAGTGTAGACCCTGATCAGACACTGCATTCTGCAACGCCTGATCTGGATCTTTTTTTTTTCTGATTTTGGATTTTACGGCTCTTTCAAGAATATTTCACTTATATCGAGCCGATCGTTCATCAAAGGTGGGTGAAAACTGGAAAACCCGGGGAAAAACCACCTGACCATCTGTAAGAGAACTTGGCTTTCCCACATTGACCCGAGCGAGGCTCGAACCACAGCGGTGAGAAACCTAATGGATTATAAGTCAGCTCTCTTATCCACTAAGCTACGGTGGCCTATCTGATCTGGGTCTGCACTGTTTGCAAAGGTCATATTTATGGGATGCTAGGCATAAATGTGCTAACAGAATGTTATATGCAATGACATGCATTTACAAATGACACATTTTTACCTCGCTATCACATAATCATTATGTGATTAATTACACCATTATCAATGGTGTAATTAATCAGACTGAAAGGTATGTGTACATTTGGTTTTGGTTTGGTTTGGAGTTTAATGGCCCAGTCAACACTATTAAGGTCATGTTGAGCCAAATCACACTTTTCCTGGGCAGGCTTAGTCCTCTAAGCAGTTAACCAGCACTTGTGCACATTCTTTTGCCAGAAACTGACAACTGCCCTTCTTGAAACAGAGGGAGAAGTGAATGACCAAAATAGTTCATGACCAATCTCCACAAAAGAGTGTTGTCAGAACTGGCAGGGATCGAACCCAATATGTGAACATTTGGACCAGAGCTCAGCAGCTTCAAATGTTTCTGGTCTAGAAATAATGTGAACATAATGTGCTTCACTTGCTATATATGAATTTTTTCATACCAAGCTGAATACATATTTTGGCTTATTCCCAAGGCTAGCTTATTTTCAAGATCTTAATTAACACTTGTCCTGCTGAACCCGGATCTGTCCTGCCTTTGCAAACAGTGCAGATCCAGATCAGTTGGCTTCTGAAGAAGCCAACTGATCTGGATCTGCACTGTTTGCCATTTTAGTATGTGAATTTGTATCAACAACCTGGATCAAGTAATCTGATTGGCTGTAAATTAGAAGTGGGCGTGGTATCTTAATTTATTCAACAGGACAAGGGTTAAATTAAACTGTATTGGTCCTAAATATTGGAACACCTGGGGCATGTGCTGCAATTATCCTAAAATTTGTACCAGCTGATTTTACTGTGAGTTATTATCTACAAAAAGTTTGCTATGACTGGCAAATTGTGTGACCCTGATGGTCTGATCAGATGGCTCCTTCAGCAGCAGTCTGATCTGGGTATACACTATTTGCTGATGAGCTTCTGTCACAATTTTTATGACTTTTACAGCTAGATGCACAGAGATCAACCGCGTGTATACTTAACAGAGAATAAGTTCAAAGAACTTTTCTTTATTGCCTTTCATCTTTAAAAACTTAATTAATTTTCCTTTTTAACCCTTGTCCTGCTGAATAAATTAAGATGCCATGCCCAGTTCTAATTTTCAGCCAATCAGATTACTTGATCCAGATTGTTGTTATAAATTTGCATACTTGATGGCAAACAGTGCAGATCCAGATCACTTGGTTTCTTCAGAAACCAACTGATCTGGATCTACACTGTTTGCAAAACAGGGTATATCCGGGTTCAGCAGGACAAGGGTTAAGTAATTTTATGGAAATACTTCAATATTGAAAACAGTGTTGATTCAAACAGAACATACTGCCAGATAAGTAACTTTTTCATCCCAAAAGTACTGGGTCCAGTTGTTCAAAGTGTGGTTAGCTTAACGAGCTTGTTAAGGGTCATTTCGTTAACTATTTTAGCAGATTCAATACATGATATTCTGAAATTTTTTGCTGAAAAAATGTGAGTAGCTTTTGCACTGCAAAAGCTACTCACATTTTTTCAGCAAAAAATTTCAGCATATTTGCGTATCATTCAATGTAAATTTTAACGAATTGTTAACTAACGATGTCGTTATCTTTGAACAACTGGGCCCAGATATTTTTCTTACTTCTCAACAAAAACATATGATGTGGGTACTCATTAGAATTGCCACGGTGAGGCACTTCTGATGAGTACCTACAACATAAGTTTTCATGGAGAAATAAGAAAAACACATCCTGGAGCTATGACAGAATATGGTAGCAGAAATAAAAGGAAGTTCATGCTGCTTGCAAAGAACAGTTCTGTCAATGTCATTGTATGGGGTACTAAATAAGTATTGAAAAGTAATTATGTCTTAGCAGATCCTGCACACAAATCCCTCATTAATCAGGAAAATATTCACAGGGTAATAGCTGGGATAAACCAGACCTAAGGTGGGAAAACCAACATTTGTCCCAGAGGACATGCAATGAAGAGAAATATTTTGGTGATCATTCTGGGAGCAAATTCTTTCCTTTTAGAGTAGATGACTTGCGCTGCAAGAAAATAAGCAAGAAGTCACCTGTGTATAAAAAGGCCCCTTTTAAACCCTTAATACTCTGGGTAAAAATTTAAGCAGATGACATTTTGACTAGACTGGCTCCAGTCTTTTCTGCATTTTCTTTTACCATTCTTTATTACTTCCTGTTGCTGTATTTGTCTCTTTCATCCCATTTCATTGTTTTACTACAGAAATCTTTTCCACTAAGGGACATAACATCAAATCATTATAAGCTGTACTAGATTGTATACCTTTGAAAAGAAAAGAGAAAATGACAGAAAAGATAGAGTCTGGAGACAGACTACATTTTGACATACTTTTCTTACAATGGAGACAATTTGCAAGAAAAGTTGTTTCCTTGGAAAAATAAGAAAAATATTTCAAAATGTTTACCCAGAGTGCTATTTGTTTGTTTGTGTTGAGGTTTTATGGCCCAGTCAACCCAATAGGGTCATGTCGAGTGTGGTCAGTTTACCTGACCACACATTTACTCGACAGGCTTAGTCCTCTAAGCGGTTAACCAGTATTGTGCACATTCTTTCGCCAGAAACTGACAACTGCCCTACTTGAATCAGCGGAAGGGAGAGAATGACCGTAGAAAATATTTCATGATCAATTTCCATGAAAGAATATTGCCGACCTCGGCGGGGGTTGAACCCGCGACCTCCTGGTCTCCAGTCGGACGGCGCATCCAACTGAGCCACCGAGGCCCCCCAGAGTGCTATAACATTATGAAAATATGCCTATTCAAATATATAGAAAACTTCACCTCCAAAAACTCAAAATTTTAAGATAAAAATGCTGATATTTTTCATATTTCTGCTCAAAACATACATTATGGGTACTCGTTAGAACTGCCTCAGTGAGGCAGTTCTAACGAGTACCCACAATCTATATTTTAAGCAGAAATAAGAAAAATAATGTATACCCCCCTAAACCCCAGTTTTACTTTATAAAAGTGGGGTTTAAGTGGGTCAAAACAATATAGGAGTGTTTTCGTGATGAGCATTAAAGAAGACTATTTGGTGATGATTCTGTGAGCAAATCATTTTCTTTTAGAGGATCCTTTTTCAGAAGGGACTTGTTGAGCAGGAAAGCAAACAGGAAGTCCCAAAAGTTGTCTACCTTCTAAAAATGGTGGAAAATTTACCAGGTGTATCAAGATCCATTAAACAGTATAAAAAAAATTTCTGCAAACATAAGCTGTGGGTATTCATATGAATTGTGTTAATGATCAGGGCCCGGTTGTTCAAAGCGTCGTTAGCTTAACGAGCTCGTTAAGGGTCATTTCATTAACTATTTTAGCGGAATCAATATACAATATTATATTTTTTGCTGAAAAAATGTGAGTAGCTTTTGCACTGCAAAAGCTACTCACAATTTTTCAGCAAAAAATTTCAGCATATTTGCATATCACTCAATGTAAATTTTAATGAATCGTTAACTAACGACGTCGTTAGCTTTGAACAACTGGACCCTGGTGTTTTATATGCTTTCAACATTATTTAAATCATATTGAGACCATATAATGGTTCTATGAATTGTGTAACGGAAGCAAGTCTAACAAGTACCCACAACATGTTTTCATGAAGAATACAAGACAAATAATTACATCTGGACACACCTGAATGACCTTAGCAAACTGATGTGTGCCTTCTCTGTTCACAGAGCTTTTTGCCTTATATGGGCCCTCCTTTTCTTTATGCCAAGTATGCTAGGGTAAACATTTCATCAGAAGATATTTTGAAAAAAAAAATCTCACTTTTTGAAGAAAGTAGAGTTTAACAATACATTTTTGAGATAATCTGCATGAAAGTTCAAACCAAATTATATTGGTAAAAAAAGAAAAAAATATTTCAAATGGTTTGCTGAATTAGCCCATAGAAAGCTTAAGGTTAATTTAAATTCCCCAGAGCTTCTAAGCATTTCACCTTTGGTAGCAAGTTTCCATAAAAGCCTTTCTTGGAATTGAGAATGTCAATACTAATCAGTCTTCCGTGGGTGCAAATGGCTAATATTAATAATTATTTCCATGGTAACCATAGTACAATAAATATAGAAATGACTCTTAATCTTGGTTATTAATCAAGGATAACTTTCTCAGATAATGTAACAATATATTGCATTAATACATCAGACTCATAATTACAATACATCAATTCACCATATAGGCAAAACAAGATTAGCTTTTGAAAAAGCTGAGAAAGCCATTTTTGGCATTATTAACCCTTAAAGCACCAAGCAAAATTGTAACAGACAACAGTCTAATTTTCTTATTATTTTTCAGTGAAAATAAGACTTGACATTTCATGTGAATCCTCTGCTAGGCAGAGGATTCACATGTAATGCCAAGTCTTATTTTCTCTGATGAATAATAAAAATATATTTCAAAATGTTGTCTGCTGCAGCTGTGATTGATGCTTTAAGGGTTAAATAATGTAGGGGTTTAAAATGGACAAAAAATGGAACACCTCTTTCCATATTTCTGTTGTTTTTTTTTGTTTGTTTTGTTTGTTTGTTTGTTTTTTTATATATAGAAACTCATTCTACCAACGATCAGACTACACAAGCCTAGCTGGCATGTTTGTATCATTACTCAAGGTTTGAAAGATACATGTTTTAATTCTGCTGCAAACTTTCCAAACCTATCACATTCTGTATGCTTGTCTCTGGGTGCTTAACTATGTTATTAAATTTTGGCCTTAACCCATTGTATACTGAATAGACTCTCCCACACTATATATTGGAAGAGTCTAATTTCAATTTTAGGTACATCCGGCTATGAGATTCACATATTCCTAGAGAAAAA
Source organism: Anodontia alba (assembly GCA_964016985.1). Taxonomy (NCBI): domain Eukaryota; kingdom Metazoa; phylum Mollusca; class Bivalvia; order Lucinida; family Lucinidae; genus Anodontia; species Anodontia alba. The sequence continues at coordinate 116,606,723 of OZ024822.1, read as the reverse complement.
TGGCTAAACCATTTGCAAACAGTGGAGACCCTGATCAGACGCCGCATTATGCGGCGTCTGATCTGGGTCTGCACTGTTTGCCAATTACCCTTTTACGGGTCTCCCGACTACAATGCGTTAAACCCATAAACTGTCTCAGCAGAATAGATAATTCCAAGTTGTGACCATTCTAGGGAAAAAGTGCTTCAAACCATCTGTAAATGCATTTGAATGGTTGTACTGGAAAAGGTATCTAGTTCTCCTGCTTATTCTACTTTTTCAGAATAGTTTACTGATTACACATCAGGTGGCTGTAATGTAGATACCCGGTTATCTGAGTCGAGAAGACAGAATATTTAGGGGTACTTGTTTGAGTTGTGGTTTAACTGCCCTGTCAACAATTACTTCAGTCATGTAAAGTCGTTGACCCATCTCCCATGGATAGATAGAAAAAAAAGAATGGGATAGATGAGAAAAACGGCCTAAGCTACTGATTTTATTTAACTCTTTGCATGCCGGGTAATTTTGCATGCTTTTTTGTCATCTGTGGATGTTTTTCTAAATAACTCTTTCAAAAATGCCATCAGAGTGTCAAACAGTTTGGATCCAGATCAGGCCCGATGTTTTTCAGGCCTGATCTGGGTTCAACCTGTTTGCAAAGGTTATCAGCAGACGACAAAAGTTGTCAGTTTTACAGCCCAGTCAACCCATTAGGATTATGAAGAGTGCGGTCAGTTAACCTGCTCACACTTTTCCTGGGCTAGCTTAGTCCTCTGAGTGGTTAACCAGTACTTGTGCCCATACTTTCATCAGTAACTGACAACTACTCTTCTTGAATCAGCAGAAGAGGGAGAATGGTGATGATCAATCGCCTAAAAAGTTATGTGGCCACAACTCCTGAATTTGCCTCAAGGGGGCAAGAACCTTTTTTGTGCCAAAACTCATATTTAGGGAAAATAAAGAATTCATTTTCATCAATACTATTTTTGTTTGTGTTTGTGTTGAGGTTTTACGGCCCAGTCAACCCAATGGGGTCATGTTGAGTGCGGTCAGTTTACCTAACCACACGTTTACTGGGCAGGCTTAGTCCTCTAAGCAGTTAACCAGTATTGTGCACATTCTTTCGTCAGAAACTGACAGCTGCCCTTCTTGAATCAGCAGAAGGGAGAGAATGACTGTAGAAAATATTTCATGATCAATCTCCATGAAAGAATGTTGCGGACCTCGGCGGGGGTTGAACCCGCGACCTCCTGGTCTCCAGTCCGATGGCGCATCCAACTGAGCCACGGAGGCCGGTTCCATCAATACTGAAAGCAGACTACATTATATGTATATTAAATGAAAATTTAAATTCACAAAATGTCAGCTGCAATATTGGTAGCTGGAATATTTGAATTTAAACTAACTCAGAAAGAATTTGTCTTTTCCTTTTTGTTGCAGAACTGTCAACCCAATAATCTGCTGTCACCGATGACTGATGTGTTCTAGAAATGCTGATAAATTAACCTTTACCAGTCTCTAAGAATTTCAGCAGATGACAGATTGGTGATATTTTTCATAGTTTTTCTAGAAAATAGCCCAGGTCCTAAGGAGACCATTAGCATGAATTGTCTAAGACTATTTTCTTGTCCTAAAGAGATCTTTAGCATGAAATGCCTAGGCCTATTTTCTGGTCCCAAGAAGACAATTTACATGAAATGTATGGCTATTTCTGGTCCAAAGGTCACAATTTGCATGACATGTCTAATGCTATTTTCTGGTCTTTGGGATTCAATTCACATGAAATGCCTAAGGCTATTTTCTGGTCCTAAGGAGACAATTTGCATGAAATCTCTAACTCTATTTTCTGGTCCCAATGGAACAATTTGAACGAAATCTCTGAGGCTATTTTCCGGTCCTAAGGAGACACTTTGCATGAATAAGGCTATTTTCTGGTCCTTAGGAGACAATTTGCATAAAATATCTAAGGCTATTTTCCTGTCCTAAGGAGACAATTTGCATAAATAAGGCTATTTTCTGGTCCTAAGGAGACAATTCGCATGAAATCTCTAAGGTTATTTCCAGGTCCTAAGGAGACATTTTGCATGAAATGTCTACGGCTATTTTCTAATCCTAAGGAGACAATTTGCATGAAATGTCTACGGCTATTTTCTAATCCTAAGGAGACAATTTGCATGAAATGACTAAGGCTATTTTCTGGTCCTAAGAATTTGCATGAAATACCAATGGCTATTTTCTGGTCCTAAGGAGAAAATCTGCATGAAATGTATCAGGCTATTTCTGGTCCCAAGGACTTGGGGTTCATACATGTAGAACTGACCAAAATTCCCTGACACAAATTCAAATTTCCCTGACAGTATTGGAGACAAAAATTTTATGAATTTAGCAAAAAAGATACATTGGGGCTAAACATCCCAGCTTAATCAGGCTGAAATATAAAATTACCTGACATTTTTGCAAAATTTCATTTTTCCCTGACACAGCACAGAATTCCCTGACAATTCCCTGACCTTGAAAAAATTTTAATTTCCCTCACATTTCCCTGACATGTATGAACCCTGAAGGTCACAATTTGCATGAAATGTCAAAGGCTATTTTCTTGTCCTAACGAGACAATTTGCATGAATAACGCTATTTTCTGGTCCTAAGATTAAGACAATTTGCATGAATTGTCTAAGGCTATTTCTGGTCCTAAGGAGAATCTTTGCATGAAATCTCTAAGGGTATTTTCAGGTCTTAAGGAGACAATTTGCATGAAATGTCTGAGGCTATTTTCTGGTCCTGAGGAGACAATTTGCACAACTCTCTTAGGCTATTTTCTGGTCCTAAGAAGACTATTTGCAAGAAATGCCTAAGGCTATTTTCTGGTCCTAAGGAGATCATTAGCATGAAATGTCTAAGGCTATTTGCTGGTCCTAAGGAGACAATTTTGCATGTAATGTCTAAGGCTATTTTTCAAGTCCTAAGGAGACAATTTGCATGAAATGTCTGAGGCTATTTTCTGGTCCTACCTAAGGAAACAATTTGCTTGAAATGTCTGAGGCTATTTTCTGGTATTAAAGAAACAATTTGGGAGAAAATGCCTCTGGCTGTCTTCTGGGAAAAATAAGATAAATATTTTAAAGTGTTGCTGCTGAAATTTTTTCCCAGCATGATAAGTGTTACCCATTACTTTGTCAATGGCATGTACTGAAGGATGGCCAGATAACAAAAGTTTTGAGGGTTGGTCATTTGACCAGTATGGAAGGATGGCCAGTTGAGAATACGGAGGGATAGCCAGCTGAAAGGTATTGAGGGAATTGCCAGTTGACAGGTATGGAGGGATGGCCAGTTGTAAAGTATGGAGGGAAGGGCCGTTTACAACCATGGAAGGATGGCCAGTTGTAAAGTACAGAGGGAAGGCCAGTTGGCATTAGTATGGAGGGAATGCTAGTTGAAAAGTATTGAAGATGGTAATGACAAGTATGGAGGGATGGCCAGTAAGAATTGTGGAGGAAGCAGGACTACCTTAGACAGGCACCAATGACTGTGAACAGGTAACTTGCAATTATCTTACAGCTAGAGGATGGTATATGATGGTCAAATCAATAACCAAATCTTCAGACCCTTGGTCTTGAACCAGTTGGACAGACTAGAGATATTCAGCCATTGCTTCAGACCACTTGGCCAAGGGAGCACCAGGAACTCCCTCTATGACAGTATTAGCACATGACAAATTTCAGATATTTTGCTTAGTTTTTGTTTTTTTTTCCCAGAAAATATTTTGTCTTTGATGATGATTTGGTATTTTATGCCTCTTTCAACATCATTTACCAAAAGAACCCTAAGTAGTGGGACAGATAGGCCTTTGCAAATAGTGTAGACCCAGATCAGTGGCATCTGATCAGTGTCTACATATATACAGCTATATTAGGCACATCAACGGAATGGACTACTTCAAATTTTAGGACAAGTATGGTAAGGAGTTCAGGTGTCCCAATACTTAGGGTAAATACAGTAAGTCATATCAAATCAATAAATGGGATTATAATGAAAGGCCATGTAAAATGAAGCATAATACAGATCATGCAGTCATAAACTGGCCATCTCTAGCTGGATTGGTAATTTAATGTCATGCTGAATAAATTAAGATGTCACACCCACTTCTAATTGTCAACCAATCAGACTACTTGATCCAAGTTGTTGATACAAATTCACATACTTAATGCAAACAGTGCAGATTCAGATCAGTTGGCTTCTTCTTCAGAAGCCAACTGATCTGGATCTACTCTGTTTGCAAAGGCAGGGCATATCAGTGTTCAGCAGGACCAGGTTTACTCGTAAGTTTTGACATATCATGCAAAAATCATCTCCTAACTTGCCTGAAAATTCAGCTTTTTTTCTGCAGAAAAGGAATTAGATAATGTTTTAAATTGTTGAAACCAGGTGTTGAAAGTTTATTTCTTATTTTAAATTCAACATATTTAAGCTTTAACCACATCCTGCTGAACCTGGATATTCCCAGTCATTCCTAGTCAATATACTGGCTGCAAATAAATGTTTTTCTGATCAAGTACAGAACTTCTGCCATCTTGTCAGAATTAACTGATCTTGTCGAAGTTAATTTTTTGTTGCCTTACCAAAACCAGTGTCTGATATTTCAATTTTCCTTTAGTTTTGGCATCCCTGGTCTTCCATAGTTACCTTAAATATTCAGACATACAGGCATGAGCAAACAGTGCAGGCCCTGATCAAATACCACAGAATGTGGCATCTGATCAGGATCTACAATTTTTGCCGCATACAACAGTTTTTCGACACAAAAGGGACTTCAAATAACAGGACAGGTATGCTAAGGAGCTGAGGTGTCCGAATACTTGGGTTGAATATGGTACATTTCAAACATGAACCATAATTTACAACCTATGCACTGATTTTCTTAGCCACAATTTTATTGGAAGAACAATAAATATTGATGCTTTCCCAGGAAACATTGTTTTAGCACTTAGCATGCTGGGTAAAAATTGTGGCAGAAGACATTTTGATTTTTTTTTTCTTATTTTTCCCAGAAAATAGGCTTTGACATTTCATGCAAATTGTCACCTAAGGAGAAAATTTGCATGAGATGTCAAAGCTGTTTTGGGGGAAAATTTTAAAAAATATTAACTATTTGTCAGCTGCTGAATTTGCCCATACAGTGGTAAAGGTTATGTAAGTAAAGACCAAGGAAGTTTACTGACTGGTCAAATATAAACAGTTAAGCTTTGTCATGCTGATCAAATTAAGATGCCATGCCCACTTCTAATTTTCAGCCAATCAGATTACTTGATCCAGGTTAATGATACAAATTCACATACTTAATGGCAAACAGCGTAAATCCAGTTCAGCCAACTCATCTTGATCTACACTATTTGTAAAGACAGGGCATATCCGGGTTCAGCAGGACCAGGGTTAAGATTCCACCAAATTAACAATATACTTTTTTAGGTTTAAGTGCATATTCTGCAGTTATCATTACGTTGTTTGCTGGAATCATCTAGAGCAGCCAAGGATTTATGCAGGGCATGCCAAAACTAAGTGTGTCTTTGTCCCACTGCAGCAATTCAAAATGCATCATTCTGAAATTATCTCCAAGAAGCAAACAGATTCATTGCCTATTTATTCTGATGATAATAGTGTAACCAAGGCTGGTTGCTCTTAAAGCACCATATAAAATTGTAGCAGATGACATTCTTAAATGTATTGTTTGTTTTTTTACATCATTTCACCGAAACAAAATGTGCCATTCTGCAAAAAACTGTTTTGTTTGTGTTGCGGTTTTACAGCCCAGTCAACCCAATGGGGTCATGTCGAGCGCGGTCAGTTTACCTAACCACACGTTTACTGGGCAGGCTTAGTCCTCTAAGTGGTTAACCAGTATTGTGCACATTCTTTCGCCAGAAATTGACAACTGCCCTTCTTGAATCAGCGGAAGGGAGAGAATGACCGTAGAAAATATTTCATGATCAATATCCACGAAAGAATGTTGCCGACCTCGGCGGGGGTTGAACCCGCGACCTCCGGGTCTCCAGTCGGACGGTGCATCCAATTGAGCCACCGAGGCCGGCATACGGTCTGATATAGCTCTATCATAGGTCTAGATAAGAGTGAGTATCCCGTACATAGTTTTCTTATTACTCGACAAAAACATATGTTGTGGGTACTCATCAGAAGTGCCTCGGTGAGGCACTTCTAATGAGTACCCACAACATATGTTTTCGTCGAGAAATAAGAAAAATATAGATACTTTTTGGTGGGAAAAAGTGCCTTATCAAGAGCTATGGGCTCTATGCTATTTAGTCTGATTGCCTCAGCATGTCTCTCCCGTCATCCACCCACCCACCCAATGGCTATATTTGGTATGATGGCCCCTTTCCCATGATGCTTTCCTGGAAAACCCATTTGACTTCTTCAGATACATGCTTGCATGCATGTGCATGTTAGGTGTATGCAGACCTGCCTGGGAGCCTTGCTTTTGCCAAAAAGTTGTTTTCTCTTGATGCAGTTCATTTTCTTAATATTGTATTTTTTTTTTTCTTTGACATTTACATCAATTTATGCTATCAATAAGAAAAGAAGCCAAGGTACTTGTTAAGAGGGAGTATCTGATGATAATTCTCGGATAATTTTCTTCAGTTCTCTATACAAACATATGTTGTGGGTACTCGTTAGAAGCGCCTCACTGAGGCGCTTCTAACGAGTACCCACAACATATGTTTTTATGGAGAAATAAGAAAAATTATCCCAGAATTATCATCAAATATTCCACCTTAACAAGTCCTCAGTAAAAATGATATCAATTGATGTTATCGATTACCGGTAGAAAATAAGCTATAACAATGGATAAATGTGTAACTGTCGGTAAATTTATTGTTATGGCGCATGATATTACCATATAAATATAGTTTGTTCAGACTGTTATAATTTTCATCTTTCATGCTGACACAGCTCTAGGCAGAGAACTTGTTAACACTTTGCACGCTGGATAAAAATTTCAGCAGACGAAATTTTAAAATACTTTTCTCATTTTTTCCTAGAAATAGAAAATTTGACATAAGGAGACAATTTGCATGAAAAGCCAGAGCCTATCTGCTAGGAAAAACGAGAAAAAATATCACTTTGCCATCTGCCAAATTTGCCCATAAAATGGTAAGTGTTTGGTGATAATATTTGGTGATAATTCTTGGATAATTTTATTTCTACATCAAAACTTATGTTGTATGTACTCATTTGGATAAACAAAAGTTGTGAGTACTCAAAGGCACCTCACTGAGGTGATTCTAATTAATATCTAGAACATATGTTTTCATGGAGAAATAAGAAAATATCAGTAATTTTTGGATGAAAAAAAGTGCCTTATCTGGAGAAAAGTCAAACATTTTGGGCAATTATTGTTTACTGCAAGTCTAAAGGAATTCCTGAATCTTTGATTTCTCATTTAGTTTACATACTTTACAAAATATTGGGACATCTTAACTACTAGTATGCATACTTCTTTTGAATGTTAACCCTGATCCTGCTGAACACGACAACCCCTACCTTTGCAAACAGTATATATCAATATCAGAAGCCATCTGATCAGGATCCACACTGTTAGTGATGCAATTAGTGAATTGAATAATACATTATATCAAGTAATCTGATTAGCAGATAGTCAGAAATGAATGTGACTTAACCCTTGTCCTGCTGAACCCCGATATGTCCTGCCTTTGCAAACAGTGTAGATCCAGATCAGTTGGCCAACTGATCTGGATCTGCACTGTTTGCCATTAAGTATGTGAATTTATATCAACATTCCAAATCAAGTGATCTGATTGGCTGAAAATTGGAAGCGGGCATAGCATCTTAATTTATTCAGCAGGACAAGGGTTAATTAATTTATTCAACAGGATAAAGGTTAAACAGGTCTATTTTACTACATACTGATGTCTCGAAAAACTGCTAGCTGAGTGGGAACCAGCATAGACTCTGATCAGATGATGGATTCTGCAGCAATGGATCTGCTAACGGCTGTAGCACTCTGGGGCAAAATGTCCTCTCTGCAGTTAACCAGTATTGTGCACATTCTTTCTCCAGAAACAGACAACTGCCCTTCTTGAATCAGCGGAAGGGAGAGAATGACCGTAGAAAATATTTCATGATCAATCTCCACGAAAGAATGTTGCCGACCTCGGCGGGGGTTGAACCCACGACCTCCTACTCTCCAGTCGGACGGCGCATCCAAGAGAGCCACCGAGGTCGGCCCATAATGGTTGGTAAATTAAAGGATAACTTCTATGGAACATGGTCCATTTTGAAGAGGAGATATGATTGTTGACAGCTTTTTACTGATTATTATGTTCAATAGCATGTTGCAGTACCAGTTCTTGGTTATCCATATGAGAATTCCATGGAACGCATGGTCAGTAAACATTCAGCAGACGTCTCTTTTTAGAAAGGAGACAATTTTGAAATAGTTACTTCCCCCCCTCCCCCCCCCCCACCCCCTTAAAACCCTTGTCCTGCTGAACCCTGATATACCTTGCATTTGCAAATAGTACAGATCCAGATCAATTGGCTTCTAAGAAGCCAACTGATCTGTATCTATACTGTTTGCCATTCAGTATGTGAATATATATCAACAATCTGGATCAAGTAATCTGATTGGCTGAAAATTTAAAAAGGGCGTGGCATCTTAATTTATTTAGCAGGACAAGGGTTATCATGCATCAATTCCCAATAATCAGATCAATGATGTTGGTTTGGTGTTTTATATCCCCTTCAACATTATTCAAGTCATATCGAGATGATGGAAGGGTGATAATGAAAGGCTGTACAGTCATGCGCTGTACATTACGAAAACACGTCTATTCAAATCTATTGAAAATTTTAACACCAAAAAATGGCAATTTTTCAGATAAAAAAATCTGATATTTATCATATTTCTGTTCAAAACATAGATTGTGGGTACTCGTTAGAACCGCCTCTCAATGAGGCGGTTCTAACGAGTACCCACAATCTATGTTTTTGAGCAGAAATAACAAAAATAATGTATACCCCTGTAAACCCCAGTTTTACTCTATAAAAGTGGGGTTTAAGGGGGTCAAAATTATATAGGTATGTTTTCGTGATGTTCCACCTCCAGATGGGTTTCAAACCTGGGATCTCGTGATCCAAAGTCTGCTGAATGGGATGCACTTCACCCATTGTAGACTGAATAGACTCTCCCACACTATATATTGGAAGAGTCCAATTTCAATTTCAGGTGCATCCGGTTATGAGATTTACATATTCCTAGAGAAAAATGGCTAAACTATTTGCAAACAGTGGAGACCCTGAACAGATGCCACATTCTGCAGCATCTGATCTGGGTCTCCACTGTTTGCCAATTACCCTTTTACGGGTCTCTTGACTACAATGGGTTAATCAAATCAAAAACATGACTGTATGGATTTCAAAAACATTTTGACACAAACCTTTTTGACATATTGAGCAGCATCCTCTTCCTTGTATACTTCAGCACTGACAGCACCTCTTCGGCTTCTCTTTGCAATAGGATGTGGTGGGGTAATGGAAACATCATCGTCTCTTTCATCGCTTGGAGGTGTGTTTGGTTTTATTTTTGTCTTCTGTTCCTGAAATAAAGATGTTCAACAATCAGCATTCACCAGGCAAATTCTGCAGACCAGTTTTCTTTTTCTTGTTGCTTTTAATTTGTACCCCACCCTCCACCCACCCATAGATAATATTTAAAAGTGAACTATTATCATTATTATTATTTCTGAGAGAAAATAAGGCCCAACATTTCAGATGAGTCATCTGCTTTGCAGACAGTTCACTTAAAGGTTAGGCCTTAATAATTTTCTCTGAAAATTAGAAAAAAAAAAAAAAAAGAAAAGAAATATTTTGGAATGTTCTGATTGGCATTTTATTGGGTTAATAGGTGTCTTTTTTTTAAAAGCTCATAAGTGTGCCTCATCAATATTGCACTGAATGGCATTTTCTAACTCTATTAAAGTCAACATTCATCAGTTCAACTCTTATTCTGCTGAAGACAACAAGTGCAAAACACTGGACTCGTAGCTCCCAATAAGTGGAGGTATCAAGTAAATATTTTTCTTATTTCTCTACAAAAATATATGCTGGGGTACTCGTTAGAAGTGCCTCACTGAACTGCTTCTAATGAGTACCCACAACATATTATTTCCTGGAGAAATAAGAAAAATATCAGTATTTTCCGGCTAAGAAAAGCACCTTATCTGGAGTTATAATTGTGGAGAGCTTTTTTTTTTCTCTTTTTTTTTTTTTTTGCTTCAGTTTTCCCTAAAAGTATAAAGTGTCACAAATGCACAAAATGTCAAAACTCTGTTTTCTGGGAAAAAATTTCAAAATGTTGTTGGCTGAAATTTTTACCACCGATGCTGAGTTAAAAGCATTCCTTGCAATGATCTAGAAAGTGGGTCACTTTAAACTGCTTGCTGTCTTATATAGAGCAGCTAAAATGGACATATATTATTCAGATCATTCTGCACATCCCCATCATTGTATTTGCACTAACTACATAAAACATAGCTCTAGATATAATGATGATGGTGGTGATTTTGTGATTTACATCCCTTTAAACATTATTCAAAAGTCATATAGAGACGATGGAAGGGTAATAAGGCAAGGCACTATGCAATGTCGCGCCACAATTAGGGACTGAATTCCACTACCAGTGGGATTCGAACCCTGGACCTTGTGATCGAAATTGGGAGCGTTAACCAGTTGGCCACCCAAATGCTTCTCCCAGACCAGATGAGGCACTTTTATCAACCAGAATGTAATATTTTTCTTATTTCTCCAAGAGAAAACATATGTTGTGGGTACTCATTAGAAGCGCCTCTGTGAGGCATTTCTAATGAGTACCCAAAACATATGTTTTTGTGAAGAAATTGGAAAAATATTATGTGCATAACCCCTCTTATCTTAAGGTATGCATTGAAACGTGCATAATGAGATCACTTTGCACCTACTGCATCTCATCAATACTTTTTCTATCATTAGATAAATTCCACTTAACCTTTACCACTTTCTGGGCATTTTCAGCAGACGACAAATTGATGATATTTTTCTTATTTTTCCCAGAAAACAGGATCTGACATTTCATGCAAATTGTCTCCTAAGAGAAAACAGGATGACATTTCATGCAAATTGTATGAAATGTCAAATCCTGTTTTCTGGAAAAAATAAGAAAAATATTTCAAAATGTCGTCTGCTGAAAATTTACCCACAGTGCTAAGCATTAAAAATATCAAAGAGCCTATGTTTCTAATCAGATAAAGTGGCTGTCTGAAGGCTGCTTTTCATGGGCTTGATTTTTGACTATAATGACAAAGTTACCCTTGTCAAGCTGAATAAATTAAGATGCGACGCCCACTTCTAATTTTCAGCCAATCAGATTACTTGATCTGGATCGTTGCTATAAATTCACAAACTTAATGGCAAACAGCGCAGATCCAGATGAGTTGGCTTCTGAAGAAGCCAACTGATCTAGATCTACACTGTTTGCAAAGCCAAGATATATCCAGGTTCAGCAGGACAAGGGCTAATATATTGAAATAACAAACTGAAAAATAACATGCTGGCTGATCTGCTTATACTTTTCTATGACATATTACAAACTATTTTCATTACATTACATTTATATTTTTTGTTGACATCATGCAGGCATATACAGGTAGGAAAACCACAGATTTGCAAACATAAATCTCTTTGCACAAATGCCTCATTTTTATATATAATTAATGTTCAGCACACTTGGTAAATGTTTTTCAGCACATAACAGTGAAACTTTCTTTTCCCCTATAAGACAGGGTTTGACATTTTATGCAAGACAATTTGAATGAAATGTCAAACCCTATTTCTGAGGAAAATATGACATAGTGGTTCTTTGTACAGGTATGACTACTTAACTTTCCTTAAGGAGAATGGCATCTTTCAGGGACAGTAACTCTGTCAAATTGTTTTGACCCCCTTCTGAAAAGGAGTCTCAACTCTAGAGAAAGTATTTGCTCCCAATGGAGCAATTCTTACTTTTTAGAGCAGACCCCTTTTCAAAAGGGGCTTGATATTCCAGAATGCAAACAGGAAGTGACAAAAGTTGTCTCCCTTTTAAGAATCAATTCCCCTCAAGAGATGCTTCCTGAAAGGAATTATGACCACCATCAAAGACAAGGCTTCAAACTAGTATACTGCATTCATATCAATCATTTATAACCAACCTTCCAAAAATATGTATATTTCATTTAATATGAATGCATGTACTAAGTTTGGTTAAAATCCCTTGACATTTACTCCAAGGAAACGAAAAATATGGGTGTCTTGGGCAGACAACGCTGTTAAAATTTGACAAAATTTGCCAATTCATCATATATATATCATAATCGGATTTTTGATTAACTTGCAGGTACAGGGGCAACATCCACATCAGTGGGCCCCCTTCCAGATAGCTGGCTTGCTGCACGCATCGGCAGATCTCACACAATTAGCAATCCCAAACCAGACCTCCACAATGTCAAAGCACATACCATGGTTGGTGAAAATCCACTGATGTTTACTCGTTATCAGCCGGAAACAAAAATATGGGCGTGTCTCAGGCAGATCTTCAAAATTTGATGAAATTTGCCATTAACAATCCCAAACCAAATATCCACAATATCAATGCACATACCAAGTTTGATGGAAGTCCATTGATGTTTACTCAAGTTATCATCGGGAAATAAAATACTGATGGACAGATGGATGTACAACTGACGGATGGACAGACACATGGACGTCCAATGTGAAACCATAATACCCCGCCACTATTGTGTGGTGGGGTATAAAATTATTTCAAAATGTCTTTGGCTGAAATTTTATCCGGAGTGCTGACCTTTAAACCAAGAAAAAACATATGCTACTTATACTCATTAGAAGCTCCTCAGGAAGTACCCTAAACATAGGTTTTTGTGGATACAGACAAAAAAATTGATCAATACTTTTTTGTCGAAAACTGCACCTTATCTAGAAATAGATACGTTATTATGTCTCCTTCAAGAATATTACTTCAAGAATAAGTCTGCCAATAATAACTTGAAACTTAAAGCATTTGTACATATGGTTGATATAGATAAGAAGATGGATGGATGATATATGTATTGTGTCTTAGAAAATTGTTTTTAGTCCTCTTTCACTAAGACCCAAGATAAGACCTGCCACCCCCACCACCCTCCATTCATTAATTGTGTTTTAGTGTCTTTCACTTAGATCTAGATAAGACCCCTACCACCTTCCTCCTCCTCCTCTCACTCCCAATCTATATTTTTCAAGTAGAAAAAGTGACTATATTTAAGATATTTCCTCGTATAAACATGTTGTGGAATATTTCTGGAACCACCTTGCAGAGGAAATTCCAATCAGTATATACCCACCATATACCCAATTTACATGAATTATTCTTATAGACAGGAATGAGCAAACAGTGTAGACCCAGATCAGACACCTCCAGAATGTGGCATCTGATCTTGGTCTACACTGTTTGCCATTCATCCAGCAGTTTTTAGATACATCAACAGGTAGTGAAATGGACTTGTAGAAATGCTACGATAAGTATGGTAAGAAGGTATGTCAATGTGTCAAATGATTATTATGATGATTTTTGTGTCATATCAAGATGATGGAAGTGTGATAATGAACAGTTCTGTGCAATGAAGCACTGTACAGTCATGAGCTAAATTCTGCCTCCAGTGGGATTCAAACCCAGGACCTAGTGATCTGAAGTCTGAACACTTACCACTTGGCCAACCGACACTTCTCAAGGTGTCCAAATACTTAGGTTGAATTTCAGGATATTTCTGTGGAGAAATAAGACCTATTAACAGAATTAATATACAGTGTTTTCAGAGAACCAAGGATTTTCATTTTTTTTCTACTGCTGTGACCTTGAATATTAGGTCAAGGTCACCAAAATCTAATCATTTCTTTGTTATGTCCCAATTATTTATCCATGAAAATTTGGTAAGAATCCAGCCACTGTTCACAAGATACTGTGCACACAAAGAAAGTGTCACTCCAAGGCCAATGCCTACGCCAACAGGATCCGCACCAAAATCAACATCCCCCTCCCCGTAGGTTGTGGGGAGATAAAAATGTTCATCTGAATTCTTTTCTTATAGAGCTATGAAACTTTCAAAAGTAATTTGAGGATTACTAAAATGCCTTGCCAAGCTGTTTGTCTCTTTCTTTTGATATAGCGAAGAAATTTTTTTTGTTGAAAAAAAAACCAAAAGCACCAAAACATACACAACCTCTTCATAACTTTATTGCTCGGATCCATGTTCGCTAAACAACCATGTTCGCTAAACAACCATGTTCTATCAAAACAAAAAATGTATAGATCATATAGAAAAATGACCATAAATGGTCTTTTTTTCCATATAATCTAAATGTATAGATCATATAGAAAAATGACCATAAATGGTCATTTTTCCATATAATCTATACATTTTTGTCTGGATACGATCCTTTTGGGGTCCATCTTTAAGTCATCTTATATCCAAAACCATATTGTACCAGTGTAATTATCCTCCCTGTGGAGTCATAGTTGGCAGCCAAAGAGACTAAAACAGAAGATCATTTATTTTCTGACCATGATAATGATGATTGTTTGGTGTTTTACATCCCTTTCAACATTATTAACCCTTGTCCTGCTGAATAAATTAAGATGTCACACCCTTTTCAAATTTTCAGCCAGTCAGATTACTTGATCCAGATTGTTGATATAAATTCACATACTGAATGGCAAGCAGTGCAGATCTAGATCGGTTGGCTTCTTCAGAAGCCAACTGATCTGGATCTACACTGTTTGCAAAGGCAGGGTATATCCGGGTTCAGCAGGACAAGGGTTAAAGCCATATCGAAGGATGATAATGAAAGGCTCTCTGCAATGAAGCCCCATACAGCCTTGAGCTGAATTTCACCTCTAGGGGGACTTGAACCTGGGACCTAGTGGTCAGAAGCTTCCTTTTTCTTTTTTCTTTTTCTCATACCAAATGTCAGTTGGGTATTCACTGGAACAGCCTCAGAAGGGCAACCCACACTGTCCCACAAGCTACCGTATTTGAACTAATTACCGCACATGCTCCTATAAGCACACAGTAAAGCAATTAACCCTTGTCCTGCTGAATAAATTAAGATGCCACACCCACTTCTAATTTTCAGCCAATCAGATTACTTGATCCGTATTTTTGCCATAAATTCACATAATGGCAAACAGTGCAGATCCAGATCAGTTGGCTTCTTCAGAAGCCAAATGATCTGGATCTACACTGTTTGCAAAGGAAGAGTATATTCGGGTTCAGCAGGACAAGGGTTAAGTTGCCTTAGATTACAGTCAGTGTACTTTTATCTACTTCTTTATAAAAACATATGTTATGGGAACTCATGTGAATTGCCTCGACAAGTCGAGGCAATTCAAAAGAGTACCTATAACATATGTATATGGTTTTATACAGAAAATCAGAAAATAATATTGCAAAAGCATCATTTAATACGCTCCTCATTAAGTCCTCTGCTGATCTTTCTTTAAAGAGCGCCCTTATTCTGTTGATATTTTACTACAAGTTTGTTCAGTAATTTGAAAAATTTAAGCCCACAGTGCGGTAATTAGGTCGAATACAGTATGTTTTGGTGCAGAAATTTACCTCAATTATCACCTTATATGGAGCTTTCGGTGAAACTTTCGGTGTCCTGAATACATGGTTTTAATGGAAATCTCAATTCCTGATAAATATATTGATTCTTTATAAAATGCCTGAATTGCCTGACTACAAGAAATCAAATTATGCTTTCTGAGGTTAAAGCAACAGTACAGATATTTAACATTAGAAAATAATACACAGTTAATAAAAGTATTACTGCTTAATTGTGAGATCATAATAAAAAATTCTCTTTAATGGCTCTATTGAGGGCTGTGTGACAGATTTCATGCCCAACTGAGAATTACAATATGTGGTCCAATATCTTTTAATTGTAGGATACAGATCTAGATATGTTAGAGAACTCAGAAAATTAACCCTTAAAGTGCCAATCACAACTGTAGCAGATGACATTTTGAATTTTTAATATATTATTTTGCAGAGAAAATGAGACTAGACATTTGATGAGAATTGTCTGCTAGACAGACAATTCACATGAAAAGTAAAGTCTTATATTTTCTGAATTTTTTTTTTAAAAATAAGACGGACATCTGATACAACTTTGCTTGGCACTTTATGGCCGCAAGCTATACCATATCAACATGAAGTATTCAGACAGGCCTGAACAAATAGTGTAGATCTCGATCAGATGCTGCAGAATGCTGCCACTGATCAAGGTCTACACTGATATTCATTCAGCAGTTTTTACTCACATCAAGAGGTAATGAAATGGATTTGTTCATGTTTTAGTACAAGTGTGGTGAGGAGCTTAAACCCTTAAAGTGCCAATCACAACTGCAGCAGACAACATTTTTATTTTTTTCTTATTTTTTTAAGAGAAAACAGGTATTGAAATTTTATGTGAATCGTCTACCCAGTCAAGACTTGTTTTCTCTGAAAAATAAAAAACAAAAAAAAAAATAAAATTTAGAATGCCATCTGCTACAAAAATTTTCTTTGACACTTTGAGGATTTTGTTTGTTTGTATTGAGGTTTTACGGCCCAGTCATGTCGAGTGTGGTCAATTTACCTAACCACACGTTTACCGGGCAGGCTTAGTCCTCTGTGCGGTTAACCAGTATTGTGCACATTCTTTCGCCAGAAACTGACAACTGCCCTTCTTGAATCAGCGGAAGGGAGAGAATGACCATAGAAAATATTTCATGATCAATATCCACAAAAGAATGTTGCTGACCTCGGCGGGGGTTGAACCCGCGACCTCCTGGTCTCTTGTCGGATGGCGCATCCAACTGAGCCACCGAGGCTGGCACACTTTGAGGATTAAGTTATCCAAATACTTAGGGTAAATATAGTACCATAATATTTGGATACCCTCTCATACTTTACTCAGAAGTTGAACATTCCACACGACTATCCCAGCCATGTGTCCAAAAAACCCAAAAAAAGTAGACCCTGGTCAGATTTTTCCTTAAGTACCATATTCGACCTAATTACCGCACATGCTCATATAAGCCCACAGTAAAGCAATTAAGTAGCCTTTAGATTACAGTCAGTGTACTTTGATCTACTTCTTTATAAAAACATATGTTGTGGGAACTCATTTGAATTGCCCCGACAAGTGGAGGCAATTCAAACAAGTGCCCACAACATATGTTTTTATAAAGAAAATCAGAAAATAATATTGCAAAAGCATCATTTAATACGCTCCTCATTAAGTCCTCTGCTGACCTTTCTTTAAAAAGTGCCCTTATTAGGTTGATATTTCACTACAAGTTTGTTCAGTAATTTTGAAAAATCTAAGCGCACAGTGCAGTAATTAGATCAAATATGGTAATTTAATCTGGAATTACACTGTCTGACAATCATCCAGCAGAATTTAGACACATAGACTGAGGTACTAAAATGGACTTGTCCATGTTTTAGTGGGATAAGTTTGGGATAGGCTATGGTGTCCCTAAATATAAGGTAAACATGCAAATGCACATGAAATTTAATATGATACAGAGTTGTGAAGTTACTGTAATTACAACTTGATAAGATCCACACAATGTACTTGAAAAGACAATTAACCTGGCATCATGCAGCTTACCTATTTTTAAAATGCATTATCAAGTCACATTTCCAATAAAGCTTCTAAGCTATGTCACCACAAAACCTGTCCACGGTTACATGCAACACACATACTCAGACCCCAAAGTGAAAGTTTGCAGTCTGCTCTGAGTATCAGCAATCTGCCAGATAATTTTTTGTCAACATAACCATGACCTGCATGTGTGCTGTCTGATCTGGGTACAAGCAGTCTGAATATACCCAAAGATGGATTTTGCTATGATGCGGCACAATTTAATACAAATTCAGAGGACTTGTAAAGGAGGAAGATTTAGTGATAATTCTGAGATAATATTTCTTATTTCTCCATAAAAACATGTTGTGGGTACTAATTGGAAGTGCCTCTCTAAGGCACTTCTAGTGAGGACCCACAACGTATGTTTTTATGGAGAACTAGAGAAAATTATCCCAAAATTATCACTAAATACCGACACTCCTCTTTAACAAGTTTTTTGATTGTGTTGGGGTTTAACGACACGTCAACCCTTGAGGGTCATTTTGTGTCGTCTCCCAGAGAAAGGGAGAAAAGAGATAGAAGAGAGAGTAGAGGAGATGAAAGAGAGGGACAGGGAAGAAAGAGGAACAGGAATGAAAGTGAAGAAACAGAAGAAATAAAAACATTCCCCCTCTACCCTTACCCACTACAAGGATAGCAGGCCTTGCCCAACTGTAAGCCAATATCAGTTGGACGCCCCAGTGATGTAAGATACACAGCACCTTCGCACCACCCGACCACCCCTCTTTAACAAGTCCTCTGCAAATTGTTGCTCTACAATTTGTAATACAAGATGCAATGCCATTAGACTAGCTCCTAGACCTTGATGTCATGTTTTATCACTCCTAACTATAAGCTGATTCAAATTTATGTATGACATCTTGTATAGCCAGTCTCTAATAGTTGGTCTCTGATATCTCCAGGATTAGTTGCTGCTATCAAAGAGGTGAGGCAAGCAGTAAGTAGTAGATGGCCCTTAGTTCATTAAGTAAATTAATAATTATAATTGATTGATGAAAATAATATTGATATCCGACTAGTAGCTAGTCTACAATGCCATTAACCTTTAGTGCAATATTTACCAGTATTATTCAGACATCATAGTGCCTTTGAACATGCATAAAATGTGCAGACATCAGCCTGCGTATGTGCAAGGTATCATCCAAGTCTTTGCCCTCCACTGATACAGTGTATAGTATCTAACAATTCTGGCAGTGGACAGTGAAGGCCCTGACCAGACTGTGCAGATGCACAGGCTGATCTGGGCCTTCACTGTCTGCATATGCCAGAAGACAGGTTTTCGCACGGCACAGCCCATTTATCCTTACAATACTGGTCTTTAACTAAGTCCACAATATTCTTTTTAGTTTTCAGAGGAAATAGAGTTTGGTATTTCATATGAATTGTCTCCTGCTTCAAACACTGTGGCAGCAATTTGAAGAGTAACCATACAGTTTCACATACTTTGGAGAAAAGGCAATAAAAACCCAATCTTTATTAGCTGAAATCCTGATGAATAGGTTGCTTATGGTAAATGTCCTAAAATTTTGAAGACCAAACTGTCTGATAAAATGACATATGCAAACAGTGCAGACCCAGATCAGACTGCTCCTGAAGGGGTCTACATTGTTTGCCTTTCCACTAAGTATTTTAAGAAACAGCTGCATAAAAAAAGCAAAAATTAGGCCAGAATAGTATGGAATAAAGTGTTCGAATTTTTAGGACATTTACCGTACTTTCAATCTGAAAGCGCATGATCCAGTTCTTAACCCTAAGAAAGAGATGGATGGATAAACCAAAAGTGGTCCTAGTATGGTTCATCCTGCATTATAGTTTAGCGGAGGTAAAAATATTCAAGACATCTTCACATACAAATGAACTTCAGGATTAATTCAACCCTTGAAACCCCGATCACAACAGCAACAGATAGGGTCCCTAAATATTTTTTCCTTATTTTTTAGAGAAAATATTGGTTGATATTTTATGTGAATTGTCTGCCTAGCAGACAATTCACATGAAATGTCAAGCGTATTTTCTGACAAATAAAAAATTAGAATGTATGCTAAAATAAATTAATTGCATGATGCTTTACAAACTGAAACTTTATTTTATTCAAATCTCAGAATCGATACTCACTAAGGGCTCTTTGAAAGCTAGAACCGCATTAGTGAAAATGAGTCTTTGATTATATATGCAAACTGACACCACTGGGTTTCTGAAATGCACTGTTTCTATCTTTGAATCTGAACATGTCCATTGTTTCAAATAGGGGTAACAGCCAAAAATCAAAAACAGGGAATGGCAAACAGTGTAGATCCTGATGAGACAGCTGATATTTGCATCATCAAGTTGACACACAGGCTACACAATGTGTGTTACAAAAATTACTGTCCATCTATTCTACATGTCTGGGACCAGAAACACTCATTTAAATGCATGGAATGTCACAGAAATTTTCTTTAAATGCAAAGGATTTGAGAAACAAAATGCAAATAGACTTCATTAAGAGTCCCTAACAGAAGAGAAATAGCACAAGACCTTAACCCTTAACGTTTAGCACTCTGAGTAAGATTTTCAGCAGACGACATTTTGAAATATTTTTCTTATTTTTCCCAGAAAACAGGATCTGATATTTCGTGCTAATTGTCTCCATTTGTTGTTTTTTTCCCAGAAAACAGGATTTGACATTTCCTGCAAACTGTCTCCAAGACAGTTTGCATGAAATATCAAATCCTGTTTCCTGGGAAAAATAAGAAAAACATCATCAATCTGTTGTCTGCTGAATTTGCCCAGAGAGTGGTAAAGATTAAAGTACTAATCACAACTGAGGCAGACAACATTTTTATTATTATCACTATCATTTTTATTATTATTATACTTTTTTTTTTCATTTTTTTCTGAGAAAATAAGGTTCGACATTTCATATGAATTGACTGCTTAGTAGACAATACACATGAAATACCAAGTCTTATTTTCTCTAGAGAACAGAACAAAAACTTTGGCTGTGGTCTGCTAATTTTGCTTAGCACTTTACTTTAAGGGTTAATTTACAGGAATGCAAGGGAAAGTTTAATGAAGGAAAGACATTTTCATTCGGAATGAATAACACTGAAGAATAAATAACACATCTATTTGAATGTGGAGTGCTTCTTGGAAACCCTGTATGTCTTGCACCCCTATTTAGATGGTCACTTTACACTGAATTAACCCTTGTCCTGCTGAACCCGGATTTACCCTGCTTTTGCAAACAGTGAAGATCCAGATCAGTTGGCTTCTTCAGAAGCCAACTGATCTGGATCTGCACTGTATGCCATTAAGTATGTGACTTTAAAGCAAGAATCCAGATCAAGTAATCTGATTGGCTGAAAATTAGAAATGGGCGTGGCATTTTAATTTATTAAGCATGAGAAGGGTTAAAATAATTTAGCTAAATGATTTTATCTTATTTTTCATACTATATTTATAATATATCCTATATATATGGACAGCAAACAGTGTAAACCCAGATCAGATGCCACAGATTGTCACACCTCATCAAGGTCTACACTCTTGGCCACATATCAAGCACTTTTCATTTGGTCTTCATCTTTTGTGGCATCTGGTCTGGGGGTATACGCTGTTTATTCAGGCCAGTCTGTCCAAATACTTAGGATTTACTCGAGTGCTGACAGATGGACATAAAGGCAGATGGACAGACAGACAGACATTCGAACAAGAAAACATACTACCCTGGCAATACTGCAGGGTATAAAAATAGCAGTCTGTTTTATTAACCACAAAATATAAACTACACTGAAGTGAAGTCTGCTATTTTAGAGCATTCAGGCCACTAATCATTTCAATATGGAACATGCCAGAAATTCAGATCAAAGCCTAAACCATTCATTTAATTGTTCTGTTTCAGCTTAGAGCAACATCCACAAAGTTATTTATTCCTGCCTCTTCTTCTTGCTTTGTTTTTTTATAGACTTAGCAAGCTCTTCCCTGTCAAAATTAGCTAAATTTAAATTAGAATTCCCTGAGGAAAGGTTCCACTTACCCTTGTCTTGGTGAACCCGGATACACCATGCCTTTGCAAACAGTGTAGATCCAAATCAGTTGGCTTCTGAAGAAACCAACTGATCTGGATCTGCACTGTTTGCCATTAAGTATGTGAATTAAATTTGTATCAACGAACAGGATCAAGTAATCTGATTGGCTGAAAATTGGAAGTAGGTGTGGCATCTTTATTCAGCAGGACAAGGGTTAACAATGTAAATTGGTTCTTGCAAAATGTGTTTCCAGTACATAATTATGGGATCAGTACATTCCCAGACCAGCATGTACATTTGTGCAGTCTGATTATAGTCTTCAATGTTCACCAGTAAAATCTACAGTACCTAACTGTACAATGAATTTTAAGGCCCGATCAGACCATGCTAGTTAACTAGGTCCTCCATGTTTGTATATGTAAAACAGTCTTCTATTTTTTTTCTTTTGCATGAATCAGCTAAAACATAACTTTTATAAATAAGATCTAACAGATGTGCAGCATCACAATTGCACATAAAATAAAGGAATACCGCATTTTGCCTAAGAATTTGGAGAGTCAGGCCTGGGCAAACAGATTAAGATCCAGCTCAGATACAGAATGTGGCATTCGATCAGGATCTTTGTTTCTTTTGTGTTGAGGTTTTACAACCAGACAACCCAATGGGGTCGTGTTGAGCGCAGTCAGTTTACCCAACCACACTTTTACTGGGCAGGCTTTAGTTAACAAGCTTCGTGCAGATTCTTTCACCAGAAACTGACAACTACCTTTCTTGAATTGGCAGAAGGGAGAGAATGACCATAGAAAATATTTCATGATCAATCTCCACGATAGAATGTTGCCGGATAAAACAGAGATCAAACCCGTGACCTCCTGACCACCAGTTGGATGCACATCTGAATGAGCTACCAAGTAAGCCAGCAATTTTGTTTGTTTGTTTGTTTGATTTGGGCTTAACATCACTTTCAACAATCTTTCAGTCATATCGCAACGGTGTATGGATGTGGCAGGGAGCTCAATGCTCACTTTAAGAATGCTGCCTCACTGAAATATCAAGCCCCAGACACTTTGACATGATATTCCATTCAGTCACATTATTCTGACACTGAGCTGACCAGTTCTAGCTCTACATTCTAAATGCTGAATGCCAAGCGAAAGAGCAGCTAGTACCATTTTTAAAGTCTTTGGTATGACCCGGCCGGGGATCGAACCTGCAACCTCCCAGTCACAAAATGGATGCTCTACCACTGAGCTACTGTGCCGGTACCAGCAATTTTAGAGGCATGAACAAGGAGAAGTTTGATCTGCCTGTTACCATTTGCTAATGGCATTTTACATCCAAGTATTTATGGAAAAAAATTATTTGAAAGCCAAGCAAGGTGACTAAACGATAATGTGAACGCCAGACGTCTGGATGTCCCTCTGCTAGAAATGTGATAACTTAGAGCTTGGCTGATCCACAGAAATAACAATTCGGGCCCAGAGTTCTAGAAAAGCTGCATTTTGTCTGGCACAAAAAACTTTGATATTTTTCTTATTTCTCAAAAAAAAAAAAAAAAAAAAAAAAAAAATTCTAATTTCTCAAAACAAAACGTATGTTGTGGGTATTCATTAGAAGTGCCTCGCCGAGGCACTTCTAATGAGTACCCACAACATATGTTTTCCTGGAGAAATAAGAAAAATAATATGTGGATACCCACTTATCTAGAGCTCTGGGTCCCATCATTGTTTCTGAATCTAATTTGTCACAGACCTATACTGATACTTCAAAAGGCTAAATGAAATGATTCTGTTTCAGACAAAAACTGCCAAAAGCAACAATTAGCTGGTCCAGAAGGTTTTAGATGCCAGACTGCAAAATCACATCGTATTTACCCTAAATATCTGGACACCTTAACTCCTTACAGTACTTGTTCTAAAATTTGTGTATGTCCATTTTGCTACCTATTGATGTGTCTAAAAACTAATGGCTGAATGGCAAACAATGTAGGCCCTGATCAGTATTGATTGCTCAGGCCTGTGGTTAATTTGTTTGTGTTGAGGTTTTACGGCCCAGTCAACCCAATAGGGTCATGTCGAGCGCGGTCAGTTTACCTAATCACACGTTTACTGGGCAGGCTTAGTCCTCTAAGAGGTTAACCAGTATTGTGCACATTCTTTCGCCAGAAACTGACAACTGCCCTTCTTGAATCAGCGGAAGGGAGAGAATGACCGTAGAAAATATTTCATGATCAATCTCCACGAAAGAATGTTGCCGACCTCTGCGGGTGCGGGGGTTGAACCCCCGACCTCCTGGTCTCCAGTCAGACGCGCATCCAACTGAGCCACTGAGGCCGGCTCCCTGGGGTAAATACTGTAATTTTGGTAAGGAGCTATTTCCAACCAAAATACTGATGTTCTTCTTGTTTCTCCATAAAAATATCTATTGTGAGCATTCTTTAGAAATGCCTTATTGAGGCCCTTCTAATGAGCACCTGCAATGTATATATTCATGGTGGACACTGCTTGCCACTCATCCAGCAGTTTTTAGGACAATGACAGGCAGTACAATTTACTGTATCATTAAAAACTTAACCCATGTCCAGCTGAACCCAGATATACCCTGCCTTTGTAAATGGTGTAGATCCAGATGAGTTGGCTTGATCCGGATCTGCACTGTTTGCCGTTAAGTATGTGAATTTATAGCAACAATCTAAATCAAGTAATCTGATTGGCTGAAAATTAGAAATGGGTGTGGCGTCTTAATTTATTCAGCAGGACAAGAGTTAAGGACAAATATGGATTTGAACCCTGAGGACCTTGTGATCCAAAGTCGGGAGTGCTAACCATTCGGCCACCTGAACTCTTCTTGACAGAGTTGTCTCCCCTGAAAGTGTACTGTTTCCCCTTAACCCTTGTCCTGCTGAATAAATAAAGATGCCACACTCACTTCCAATTTTCAGCCAATCAGATTACTTGATCCAGTTTGTTGATACAAATTCTCATACTTAATGGTAAACTATGCAGATCCAAATCAGTTGGCTTCAGAATTAAGCCAAGTGATCTGGATCTACACTGTTTGTAAAGACAGGGTATATCAGGATTCAGCAGGACTAGGGTAAAAACAGAATTACATTATTGATATAGATCAAGTTACTCTCCAAAATGTAAGACTATTCATGACAATGACTGATTAATCTGAATATAAGGACAATATTATTACTTGTTTCTGGGGCATCGAACAATGTTACAATACGACTGTAAAGCTGTCAACTACAAATGACATGTTATCATGAGAAAAGCACCTTATATGTTACACACAAACAGCACAAGCTCCTCGGCCCTGTAAGTTTGATGTCAATACACATGTATATTCTTACTGTGCTTTCGACATCTTTCAGGAAGTCGTTTTTTTGCTTGACACTTTACACAGAA
Source organism: Anodontia alba (assembly GCA_964016985.1). Classification (NCBI taxonomy): domain Eukaryota; kingdom Metazoa; phylum Mollusca; class Bivalvia; order Lucinida; family Lucinidae; genus Anodontia; species Anodontia alba. The sequence goes on along the minus strand of OZ024822.1, from coordinate 116,581,522 downwards.
GAAGTAAATTTGCGAACTTTTGTCATGATTTAATGTAAAACCATTTGTCGTAACTACCTATGTACAAAAAGTTTAATTCTAGTCATTGGTTCTTAAAAAATCAAATAGTTCCACTTTTTCCCATAGTAAAAATGAAGCCAAATGATGCAGAAATTTGTAGGGTAGGTAACTTTGAGCCATATTTTCAACATGTTCCACTTGTTCAATTTTTCTGAAATTTTCACAATATTGTTGTAAAACATCACTTATTCAAATTCAGCAAAGAATAGTAAAAAATGTTTTCTTAGACAAAAATTCCAAAAAATCACTTTACTATAGAAATTGCATAGGTCAGGCCAACTTTTGGCCATAACTCCTAGGGGAAAGGAGAAAGGAAAGATGATAGATGAAAAAAGGCTCCAACCCCCTTGATGTAAGAATCTTCGTGCCACCAACCACTGAAATTACCATATTTTCTCTAAGTATAGGGTCACCTTAACTCATTATTATACTTGTCCTAAAATTCCTATGTCCATTTTACTACCTATTGATGTGTCTAAAACAGAACTGGATGAGTGGCAAACAGTGTAGACCCAGATCAGACACCACATTCTCCAGCATCTGATCTGGGTCTACTGTTTGCTCTGGCCTGTCTGTCCAAATACTTAGGGTTGTTATGGTAATTTGAATATTTGGTGTAATTACATTAACTTTAACCAACAGTGGAGTAAGTCAATATTACATTTAATATTAGTGCAAGAACAAGTTCGCTAATTAATAATGCAGATTGTATTAATTAAATTGTCAACTACCATATTGTATCATACCAGATATGAAAAGTTTATTAAGCTGCTCGTCAGACAACAAAATACCAGATTCAGATCAGAATGTACATTTGTGCACTCTAATAAGGGTTTCTGCTTTCTATCAATATATTCTACAGTAGCCAATGTGAATGATTTTGTAAGCAGATAGCAAAGATTCTGATTAGACTGGACAGATGCATAGGCTAAGCTGAATCTTTGCTGTCTGCATTTGCCTCTAAGAATATTTTGACCTAGCACAGCTCAAACTACCATATTTGACCTAATTACCGCACCATGCACTTAGGTTTTTCAAAATTACTGGAAAAAACTTGCAGTAAAATACCCACTTTTAAAAGGCAAGCAGAGGGCTTCATGAGGAGCGAATTTAACCCATTGTAGTAGGGAAACCCCTAAAAGGGTAGTCTGCAAACAGTGCAAACCCAGATCAGACACCGCAGAATGCGGTGTCTGATCAGGGTCTCCACCGTTTGCAAATAGTTTAGCCATTTTTCTCTAGGAATATGTAAATCTCATAGCCAGAAGTACCTAAAATTGAAATTGGGCTCTTCCAATACATAGTGTGAGAGAGTCTATTCAGTATACAATGGGTTAATGATGCTTTTAGGATATTGTTTTTTGATTTTCTTCATAAAAGCATATGTTGTGGGTACTCATTTGAATTGCCTCACCTTGTCGAGGCAATTTAAATGAGTACCCACAACATATGTTTATATCAAAGAGTACATAAAAGTACACTGGCTGTAATCTGAAGACTACTAAATTGCTTGACAGTGTGCTTATAGGAGCATGTGCAGTAATTAGGTCATTTATGGTAATACAGGTTTTTGTTTTAAATGACACACTAACCCTTGAAGGTCATTATGTGTCACCTCTCTACACTCTACCCCCCATTAATCAATATACAATAAATATTCTCACTTCTTCAGCAAACATATTTTAGTCACAAGTATCCCTGCAAAAGGGGAATACCATATTTACCCTAAGTATTTGGATCCCTTCAGCACTTACCATATTTGTCCTAAAATTTGAAAAACCCTATTCATTTGTCTAAAAATTTGTTTGATGACTGGCAAACAGTGTAGATCCAGATCTGATGTTCATTCTGCATCATCTGATCTGTATGTACACTGTTTGTTCAAGCCTGATTGTCCCGCCAATATTCAGGGTTATTATGGCATGCCATTAAAAGAAGCTATTCAACTTAATTGCTGTTACATTATGGCAGACAATCTGCTATAACTCCTATGTGTTTGCTGAATTTCTATTATGGACATCAATCGATGCATTAACTGGGATAATTCAGCAGACAAAAAACTGACATTGTATTTTTCTCAGAAAACAGGCTTTGACATTTCATGCAAATGGAGCCAGCCTTGGTGGCTCAGTTGGATGCGCTGTCCGACTGGAGACCAGGAGGTCGCGGGTTCAACCCCCGCCTAGGTCGGCAACATTCTTTCGTGTAGATTGATCATGAAATATTTTCTACGGTCATTCTCTCCCTTCCGCTGATTCAAGAAGGGCAGTTGTCAGTTTCTGGTGAAAGAATGTGCACAATACTGGTTAACCGCTTAGAGGACTAAGCCTGCCCAGTAAATATTTCAATATGTCATCTGCTGAAAACTTTATCCAGAGTGCTAAGCATTAAGACATTTACCTTTTGCTCTAGATATGCTGTGAGTGTATTGGGTTATTTAATATATCTATAATATTTCTCAGCACAGGTCAAGAAGAACTGACTTACTGACAATTCTAATGTGGTCCCTAAACCTTGTTTTTCTCACTATTGTATGCATAAGTTATAACAATATTTTTTATCCCCGTGCTTTTCGAAGAAAAAGCGGGGATATTGTTATACCCCGTGTCTGTCCATCCGTCTGTAATGTCACACCATTGCACCTAGACCATTTAAGCTAGATTCTTGAAACTTTCACAGGGGATAGCCCTATGGATGAGGACTGGAGGAACACATTCAGAATTCTGATGTGACCCCTGGGGCAGGGCCAGGGGGGGTGTGGCCCCAAAGGGTCCAAAATTCATTTTGTACAAACATAGTCATGTTGCATATCAAATGGAAGGTTATGAAGAGTAGAATATAGTGGTGCAAAAATTTTGCCCCGGGGGCATGTCTGGGGTTCACTAGAAGTCAAAAAAGTAGGATTTTGGGTCCTATTTTTTGATTATCACCCCTCCTCAGGCTTTTTTAGCTAGAACCTTGAAACTGTCACAGGTAATAGCCCATGGATGAGGACTGGAGGAACACATTTGGAAGGGTCCAAAATTCATTTTGTACAAACATAGTCATGTTGCATATCAAATCAAAGGTTATAAAGAGTAGAATACAGTGGTGCAAAAATTTTGCCCCGGGGGCATGTCTGGGCGGTCACTAGAGGTCAAAATGTAGGCTTTTAGGTCTTTTTTTTTTTTTTGATTGTCACTCAACCCCTCTTAGGCTTTTTTAGCTAGAACCTTGAAACTGTCATAGGTAATAGCCCTATGGATGAGGACTGGAGGAACACATGCTCTCAAGGGTCCTTCTTTTTATAATCTATTTATCTTGGCCAGAATGAAATGACTGGCCCGAACAGATGGACAGACAACGGACAAAAAGTGATCACTATAGCTCATCCTGAGCATAGCTCAGGTGAGCTAAAAAATGCTTTCTGTCTTCCAAAGGGCTGGCATCAATAATTCAAATGCCAAACAATTTCACAGAGATACAGCCATTATTCAGATTAACCAAGGACAGCTATCAATGTAACATTTTCACATTATCTTGTTACATACCCACATTACCCAAAGGATCTGGACTCCATAATTATTTACCATTTGACAAATCCATTTCACTGCCTGTTGATAGGCAAACAAATTCTGTGGTGCTTCAGGCTAGTCTGTCCAAAAACATGTGCAGATTCAGATCTGCTGATCATCCTGCACATGCACAAAGTATCTTTGTTTGTTTGTTTGTGTTGTGGTTTTACGGCCCAGTCAAACCAATGGGGCCATGTCGAGCGTGGTCAGTTTAACCTAACCACACATTTACTGGGCAGGCTTAGTCCTCTAAGCGGTTAACCAGTATTGTGCACATTCTTTCGCCAGAAACTGACAACTGCCCTTCTTGAATCAGCAGAAGGGCAAAGTACCTTTGCTCCCCATTCTGTAGTATCCAATGACTCTGTTAGCGGACAGTGAAGGAAGATGTGCAGGCTGATCAGGCCCTTCATTGTCCATATATGCCCGAAGACTCGTTTTTGCAAGTCATGGCCCATATATTCTAAAGTATTGGTAGACCTAAACATCTTTATGTTATTGATATACGAAAACATACAGTTTGGTATCCTACACTTCGAGGGCTGAGCGCAAGACTAGCGTAAGTCAGATGGTTGTTTTTCCCCAAACCTAATCTCCTCACCATGAAGGCGTTATGAAGAATACAACATTTCTTTCTGTAAACAATGAAAATTTAGGTGCCATTGCTCGTATGAGCAATGGCACCTAAATTTGCATTGTTTACAAAGGGGTCCAAGTTGCCCCTAAACAAGGGTTTCAAAAATATGTTTGAGTTACTATAGTTTTGCGCTCAACCCTCGAAGTCTTGTCTAGCTGTGATGCCATAAATAAAAGGCCTATAATATAATAATTATGATCTCTGTCTTAAGAAGAGTCTTCATTGCATATTCTGCAGCAAAAGCTCAGATCAACCGGGAATTCTGCAATGTCTGAGCAAAGTGATCACTTTGCAGCATCTAATCAGAGTCTTCACTGTTTGCAACTCATCTAGCAGTTATCAGCAATACATCAACAGGTAGATAAATAAAACTGTTCATATTCTAGGACCAGTGTGGTAAGAAGTTAACCCTAAATTAAGATGCCACGTCCACTTCTAAATTTCAGCCAATCAGATTACTTGATTCAGGGTGCTGATACAAGTTCAAATACTGAATGGCAAACAGTGCAGATCCAGATTCTTCAGAAGCCAACTGATCTGGGTCTACACTGTTTGCAAAGGCAGGACATATCCGGCTTCAGCAGGACCAGAGTTAACATGTCCTAATATCATACTCAACCAATGCCTCTATACAAGAAGACATTACAGACTCCAATCAGACTCGAATCAGAATCAATGATTACAGCATCTTTTATTTTTGAAAAAAAAAAAAAAAAAAAAAAAACACAGGGTTGGGGAATCAATGAATATATTTGAGTATCAAGTGCTGCCAGCCTTATTTATTTACCATCACGATTTGTTAGAACATCCATAATTTGCATTTTCCAATTTGTTCATCTGATGGACAGTAAATTGCGCCAATATCTTTCTTGTCCATCAAAATCAGTACAAGATTGAGATAGGTACTTGACTTCAGGCTAAAAAAGCAGAGAAAACAAGATCTATAAGAGATATGTGTCCAGACATTCAAAAGGGTACCTTCCTGCACATATAGGATAGCTCCAGATAAGCGGGGATATCCACATAACATGTTTCTTATTTCTCCATGAAAACATATGTTGTGGGTACTCATTAGAAGCACTTCACTGAGACACTTCTAATGAGTACCCACAACATATGTTTTCATGGAGAAATAAGGAAAATATCAGAACATTTTGGTTGAAAAACCCTTATAGAGATGTGTATACTGAATCCTTGTTTTCATAGGTCAAAGTTCTTTGCCATATAAAACAGAACTTGTTTAGAATGAGTATTTGCTTACAATTCTGGGATAATTTTTTCTAGTTCTCCATTAAAACATATGCTGTGGGTATGAGGCACTTCTAATGAGTACCTACAACATATGATTTTATGGTGGACTGGAGAAAATTAACCCTATAATATCATCATCATCAACCACCCCTCCTTGACAAGTTCTATGTAAAATATGGCAAAGAAAGTTTAAAAAATATTTTGCATTCACTGCCTCAAATCTTTATCACAAAAACTGTGGTAAAAGAAACTTTTTGTGATCAACTTAATATAATCTACATAATCTATCACAGGAGCAAATCATTTTTATCCACATAATATTTTTCTAGTTTTTCCATGAAAACACTCATCTGATACAATTCTTACACATCTAAATATATCCAAAGATCCCTTTTAATATGGTATGGATCAATTATCATAAGTTACCTTTTTACTTGTCCAGAGTCTTTATCTCTAGTGCATCATCTCGTAATTTTTGCCGTAAGTAAAATAATTTAACTCTTTGCACATTAGCAGATGATGTGATAATTCTTACTTTTCCCAAAAAAAAAAAGCTTTGACATTTCATGTGAACATCTATATGATTCATACATATAATATGCAGAGCTGCAGATAAAGCATTTTTTTTTTTTTCAAAATATAAAGTATTGGTTTGTTTTATTATTTCTCCATGAAAAGATATATTGTGGATCTCATTAGAAGCGCCTCAGTGAGGCACTTCTAATGAGTACCCACAACATATCTTTTAATGGAGAACTAAGAAAAATATTTACCTAATAAGCCCTCCTATCTAGAGCTATGATATGTCAAGCCCTAATTGTTTTGGCAAAAAAAAAAAAAAAAAGTATATACATGTATATATATTCATTCACTTCCATTTACCGTACAAGCTAATTATCGCACATTTTTGATTGTGTTGGGGTTTAAGGACACGTCAACCCTTGTGGGTCATTTTGTGTCGTCTCCCAGAGAAAGGGAGAAAAGAGACAGAAGAGATAGCAGAAGAGATGAAAGAGAGGGACAGGAAAGGAAGAGGAACAGGAATGAAAGTGAAGATACAGAAGAAATAAAAACATCACCCTACCCTTACCCGCTACAAGGATAGCAGGCCTTGCCCAACTGTAAGCCAATATCAGCTGGACGCCCCGGTGACAAAAAATACATGACACTTTCGCACCACCCAACCACCCACTAATTATCGCACATACCCCTATAAGCGCACATTTAAGCAATAAGCAATTCTGTGTGTCTTCAGAATACAGAAAGTATATTTTCTCGCTACTTCTTTATAAAGGCATATGTTGTCGGTACTCATTTGAATTGCATCGACTTGTCGATGCAATTCAAATGAGTACCCACAACATATGCTTTTATAAAGAAAATCAGAAAAGAAACCGCATAAGTATCATTAGACAAGTCTGTCGCTATCTTTAAGTTTTCTCGGTAGTTTTGAAAAACCTAAGCGCACGGTGTGGTAATTAGGTCGAATACGGTAGTTTGTTTAACATTCTTAAAACTAGAAATGTGTCCAAAGGACAAGGATGCTCTAGCCTGAAGAACTTAAAGGCAAATTGCTTACACCGGACGCAAATGGAGACAAACGGATGGACAGGCAGGGGTAACACTATATGCTATTTTCCACCAAATGGCGGCCGGGGACATAAAAAAAGCAAACAAACTCCAAAAGACTAATGCTAACAGAGGCTTTTGTCGAAAGAATTTGATGACTCCTGTTGATACATCTACCGTATTTACCCTAAGTATCTGGACACCTCAACTCCTTACCATATATGTTCTAAAATTTGAACCAGTACAATTTACTACCCGATGTTATGTCTAAAATTGCTGGATGAATGGCAAACAGTGTAGACCCAGATGAGACACCACGCTCTCTGGCGTCTCATCTGGGTCTAAACTGTTTGCTCAGGCCTGTCTGTCCGACTACATATGGTAAATACGGTCTGTTTTTGTACATATCACTGGTACAGGATCCTATTTGATCAGACAAGGCTGAGAGGTGGTGGGGTCGGAGAACAAAACACAAAAAAAGGAAAACAGAAAGTGGTTAGCTCCCCTGAAGATATATCCATCCCCATTAATAACACATTCCAACATCTGTGCCAGGAATGAATGACAAGATACTAAACATGACAAAGTTACAAATCAAGCAAATAACATCACAGTTTAATACATCTATAGAGCACTGACCCAATTCACTAAACCTGATTACTTTTCCCATTTTCCAATTACATTTGTTACTTTATTACAATTTACTTGAAGAAGTAGACTTTGTTACAGATTAGTTTTTGTTTGTGTTGAGGTTTTACAGGCCAAGTCAACCCAATGGGGTCATGTGAAGCTCAGTCAGTTTACCTAACCACACTTAACTGGGCAGGCTTAATCCTCTAAGTGGTTAAGCAGTATTGTGCACATTCTTTCGCCAGAAACTGAAACTGCCCTTCTTGAATCAGCGGAAGGGAGAGAATGACCCAAGAAAATATTTCATGATCAATCTCCACGAAAGAATGTTGCCGACACTGCAGGGATTGAACCCGCAATCTCCTGGTCACCAGTCTGATGCGCATCCAACTGAGCCACCTAGGCCGGTTACAGATAAGTTACAAGTATTTGCGTGACCAAGAGGTTTTCACTGCAATATGGATCACAATGGCCTGGGAAGAATCACACTGCAAATGAAATTCAGCCTACGACTAACGCTATGGGGATACTGTGAATACCTCCGTCTGTCTATCTGTCCGTCACACTATCTCCTCCTAAACCAGTGGGCAGAATTCAACTAAACTTGCTACATGACTTCATCACATGGTAAGGGTGCGCAAGAACAACATTAGCACAGAGCCTGGTCCAGTCAACCCATTAGGATCGTCATGCTTGGGATTTTGCAATCATGTCCCATCAACTGCTCAATATAATTGAAACTTTGTTAAAAAGCATTTTATTCCATTTTAGTCTGGAAACCCTAAACAAGGGTAGGTGGCAAACAGTGCAGACCCAGATCAGACACTGCAGAATGTGTCATCTAATCAGGATCTACACTGTTTACATCAAATACAGGAATTTCTATAAAATAATTATTAGTAATGATAAGAACTAAGGAAACACTCTACTATCGGAAATAGACCTGTCCAAAGAGTTGTGGTAGAAGAGTCCACTCAGTGTAAATGTAATAAGGCTTATTATCACATTGCCACTGTCTCAACATAAAAGTTATGAATGCTATACAGTAGAAGTTTGCTGTTCTGACTGGAAGGAGTTAAACATATAATGCACCTCCCCTGGGCCATTTTGACAATGATAGGCATTGTCATTTGCTAACATTTAGACCACGCCCAGTCATGTCATTGTAACCAGACTATAGAAAGATATGTTGTCCAGTAAGCACAACTTTGTGCAAGAAAATTTCAAAAGGCCAAAACGTCCAAGTGTGAAATTTCATAACCTAAATTTGTTTTATCAACCAGTCAAAATGGAAACAAAATGGCACTGTTTGTAAACAAAATTACCCACAGGGTCTGATATTGAATAGATTTTGCATACTACAACATATGAAAAGAGTTGATAATATGGATATTTGCATTAAAATGAACAGTATAATAGTTTTATAGCTAGTCTACTCTCCTTTCTCAATTTTAATACTTAGCCAAGATATGTATTGGAGACTCTACCAAATAGACTTGCCATTGTTAACAAGTTTTAATAATAAACAAAAATGATCAGACTTTTATTATCAGACTAGCAGCTAGTCTACCCCGAAGGATACAGTTTGTGGTGCTGGAAATTCCATTCTGTACTTATAAAATATTTGGAGGGGATTGCTCTCTAATATAAAAAAGCAATTAATAGAGGTGAAAAAAAAAGACAATGACAAGGACATTGCGTTTAGCTGTTACAGAGTTCTGGATCCTAAGGGACAAAGCTGGGTATTCACAGGATTCTGTTTTTCTTATTTCTCCATGAAAAGCATGCTGCAGAATTACATAAGTCTAGACTAAATGAGACAATTCTAAACAGAGTTTACTTCATATGATTTTTGTGGATAAAGAAACAGAGATCAAACAGGCCTGGGCCCTTCAAAGCGTCGTTAGCTTAACGAGCTCGTTAAGGGTCATTTTGTTAACTGTTTTAGGGGACTCAATATACAATATTCTGATATTTTTTGCTGAAAAAATGTGAGTAGCTTTTGCACTGCAAAAGCTACTCACATTTTTTCAGCAAAAAATTTCAGCATATTTGCATACCACTAGATGTAAATTTTAACGAATCGTTAACTAACGACATCGTTAGCTTTGAACAACTGGGCCCTGTAGAATTACCTTTTGACTGATTGTTTTGACCTACACTTACACCTACATCTGCATTCCAATGTTAGAAAAAGGGCCCTTATAATTTATGAGGACAGCAATGTCCAGAATTGAGCCTGTTCATTCATAAAATTTAATCCCATATTCACTTCCCGCTTACAGAATTGATGGATACTTTAGAATATATTGCGTAAAGAGGTGACCTGATGAGACTGCAGAGAATTTGCAGGCATATCTGAACCTTCTCCGGGATAAGGTATATTTTCCCCACACTGAAGCTCATTTGCATACATAGCTCTAGACAATAAAGTATCCAGACAAACATTTTTCTTATTTCTCCACAAAAACATATGTTGTGGGTACTCATTAGAAGTGCCTCGATGAGGCACTTCTAATGAGTACCCACAATATATGTTATCCTAGAGAAATTACCAATAATGTCAATAAACTTTGGTTATTATCTAGATATATATGCATGCAAATATATGAGACATCTAACTCCAGAAAAACCAAGATTTCACTGTGCAAAGAGTAAAGAACCAGATTAGCCTGTGACTAAGAAAATTCCCAATTTACCATATACCATCTACAATGTCTGACTGTTGACATTCAGAAAGATCCTATCTGGACTAAGGCTCTACTGGGTCCTTACTACTCTAATAGGGGAATTGCTGATTTTTGCAAACTTTTTCCCAAGGCAACTTGCATATTCATGAGGCACAGGTTAAATCATGAGCTGGAACAAATGGGGTGTATCAAGCGAAAAGGTGTCTTTGAGAATATGCAAAATGCAGATTTGGGTAGTTTGTCATATTTTTCAAGTCTCATTATGGCCATGGTTGTCTGGCGATGTACAAGGCCACCATAAAGAGAATCCATAACACATGAAAATGATGAGATGATGATTTGGTGTTTTACATCCCTTGCAATATCATTTAAGTCATATTGAGATAATGGAAGGGTGATAATGAAAGGCTCTGTGTAATGAAGTGCTGTACAGTCATGAGCTAACCTCCACATCCATCAGGAGTTTAACCCTTTTTGCTGAATGGACCCTTCTACCTTTGTTCTTCGGACTGGTCCATTTCCAATAGAAGGAGTGTCTGGTTAGTTTTTATTATTACCATGTTATATAGAAATTCCTGTATTTCATGCAGTGTAGACCCTGATCTGGGGTCTACACTGTTTGCAAAATATCCCTTTTATGGGATGCCAGGCAGAAATGGGTTAACCTGATTGGGCAGGTTATATAAAATTATATAACCATTCAGCCTCCCAGATGCTTCAACACTATTTATCTGAGTTACACTGAAACCCCCACATCAAGTTTGAATATTCAACATACCACTGGTAATTAATGTTAGTACCGTATTTGCCCTAATTACCACACTATGCACTTAAGTTTTTTTTTTTCAAAAATCACCAAAAAAACTTGTAAAATATCCCCTAATATGGGTACATTAAAGAAAGATCAGCAGAGAACATCATGAAGAGCGTATTTAACGATACACAATATTTTTCTGACTTTCTTTATAAAAGAATATATTGTTGCAATTCAAATGAGTTCCAACAACATATGCTTTTATATAGTAGATACATGGCCTGTGATCTGAAGACTACGAAATTGCTTGACTGTGCACTTATAGGGGTACGTGCTGTTATTGGATTGAATATGGTATATCATTCATGCTGATTTCTCAGCTCAACAGCTTTAAATGGGTGTGTGAAATCAGTGTAAATGAGTATGTAAAATCCTAAATCCATCTTTTTAGTTATTCCCACATCAATTTAAATGCCTGTGAATTTGTCTGATCAGGTTGAATGCAGTACTAAATGAGAGGCATTATGGGAAAAGGGGTCTTCAGGGACATACATGGACAAGCAAAGGCCCAGATCAGACTGTGCATCTGCACAGTCTGATCAGGGCCTTTGCTGTCTACTTACAGAATTACTGGGGTACTGTAGAAAATAACTAAATATGGCAAAGTCCTTGATCAGACTATATGGCTTCACTAGCTGATCTGGATCTTTACCGTTCGAATTTGCCCCAATGACACCTTTTTCTCAGGGCGTGGTTCTACTGAATGTATCTAATTTTCAGCTAAAGTCAGGGCTTTTGTGAAGACGATGTTACTGAAATAAACATACTGAGTTTTTTAATTCTTAAAAAAACAGATCCTCCATAATAATACAAATGATAATGAAATAGCTCTACTTGAGAATTTTTTCCCAAATGGTATCGATATTTTCTTAATTCTCCACGAATTTAAATGTTGTGGGTACTCATTACAAGCACTTCAGCAAGGCCTCGTGGGCAGGTAACTCGGAAAATATTTGGGCGGGGATGTGCCGCTGGAACTTTGAAGACACCCCCTATTCATATAATTTCCAGGGCATTTTACCGCACAGATATTTTATTTCTCCTGTGGACATATTTGTGTTGAGGTTTTACGGCCCAGTCAACCCAATGAGATCATGTTGAGCGTGGTCAGTTTGCCTAACCACACGTTTACTGGGCAGGCTTAGTCCTCTAAGATGTTAACCAGTATTGTGCACAATTTCTTTCGCCAGAAAATCTGTGGACATATATGCAATGGTGATGATGAGTTCATGTTTTATGAGACTTCAACCCAAACCTTAGGATCATTTGCATCAAAAACGATATATCCTCTTTTCATATGTTATTGTGGTAATCATTCGAAACAGCATATGTTTTTGTGGAGAAATAAAAAAATATGACTATGGTAATACTTTTTCGGGGTGTCATGGTTCATTTGAAATCTATTACCTCTTCATTGCTTTCATCTTCCACATTAATCTTTGGTATATCTGGCTTAGGTTCTTTAGGAACTGTAACTTTGACATCCTCGGTATCAGTTATGGCAGCAGTCTGACCCTTAGCTTCAACTTCACTGACTACCTCCTTCTTATCTACACTACATGAAGGAGTTTTAGCATTAGGTTCTGCATCCGTTGCCCCTTTATTACCCGCATCCCCTTCAGGACCCTTATCTGTGTTGCTAGGTCCAAACTTTAACTTCCTCGTAAACTTATTTCCCATTATTGCTCCTGTACTAAAAATCAAGAATTTTCAGGACTAAGTTCTGGCTAGCTTCTGCAAACTTGATATTAAATATGTGCCAGCTGTATAACTTTCACACCTTGAAGAAACTCATAAAGCTGAAATATTGCACTAACAAACACCCATAATATTCCCACTTATAATAACACAATTTTTACAAAGCTGCTAAAATCACAGGAATGATGATTAGAACCTCAGATATCGAGGGTTGAGCGCAAGACTGGCGTAAATCAGATGGTTGTTTTTCCCCAAACCTAATCTCCTCACCATGAAGACGTTATGAAGATTACAACATTTCTTTTTGTAAACAATGAAAATTTAGGTGCCATTGCTCGTATGAGCAATGGCACCTAAATTTGCATTGTTTACAAAGGGGTCCAAGTTGCCCCTAAACAAGGGTTTCAAAAATATGATTGAGTTACTATAGTCTTGCGCTCAACCCTCGATATGTATCCATGAAAATAAGGAACGAATGCCACACTTCAATTACACTAGACAAACTCTGTTTACTACCAAACTGTAACACTAATGTACTATCCTGCAAAATACACCATATTATCACAGCTCCAGATAAGGCACTTTTTTTTTTTTTTCAACCAAAAAGTACTGATATTTTTCTTTTTTCTCCATGAATACACATGTTGTGTACTCATTAGATGCATCTCACTGAGATGCTTCTAATGAGTACCCACAATGTGTGTTTTCATCAAGAAATAAGAAAAATATTCAGGTGATACCCCTCTTAAGCGGAGCTATGATCTCATATACATTTGAAGGCTTTTTTTCCTGTGGAGAAGATGTGTAACCATCCAATTCATTTAGCTCCCAGCAATATAACTGACAACCTGACTGTCTAGTTCGCTTAGTATACTTTATAGTGTTATACATTTACAGTCCATCCGATCTTGTCAGAAACCTCAATATCCGACTTCAACCGAAGATTATATTTCAGCCACAAATTAAACCTATATCTGATTACAACACCACATCACTCTGCTATTTTCATTCATTAACTTGTAAAACAACATCGTCCTATAAATAACGTTTTAGCCTTCTCTCTATTCCAATTGGAGGAAAAAAACATTCATCCTATTCAAACTCCAGTCCATTATGCAGTCTAGCAGAGGCTCATGATGAAAAACTAACTGCTACTATACAAATCCAATACTGATGTGTGGTTTTGACAGATAAAATTGTAAATATTTCTGTTCTGCTTCTTGTGCTGGGATGCTTGAAAATATTGATATCGTCACTCCAGATAAGAGGGGGTATCCACATATTTTTCTTGTTTCTCCATGAAAACATACATTGTGGGTACTCATTAGAACGGCCTCAATGAGGCACTTTTAATGAGTACCCACAACATATGTTTTCATGGAGAAATAAGAAAAATATCGGTAATTTTTAGATGGAAAAAGCACCCTATCCAGAAATATGGATGTAGAGAGGTATTGAAGTATGATCAGCTGATAAGAAGCAGTGATAAAAGTAGGCTTATCTCCATTTGAATTTACCTTTAACCCTTGTCCTGCTAAACCCAGATATACCCTGCCATTGCAAACAGTGTAGATCCAGACCAGTTGGCTTCTGAAGAAGTCAACTGATCTGGATCTGCACTGTTTGTCATTGAGTATGTGAACTTTTATCAACAACCTGGATCAAGTAATCTGATTGGCTGAAAATTGGAAGTGGGTGTGGCATCTTAATTTATTCAGCATGACAAGGGTTAAGATTTGGACAACTTGATCGGTACCATACTTGTCCTAAAATTAGTTCGTTTGACTGTTCGATGATGTGCTTAAGTCTGCTATAGGAATGGCAAACAGTGCAGACCCTGGTCAGATTGTCTCTTAGGAGCAGTCTAATCTGGGTCTACCCTGTTTGTTCATGCACATCTGTCTGAATACTTAAAAATACAGCAGTGGTGTAGCCAGAAAGCACACACAGGAAAAATCTTGAAAACTATTGTAATAACCCAAGATATTGGGACAGATAGACCTTTGCAAACAGTGCAGACCGAGATCAGATGTCGCAGAATGCGGCATCTGATCAGGTTCTACACTGTTTGCCACGCATACAACAATATTTTAGACACATCAACAGGTAGTAGAATGGACTATTACAAATTTTAGGACAAGTATGATAAGTAAATAAGGTGTCCCAATACTTAGGGTAAATATGGTATGCCTAGAATCACTTCAAAAATAGGGGTTATTTTAAAGGAAAGAATCTGCTCATGGAGGAGCCAATTTTTTCCTTTTAGAGTAGACACAAATTATTTGATGTTAACCCTTGTCCTGCTGAATAACTTAAAATGCCACACCCACTTCTAACTTTCAGCCAATCCAGTTACTTGATCCTAATTGTTGCAACAAATTCATATACTTAATGGCAAACAGTGCAGATCCAGATCAGTTGGCTTCTGAAGAAGCCAACTGATCTGGATCTACACTGTTTGCAATAGCAGGGTATATCCGGGTTCAGCAGGACAAGGGTTAATGCCATTTTATTATAAATATTTTTATGGTATGTACATGCATTATATGCGTAATGAGCACATGCGTAATGTGCATAATCAGTGCTATATATGCCTATGACCCAGAGGACTATAATGAGCAGTCCCAATAGGATCTACCACATTTATACAAAACATTTGAACAGAAATGCCGGAGTAAACAGTGTAGACCCTGAGGAGTGTAATCTAGGTCTACACTACCGTAGTTACCCTAAGTATTACACCACAACCTCTTTATAACACTATTGTTAGGGTCCATAGCATAAACCATTTTAGTTAAACAACCGCATTATATCCGAACAAAAATGTATAGATTATATTGAAAAATGACCATTTATGGTCATTTTTCAATATAATTTATACATTTTTGGGATCCATCTTTGAACCGTATTATATCCAAAACGGTTTTATAACGAACCGTGTTATAAAGAGGTTGAATTGTATTTAACTTTATCAAGAATAAAAATATGAAGTCACAGCTGGCAAAATAAATGTGGACGACAGCTGACAGAAGCATTCCAAACTATTTTGTCCTATTATTCCATCAATGTGTCAATAACCAACATCAGATGATGCTCAAAATGAATGAATGAACAAATGAATAGAAGAAAGGAAGGACAGATGGAAGGAAGGTTACAGGGAGGGAGGGAGCGCAGGAGGAAGGAAGAAAGGGGCCAAATCTTCTGGGGAAAACTAAGTGTAACTGTGTATCTATCATTTATCTATTTCACCTACATATTAATTTCACCAGAAAGAGAAACCAGATGTCACCTACCCATCTCCCCACCCCCCACACACCCACCCCCATCCCCCAACCACATACACACACACACACGGTGAATTTTCAGTTTTAATCTACTGCTGTGACCTTATAAATTAGGTCAAGGTCACCAAAATCTAATCAGCTTTTTTGTTATGTCCCAATTATATAGCCATGAAAATTTGGCAAGAATCCAACCACTCAGTTCTCAAGATATTGTGCAGACAAGACAGTGTCATGCCCACGCCAATGCCAATGGGATCTGATTAAAAACAATATGTCCCCCTACCCTTAGGTGAAGGAACATCATCACTTTGGGCAATACGAGAACGACAAAATAACTGTAACCAGAAATTTGTTGTCCAGAGAAAACAGATGTCCCCTCCCCCTACCCCACCCCAGCCACTTATTTTTACAGTGAAAGTAATCAAGTCAAATGCTAAAATAATCAGGCAAACAGAATGTACCATCCCAGCACAATTCTGAGGAAACGAGGCAAGCAATTATATTGATCACTAATCAAATTGCAAAATAAAATAAAACATTTCAGCCATACCATATGAAAAGGCATCTTTGCGAACACGAAGGCCTAAATCAGCCTGCACAGCCACCCTGTCTGATCAGTTCCTTTGGTGACTGTCAATATAATCTTTAGCATTATATTCTTTAACATATAGCATGCTGGCTGAAATTTCAGATGACATTTTGAAATATTTTTATTACTTTTTTCTAGAAAACAGACTGACATTTTATGCAAATTGTCTCCTTAGGAGACAATTTGCATGAAATGTCAAAGACTATTTTCTGCAAAAATTAAGAAAACTATCATCAATTTGATGTCTGCTGAATTCGCCCAAAGAGTGGTAAAGGTCAAGCTGACAGCAAAGGCCCTGATCAGACTGCATGTATGCACAGGTTGATCTTGGCCTTCAATGTCCACAAACTGCCTGAATACACATTTTCACATGGCATATCTCATCTGAAATCTCAGAAGATTTGACTTACAAAAGCATTATTGAAATCAGATTACTGGTCTACCGATACAATTTTATTTCTGCCTCAAAGGCAAACTGAATGCAGAAATTATTATAGCTTAAGCTTTAACTCTTAGCACTCTGGGTAGAATTTTCAGCAGACGACATTTTGATATATTTTTCTTATTTTTCCCATAAAACAGGATTTGACATTTTATGCAAATTTTCTCTAATGGAGACAATTTGCATGAAATGTCAAATCCTGGATTCCAGGAAAAATATCACTTTGTTGTCTGCTGAATTTGCTCAAAGTGGTAAAGGTAAAAGCATCAAGCAAAATTGTAGTAGGCTATTTATTCTGAATTTGCTTTTATTATGTTATTTGACAAGATAAGGCTTGACATTTCATGTGAATCGTCTACTAGGCAGACAGACAATTCACAGGAAATGTCAAGTCTAAGTTCAGAAATAAAAATAAGTAGAATGCATAGTCAATGGCACACCATTGCAAATTCTCCCCCCTCCGCCCCCCTCCTCCCCCCCCCCACCCCCACAAACCCCTAGTGTGAAAAATAATGTTGCTCTCACATACTCTTACCACACGGAGAAGTCATGTAGCAAGTTTGGTTAAATTCTGCCCAGTGGTTTAGGAGGAGATAGCCTGACGGACTGACAGAGGTATTCACAATATCCCCAAAAATCATCTGCTGTAGTTATGATTGGTGTTTGTGGGTTACAAAAAGAGTTGTGTCTGAAATCCCAGGCAGAAATAAAAAAAAAAAAAAAAGTCAGCAAAAAGCCCCATCAACAACTCTAAATATGAAGGGTGTCACAAACATATACATACACAAGGCATATAGTATGCGAGAGTTTCCCTATCTGTTCCCTGCCCAGATGAAACAAAATTTGATTTGGCTAAGCTTAACCCTTGTCCTGCTGAACCCGGATATACCCTACCTTTGCAAACAGTGTAGATCCAGATCAGTTGGCTTCTGAAGAAGCCAACTGATCTGGATCTGCACTGTTTGCCATTAAGTGTGTGAATTTATATCAACAAACCGGATCAAGTAATCTGATTGGCTGAAAATTAAAAGTGGGCGTGGCATCTTAATTTACTCAGCAGGACAAGGGTTAAGGGTACAGGAGATATCTGGCAGACAAGTAATTTTTTTCCATAAAGTAGGTAATAAGCCCTCATATAATGTTGTCACAGTGACCTGCTTTTGGACAGGTTACAAACCAGGGCCCAGTTGTTCAAAGCGTCGTTAGCTTAACGAGCTCGTTAAGGGTCATTTCGTTAACTGTTTGAGCGGATTCAATATACAATATTCTGATATTTTTTGCTGAAAAAATGTGAGTAGCGTTTGCACTGCAAAAGCTACTCACATTTTTTCAGCAAAAAATTTCAGCATATTTGCGTATCACTCGATGTAAATTTTAACGAATCGTTAACTAACGACATCGTTAGTTTTGAACAACTGGGCCCAGCTTTAGTAAATGTACACATATACAGTTGGGTCAGTATTGGCCATATCCTACAGGAGATAAACCATAAGTTTAATTCTTCAGCATACAATGTAGGTCAGAACTCACCATATTGGTCACAATGTGACAGACCTACTTAACCCTTAAAGCGCCAGTCACAACTATTGTCGTCTGCTTTGTCTTCTGCCGGTTACTTTAAAAGTCATTTCTGCAAACAGTGTGGACCCAGATCAGACTGCTCTTTTAGGAGCAGTCTGATCTGGATCCACACTGTTTGCCTGTATGTGAAAATAGGTTTGAAAAGTTTGCAAGAATATTCAGCAGACAACAAAAACAGACGACATTTTCAGATGCAGATTTTCTTGGCGTTTAAGGGTTAAGGTATGCAATACAAGAACTTCACTAGGTGTACCCATATACAAGATTTTGTCATCCTAGGGCAAACAACTTAAGAGACCTGCAGTGAAGACACTTTTTTTTTCTTTCATGCCGGTCATATCAAAATATAGGTCATTGTGGTATTTTATGTTCCCACATACCAAATTTCATCAGCTTAGTCTTTTAAGTTGGCTGGATAATTATGATAGTGTAATGAGATAAATGCTCTGCATGCTAGATAAAAATTTCAGCAGACATTTTGGGATATTTTTTCTTATTTTTCTGAGAAAGTAACCTTTGACAATTTGCATAAAATGGCTAAGCCTATTTCTGAGAAAAATAAGAAAAATATCCTCAATTTGTCAGCTGCTGAATTAGACCACAGTGATAAAGTTTTTTTGTTGTTTTTTTTAACCCTTAAAGCGCCAAGCAAAATTTGTAGCAGACGACATTCATTTTTTTTTTATTATTATTATTATTATTTTTCAGAGAAAACAAGTCTTGACATTTCATGTGAATCATCTGCCAAGCAGATGATTCACATGAAATGTCAAGACTTGTTTTCTCTGAAAAAAAAAAAAAATAAATAAAATAAAAGAAATTGTCCTCTGCTGCAGTTACAATTTGCGCTTTATATATTTAAGGGTTTACATACTTCTGTTTTTTTTTTTTGATTTTTTTTTTTATTTCTCCCAGAAACCATATATTGTGGAGATGAACGAATATCTAGTGTGCCCATAGCCACAGGTAATGTGATAATATAAGAATCTATCATTGGTGTGCGGGGTAAATAGAAAAATCCATCTCCAGCATTACTGTCTGGCATCATGAGGCTTGCCGAGTGATGTCAGACTGTGTGTGTTTCTATCTGTACCTCACACCCATGAGAGATTCTTTTTCTTGCATACCTTTCATTTCAAAAAGTGGGTTTTTGATAATGCAGATACTTCCATTGCAGACTTCTGTCATATTGTGATGACAATACCGTGACATTTAGTGATGTCATTACTTCCAGTGACTTCAACCTTAACAATGGCGTACCACAATGTCCCACAAAATCAGTCTGTATCAAACAAGGAAAAATTCTCGATTTTTACCTTTCCCATGTGTGTGAGATAAGATTTGCTATACCAGTGTAATTTGCAGAAATCCTTATCCTGTATGCAAGAATAACTTGTCACAATAATTCAAGATAATTTTTTTGTTGTGTTGTTGGTATTCATTAGAACCATTCTAATAACTATTCACAATACATGCTTTGTTGCTAAAGTTACAAAAATTATTGTCTGCTTCTCTGGAGGCCTAGATACCTCATCAACATTCCCCTGTAGGAGTTTGCTAACACCATTTCTATATGGCATTCTTTTCTGTGATAGTTTCAAAAGAATCAATCAAACAGGTTAGTAACGCTTAGCACTCAGTAAAATTTCAGCATACCGCATTTTGAAATATTTTTCTTATTTTTCCCCGTGAAACAAGTTTTGACATTTCATGCAAACTGTCTCCTCAGCAGACAATTTGTATGAAATGTCAAATCCTACTTTCTGGGAAAAATAAGAAAACTCTCATCAATTTGTCATCTGCTGAAATAGCCAAGAGAGTGGTATAGATTAAAACTGTGTCATTATTATTCTGGGATAGAAACCAGAGTTTTCTGAAAGGTTCCACAAAAGATCAATCACTATACTATGGCAATATAAAGGTCAGACATTTTTATAGATTTATATTTGTAGGAAAAAGCATGGTACACAAAATATGTTTGAGATGAAATCTAACATAAGGGACCATGTGAGCATCAACAATCAGTCTGAAAACTTGGGTGCCTAACAGGGATGGATAATGCTGTTCAGAACCAATGCAAGCCTTAAGAGACAATCTGCATGAAATGTCAAAGCCTATTTTCTGGGGAAAAAATAAGAAAAAAAATTCAGATTCAGTCATCTGCTCAAATTTTCATCCAGCATGCAGAGCATCAACTCTTTCACTGCCATAGGTGATAACAATAGGCTTTTGCAAACAGTGTAGATCCTGATGAGACGGCTCATAATGTGCCGTCTTATCAGGATCTATGCTGTTTGACATTCCGTCTTTCAACTTTACATATAAATGTCTTTCCAATGATAGTTTGTTTAAAACACTAAAGCAGACAAATGTAGTCTGAAATATGGTGCTAAAAGAGTTAACCCTTGTCATGCTGAACCTGGATATACCCTTCCTTTGCAAACATTGTAGATCCAGATCAATTGGCTTCTAAAGAAGCCAATTGATCTGGATCTGCACTGTCTGCTATTAAGTATGTGAATTTATAGCGAAAATTTGGATCAAGCAATCTGATTGGCTGAAAATCAGAAGTGGGCGTGTTTGTTTGTGTTGAGGTTTTACGGCCCAGTCAACCCAATGGGGTCATGTCCAGCGCGGTCACTTTACCTAACCACACGTTTACTGGGCAGGCTTAGTCCTCTAAGCGGTTAACCAGTATTGTGCACATTCTTTCTCCAGAAACTGACAACTGCTCTTCTTGAATCAGCGGAGGGGAGAGAATGACCGTAGAAAATATTTCACGATCAATCTCCACGAAAGAATGCTGCTGACCTCGGCGGGGTCGAACCCGTGACCTCCTGGTTTCCAGTCAGATGGCGCATCCAACTGAGCCACCGAGGCCGGCTGAAGTTGGTGTGACATCTTAATTTATTCAGCA
The DNA here is from genome assembly GCA_964016985.1 of Anodontia alba. NCBI lineage: Eukaryota > Metazoa > Mollusca > Bivalvia > Lucinida > Lucinidae > Anodontia > Anodontia alba. Next base: position 116,559,806 of record OZ024822.1, on the reverse strand, counting down.
TGACAAGGGTTAAGAAAGTCATACCGATACTGACTCCAACACTTGGTTCCCATACTTTCACACTGGTCAGCTACTGAAAATGAGTATCCATGTTTTCATGGAAAAGTAAGAATAAATATTTTTTATGCACATCCATCCCATAATCAGGTGCTCCAAAGGAGCTGCTGGCTCTGAAGAAACAGCTCTCTCTGGGGTAATTCAGCCAACAACATATTAATGACATTTTTCTTATTATTTTCCCAGAAAAAAGGCTATAATATTTCATGCAGATAGTCTCCTCAGGAGACAGTTTGCATGACATGTCAAAGCCTATTTTCTGGACAAAGAAAAATATTTCAAAATGTTGTCTGCTAAAATTATTACCCAGCATTCTAAGAAACCTTTAACCTGCTGAAAGCAAATAATAATATATATGACTTTTTTTTTTTTTTATTTAACTTACAGTTCCAAGAAAATAAAGCTTGACATTTCATTTAGACTGTCTCTGAAATTTCAAACGCAACAATTTAAATGAAATTTCAAGATATTTTTTTACGAAAAATAAGAAAAATGTATCTCATTTGTCATCAGTTCATTTTTTCCTAGGAGATGCTAAAGGTTAACAGCAAAAGTAACAGACAGCAATAAATCACCTTCACAGTAATTGTTATTACAAATGTTTAATGCTTGGCACTCTGCATCTGGGTAAAATTTTCAGCAGACAACGTATTGAAATATTTTTCTTATTTTTTCCAGAAAACAGGATTTGACATTTCATGCAAGTTGTCTCCTTCAGACAGACAGACAGATAGATAGATATCATATTCACTCTAATTACCCCACAAACACCTGTAAGTGCACAGTCAAGCAAGTTCTTGGTGGGGGGTATACTCTAAAAGGAAATTCACTCCTCTAGCAAAGGATTCACATGAAATGCCAATTCTTTTCTCTTCTCTTCTCTTCTATTCTATTCTATTCTATCTATCTATCAGTCTATCTATACCATATTCACTCTAATTACCACACATGCCCCTATAAGTGCATAGTCAAGCAAGTTCTTGGTGGTGGGTATACCCTAAAAGGAAAGAATTCACTCAATAGCAAAAGATTCACATGAAATGCCAATTCTTCTCTTCTATTCTATTATATTCTATCTATCTATCTATCTATCTATCTATCTATCTATCTATCTACCTATCTATCTATCTATCAATCTATCTATCATATTCACCCTAATTACCACAACATACTCTTAAATTTTTCAAAATCATTGGGAAAACTGTGGTGAAATATCTTCCTAACAAGTGCACATTTCAATGGAATATGAGCAGAGGAAGTGGGTGTGGCATCTTAATTTATTCAGCAGGACAAGCTTCAATGGCTTCTGTATTGGCTATCTGGAAGAGGATCAAATTATAAAACATCCAAATTATAACTCTAGGGTAAGTAAGCAAACTTTAACCCTTCTCTTGCTAAACACGACATGCCCTGTCTCAGCAAACAGTGTAGCCCAGATCAATTGGCTTCTGAAGAAGCCAACTGATCTGGATCTGCACTGTTTGTCACTGAATATGAGAATTTCTATCAAAAACCCGGATCAAGTAATCTGATTGGCTGGAAATTAGAACTGGGTGTGGCATCTTAGATTATTCAGCATGACAAGGGTTAATGCTGCTTCAGGCAGAAATTAGAAAATTAGAAAATAGCAGAAAAGGCCATTATCTACCACAATCACCCCAAGTATTGGGACAGACAGGCCTGAGAAAACAGTGCAGACCCAGATCGCGGCGTCTGATCAGGGTCTACACTGTTTGTCATTCGATTATCCGGCACTATTTCAGACACATCAAGAGGCAGTAAAATAGACTTTTACAAAGTCTAGGACAAGTATGGTAAGGAGTCCCACTACTTAGGATAAACACGATAAGCTAACTTTTGTGTTGCTTCAGGCAGGAATTAGAAAACAGCAGAAGACCATCATCTAATCCGTATATCATATTTTAGTGTTGGGAATCGGAGAGGAAAATCACAATCGATTATCGGGAAAGTAAAACCGATTGATTATCCATTATACAATCGGATATCCCATAACATGCACTTCAAATGCAACAACATTATAATAGCCTAACTAGGGTAATTTTATAGTTTGTTTCAAGACAAAGCAGATGTTTGCATGATTCTTTCATAATTTTCTTAATATGTAGGTCTCATTATGTGACCTTTGGCCCACGTTTCTAAAAATACAATTTCAAATAATCAATAGCGAAAAAAAGTCAATGGATAGTTGCTGATAATAGGCTCATCCACTTAGTTTTCGATTAATCGACACAACCCTACCATATTTAACCTAAATATTAGAACATCGTAACTTCTAACCATACTTCTCCTAAAAATTTGAATTTACCATATTTACACTAAATATTGGGACACCTTATCTTCTTACCCTACTTGTTCTAAAATATTAAATACACCATTCTACTACCTGTTGATGTGTCCAAAATAGTGCATAAGTGGCAGTGTAGACCCTGATCAGATGCTGTGTTCTGCCTCATCTGATCTGGGTCTACACTGTTTGCAAAGGCCTATCTGTCCCAATACTAAGGGTTATTACGGTATTTCAAATTTACAGTTTCCATTAACTTCGTAACAACTGTGCAAAACAGATAAATCTTTGCTAAACACTGCAGGTTTGACATCTGACAACCAAAAATAGGGCTTGAACAGAAAAACAGGGCATCAAATAGCCTTCCAGTCATGAGAACAACTCTTGCCATTTTGGAGATTCCATGAAATTTCGGACACCCTTTTTTCATCGAAAAATTCTAACACCACATTTTGGAATATTTTTTTTTTATTTTTCCCAGAAAATAAGCTTTTGACATTTCATCCATAAATAAGCTTTGACATTTCATGCAAATTGTCTCCTTAGGAGATAACTTGCATGAAATGTCAAATCCTACTTTCTGAGGAAAATAAGAACAAGAGGCCCACGGGCCACGGTTCGCTCACCTGAGTGACATAGCCACTGCAGACATGCAGATGTTATGCAACATTTTTCCAATCCTATCATCGCAACTAATGAAATATCATTTGAGCAGTTCTTAGTTTTGAAGAAGAATATATGGGCTTGACAGTCAATGGAGCATGATCATTTGAATAAACTATCAATCACATTTCAACAGAAGGATCAATGTGAAATTTGGTGGAAATTGGCTATGTGGTTTCTGAAGAATCATGATTTTATACATGTAAACAGCACAGTGGCAGGGAAATATAATAAATATAAACCAGATCATGGCCATCTTAGATTTCCAATCAGAACAATTTTAACTACTGTTGATCTACAAGTCACTTCGATACTTTCAATATAAATGTACACCTGTGGACACAAAACTGTACAAACTTTGATGGGCTTCATTTCATTTTGATACAGCATATTATCTTATATATTCTAACATCCAGTCAATCAACTGCTAGCCATGTATAAATGAAAAAACATAAGAAGTTGTCCATTTCAGAAGTTGTCCATTTCAGGGCAGAGCCTGCCCTGCATCAGCCAATTAAAATACATCTCAGCTGTCAAGAACATACATCAGACTTAAAATAGAAGTATTTAACTTGTCAAAATGAATAAGATCAATCAACGTAAATTGTTAGAATTGTCCATGAATGACATTTGATTGTCAAACAAACATGAAGCAAACAGATTCATTGAAAGTTACTTCATCAGAGTTTGCACAGTTTTGTGTCCACAGGTGTGTATGGCCCATACAAATGGGGAAGCAAATTTGACCTTGGAGGTAAAAAGGTCAAATGTCAACATAGAACCATCATTTTAGCAATTTTGGTAGATCTCCTGTCCCCCATAATTTGTGCAAAGATTAGGACCCAGGGCTTATTTGGATATGGAAAAGAATATTTTTAAAGGTTTTTACCATATATGGGCATGGCAGCCATTTTGATCAATGGACCATACCCATTTTAGCAATCTTTCATTCTCCTGCCCACGGAGGCTCCGCATGAAATTTGAGCAACACTGGCCCAGAGGCTTCAGAGGAAAAGCCATTTGAAATTCTCAAGATTTTTTCCATACAAATGTATGGGGCCCATACAAATGCATACAGAAGCAAACTTGACCTCGCCGTAAAAAGGTTAAATGTCAATGTATGACAATTATTTTAGCAATTTTGGTAGACCGCCCGTTCCAGATGATATATGCAAAGATTCAGCCACAAGCCATCCTCGGTTTTGGAGAATAAGATTTTTAAATGTTTTTTCCCATACAAATGCATAAGGAAGCAAATTTGACCTTGCTGTAAAAAGGTCAAATGTCAATGTATGACCATTATTTTAGCAACTTTGGTAGACCCCCTGTCCCCGATGATTTATGCAAACATTCAGCCCCAAAGCATCCTCTGTTCTAGAGAAGAAGATTTTTAAAGGTTTTTACCATATATGGGCATGGCAGCCATCTTGGTCAATGAACCGTGACCAGTTTAGCAATCTTTTGTTCCCCCTACCTAAGGAGGCTCCATATGAAATTTGAGCAAAATTGGCCCAGAGGCTCCAGAGGAGAAGTTGTTTGAAATTCTGAACATTTTTCCCATACAAATGCATAAGGAAGCAAAATTGACCTTACCGTAAAAAGGTCAAATGTCAATGTACGACCATTATTTTAGCAATTTTGGTAGCCCTCCTGTTCCCGAAGATATATGCAAAGATTCAGCCATATGGCATACTCGGTTTTGGAGAAGAAGATTTTTAAAGGTTTTTCCCATACAAATGCATAGGGAAGCAAACTTGACCTTGCCGTAAAAAGGTCAAACGTCAACGTACGACAATTCTTTTAGCAATTTTGGTAGACCTCCCGTCCCTGATGATTCCTGCAAAGGTTCAGCCCCAAGGCATTCTCGGTTCTGGAGGAGAAGATTTTTAAAGGTTTTTACCATATATGGGCGTGGCGGCCATCTTGGTCAACAGACCGCAACCATTTTAGCAATTTTTCGTTCCCCCACCCTAAGGAGGCTCCATATGAAATTTGAGCAAAAATTGGCTCAGCGGCTTCAGAGGAGAAGTTGTTTGAAAATGTTAATGGACAGATGGACGCATGGACGGACGGACGGACGGACGACAGATGAAAAGTGATCACAATAGCTAAAAATAGTCAATTTGTCCAGAGAGAGCAAAAGGATATATTATAAATCTAAGGGAAGTAACTATGACAAACAGCTTGCTGTTTAAATTACATTAGTTTTCTCCCATAGTGTTGCAGGTTCTTGTACTCTGTGTTTCCAATATTTTTGTCTCATTACAGGCTAGAAAAAAAAAAATCAGCAGATATTTTGAATTTCCCCCCACCCCAGAAAATAGGCTTTGATATTTCATGCACTATTTTGCATGATATATCAAAGCCTATTTTCTGAGTAAAATAAGATAAATATTGTCAATTTGTCATCTGAATGACTAGATCACAAATCTAAGGGAAGTAACTAAGAGAAACATCTTGCTGTTTCTTACTTCATTTTCCTCCCATGTTGTTGGTGTTCTTGTATTCTGTCATTGTGTTTTCAATATTTTTGTCTTACATCCCGTTCAGAAACAATGAACTAGATCATCTGAGTTCCAAAGCAAAGATATATTTATATATCGCTCAGCACCCTCGGAAAACATTTCAGCGGATTATATTTTGAAATATTTTTATTTTCCTAAGAAAATGGGCTTTGACATTTCATGCAAAATTGTCTCCGAGGAGACAAAAATTGTCTCCTAGGAGACAATTAGCATGAAAAGTTAAAGCCAATTTTCTAGAGAAAAATAAGAAAAACACTATGCATTTGTCATTTTCTGAATTTGCTCAGAGAGTGGTAAACGATATATAACCTCCATACTGATCATATCACAAACCTAAGGGAAGTAACTATCACGAATATCTTGCTATTACTTACATCAATTTCCTCCCATGGTGTTGGACTTCTCTTTGTGCCTTGTATCCCTTTAGAAACATAGAACTACCAGGGTCCATCAATAATTTCATGAACTAATTTTATGAGTAAACATATTCTAACATACATTCTACTACTCCTTTTCAAAGAAACATCCCTTGCATAATTTGCACTTATTCCACCACTCGACCTATCACACGAAGATGTGCTGCAGACTGTCATCTAATATCCCCCGCAAATTTTTGTCTATGGTGCACGTCAATTCCTCTCAGGACTCGTTTCTTACCCCCCAGCCTGTTTTTGATATTTGGAAATAGCTGGAAGACGCAAATTGCCAGATCTGGGTTGTATGGTGAGTGTGGTCGCAATTCTATATCCAGTTCCTTGATTGTATTTGACAACACAGCTGCTATAGCTTGGCACATTATCATGCTGTGGGTGCTGTAACAGCTCAAAATTTACTGTGGTATAATAGTTTCCAGTAACTGTAGTTTTTTGGAGGAACAAAGTGATTTAAAATCATATCTTGTAAATCGCAAAATATAATGGCCATTACCTTACCGGCAGACTTGGAATTCAACACTTTTGTAGGTAAAGGCAAAGGATACTTGCAAAATGAGCTCTGTTGTTTACTTTCTGGTTCAAGAAAGTGTATCCATGTCTCATCACATATAATTACTCGACTGAGAAAGACATCACCAGGCCCCCTAGCAGTCTCTCTTAAAAATAAAGGCTTTTTATAAAGGCTATTTTCGGCCAAACAAAGGTTTTACGGGATAAATTTTGTACAAAATAAAAAGGATTTAATGGTTAAATTTCTTAGCAGATCCCAAGCAAAAGAACTCTGCATCATCGCCTCTCATGCAAAATTGGGAGAAAAATTGCAGAGAAAATCAGGATTTTTCATCTTTAAATGGTTATGACAATACATGTATTGCATTTCTGTTTAGAAACATATTAACTCTGTCCTTCTCTTGCATTTACTAATTGTCAAATATAAAGGTGTTCTCATCAAAATATAAGTTTTTATAGGTTTTTCAGCCAAATTAAAGGTTTTAAAGGATTTCAACAAAATTAAAGGTTTTTAAAAGTTTTAAAGGTTCCCCTAGGGGCCCTGCATCACCCTCGTCATTGTACCATTGGCAGTATTCGCGGTACCCATCTTGCTGAAACACCAGGCATTCCAAGCTTATCAGACATAAAGTCCTGAGCTGTATCATACAAAATACCAAAGTGTTTCCCAACATTTTCAATAGTTACTCTCCTATCTTCAAGTATGTATTCCTGAATTTCAGCCACTTTCTTTTCATTTGTAACAGTCACTGGCCTGCCAGTATGCTTAAAGCAATTCATCCACTTTGAAACAGCACTATTCTATTCACAATAGTTCTTATAAACTGTATGCAAATCCTCCCGAATGTCAGAGAAATATTTTTTAGAGTAATGTATAAAACTATCACAACACATCACGAAAACATACTTATATAATTTTGACCCCCCTAAACCCCACTTTTATATAGTAAAACTGGGGTTTACAGGGGTATACATTATTTTTCTTATTTCTGCTCAAAAACATAGATTGTGGGTACTCGTTAGGACCGCCTCGCCGAGGCAGAAATATGCAGAAATATGAAAAATATCAGATTTTTTTATCTGAAAATTTTCAGTTTTTGGAGGTGAAATTTTCTATATATTTGAATAGGCGTGTTTTTGTAATGACATTGCTCATTATATTGGATGATGCCATTTTACAAGGAACACTCTTAACATAACGTCAGAATATTGATATGAAATCATTAATTGTGACATCATCAATATTGCCACATGCTGCATCAATTGTAAAATGATTGATCTCTGATCATGTAAAATTTCATTACATGATTTAAAAGCACTATGAAATACTGGAATTAGTTCATGAAATTAGTGATGGGCCCTCGTAGATCATCTAAGTTACAAAAACACAACTGTGATGATATATATATAGCCTCCACACTCATTTTATATCACAAACCTAAGAGAAGCAAGTCTATCACAAACATTTTGCTGTTACTTACATCATTTTCTTCCACTGGTGTTGGGGTTCTCGGTATAGGTATAGGTGTGCTTCGCAATGAGCTCATAGAAAGTTCTCTAACATACTGTGAAGAAAAACACCAACCAGTTTAACCTACAGTTGGCTACCAAAACCTACTAGCAGCTTATTCACAATGTATTGGAAGCACTTAATAAGACAATTCATTATAAGACGCTTTTGGACATTATTAAGATATTAAGGTGGTTAAAAGGTGGACCCCAGAAGTGTTGTATCCAAATAAAAATGTACAGATTATATACAAAAATGACCATTTATGTACAAAAATGTTTAGATTATATTAACCCTTGTCCTGCTGAGCCCGGATATACCCTACCTTTGCAAACAGTGTAGATCCAGATCAGTTGGCTTCTGAAGAAGCCAACTGATCTGGATCTGCACTGTTTGCCATTAAGTATGTGAATTTAAAGAAATAATCCAGATCAAGTAATCTGATTGGCTGAAAATTAGAAGAGGGCGTGGCATCTTAATTTATTCAGCAGGACAAGGGTTAACAAGAGGGCCAAGATGGCCCTGTATCCCTCACCTGAGTAGCATGGCACTTAGAGAACCTGACTTAGAAATGATCAAGGCCATCATTCTGACCAAGACTCATGATGATTATATTAACAAGTAACTGAGAAACTGACCTAAATGCAAAAAAACTTAGTTAGTGGACCGTAAAATATAGGTCAAGGTCAAATATGGATGACTACATTCAAGAGGACATGCTAAGATGTATGCAAGTGCCAAACATCACTGCTGTCTGACCAGTAGTAACTTAGAAACTGACCTAAACAGAAATACTTAAGAAAGTTACTGGACCGTGAAATATAGGTCAGAAGGGACCCAGTTCCCAATTTGACTTAGAAATCATCAAGACAAACATTTTGTACAAGATTCATGATTAGTTCAAAGATGTGACCTCTAAAGTGTTGACAAGGTTTTCCTTTGATTTGGCCCAGTGACCTAGTTTTTGACACCAACTGACTTTTGAACTTGACCTAGAAATCATCAAGACAAACATTTAGAGCAATATTTATTACGGTAACTAAATGAGAACATGAAACGATAATACCTCGCCATTATCGTGTCATGGGCAGATGAATGTCAAAAACTGACAAATGTACCCAATAGCAATCCCAAACCAAATCTCAATAATATCAATGCACATATCAAGTTTGCTGAAAATCCGTTGAGATGAGTAATTACTCGAGTTATTGTCCTGAAACGAAAATAAGGATGTGGCATGGGAAGATAACTCTGTCAAAAAATGACCAAATTTGCCAGTGAGCAATCCAGAACCAGATCTCTACAATATCAATGCATATACTAAGTAGGGTGAAAACCCATTGAAAATATGGATATGTTGTGGGCAGATAACTGTCAAAAATAGACGAAATTTGCCCGTTAGCAATCCCAAACCAGATCTCATAAATATCAGTGCACATATCAAGTTTGGTGAGAATCCATTGACATTTACTAAAGTTATCATCCAGAAACTAAAATTCAGACGTATCACAAGCAGATAACTCTGTAAAAAATTGACGAAATTTGCCCAGTAGCAATCCAAAACCAGACCTCCACAATATCATAGCCCATACCAAGTTTGGTGTCAATCCATTTAATTCACTCGTTATTGTCCGGAAACAGAAATAAGGACAAACGGACATACAATAGACTGACCAACGGATGGCTGGACACACAGATGACCATCGTGAAACCATAATACCCCACCACTATCATGTGGCGGGGTATAAAAATGTGACCTCTGGAGTGTTAACAAGATTTTCCTTTGATCTGGCCAAATGACCCAGTTTTTGATCCCAGTGACCCAGTTTCAAACTTGACCAAGAAATCACCCAGGCAAACATTTTGAGTAAGATTCATGATGACAACATCAAAAATGTGACCTCTAGAATATTAACAAAGTTATCCTTTGATTTGGCCCAGTGATCTAATTTTTTACACCAAGTGACCCAGTTTCAAAGCTTACATAGAAATCATCGTAACATTTTGAGCAAAATAAACATTATGATAACATTATGAAAATACATGACCTCGGGAGTGTTAATGAGTTTTCCTTTGATTTGGCCTGGTGACCTAGTTTTTGACACCACATGACCCTGTTTTCGAACTTTACCTAGAAATCATCAAGACAAGCATTTTGAGCAAGATTAATGATAATTACTTCAAAAATGTGACCGCTAGAATCTTATGATTTTCCTCTGAGTTGACCTGGTGACCTAGTTTTAGACCCCAAATGGCCCATTTTTGAACTTGACCTAGATTTTATAGGGGCAAACATTCTGAGCAAGTTTGATTAAGATTGGGTCAATAATGTGGCCTTTAGAGTGTTAACAGACTAATTGTTGACCACGCACAACAGACGATGCACGATGGACGATAGACGACGCATGACAGATGAAGACTGACAGAGGGTGATCACAATAGCTCACCCTGAGCATTTGCTAAAAAGAGCTAAAACAGTGACTTCTAGAGTGTTTGTTTGTTTGTGTTGAGGTTTTACGGCCCAGTCAACCCAATGGGGTCATGTCGAGCACGGTCAGTTTACCTAACCACACGTTTCCTGGGCAGGCTTAGTCCTCTAAGCGGTTAACCAGTATTGTGCACATTCTTTCGCCAGAAACTGACAACTGCCCTTCTTGAATCAGCGGAAGGGAGAGAATGACCGTAGAAAATATTTCATGATCAATCTCCACGAAAGAATGTTGCCGACCTCGGCGGGGGTTGAACCCGCGACCTCCTGGTCTCCAGTCGGACGGCGCATCCAACTGAGCCACCGAGGCCGGCGACTTCTAGAGTGTTAACAAGGTTTTTGTTTGATTTGGCCTGATGATCTAGTTTTTTGACCCCAAGTGACGCAGTTTGGAACTTGACCTAGAAATCATCAAGACAAATATTTTGAGCAAGATTCATAATGTGACCTCTAGAGTGTTAACAAAGTTTTCCTTTGATTTTGTCTGATGTCCTAGTTTTTGACCCCATGTGACCCAGTTTCAAACCTGACCTAGATTTCATAGAGGCAAACATTCTGAGCAAGTTTCATTTAGACTGGGTCAAAACTGTGACCTTGAGAGTGTTAACAAACTAATTGTTGGACTGACAACAGACAACTATGGACAGAGGGTGATCACAATAGCTCACCCTGAGCATTCGCTCAGGTGAGCTAAAAAATGACTGTTAATGGTTATTTCTCAATATAATCTATACATTTGTGTTTGGCTACAAGAGCTAAGCAAAGTTTTAGAAGATGACATTCTAGTTTTTTATTAATATTTTTCAGAGACAATAAGACTTGATATTTCATGTGAATTTTCTAAACTTAACCCTCAAAAAAGTGATTTGCTACAGGAGTGATTAGCACTTTAAGGTTAAGCGGGATCTTGGAAGCTGGAGCTGCATAATAGAAGGGGTTAGGCCCCTTTTTGCAGTACACAACGCTTTTTTATTATCTTGCGAATTATTCTGGAATTCTGCCTCTGATGTTCTTTCATTAGATATTGTGTAATCAGCCACCATGTACTTAATAGGATCAATTATAGGATCCATGTAAGGCAGCTTCATAAATTTTACAGGTAATGCTCTGATATTAACGCTTTGCATGCTGGGTAATTTTGAATCCTTTCTGTCGTTTGTGGATTTTTTTTTTTTTTTTTTTTAATTCACTTTTTCAAAAAAAAAAAAAAATTTCAGGAATACCATCTGAGTGTCAAACAGTTTGGACCCAGATAAGGCCTGACGTTTTGTTGGGCCTGATCTGGATCCAAACTATTTGTAAAGGTTGTCAGCAGACGACAAAAGTCACCATTTGCGGGGAAAAAGGGCTAACAAACCTTGAGTAAAATATACTGATGTGATAACTGATGAGAAAAACTGCAGTAAGCTTATTCTATGATGCAAAGCTCATGAAATACGTTTTTCTCACAAGTCAATATCACTGGAAGTAACTGACTGCTCCCAGAGTGACAGTTCCGAGACAGGATGCAACGTCAGTGCACATTTGAGACAAGGATGCAACGTCAGTGCATATTTCAAAATACCTTATCAGTTATAATATGCTTGGCAAAGTTGGAGCAGTATCTTGATTGAACATCAATACAAGTACGTGTATCAATTAAATCCATTCAGGCATTCCTGAGACACAGATCCTAAAATCTCTAATGTACGAGATAACTTTAACATTTAGAGTGTGAAATTTTCCTATGACTGTGACCTTGACCTCAAGGTCACTGAGGGTGTGCAGCTGATATTAAACGTAACTCAGACGTGTATCCAACATCAATCCAAGTATCTATTAAATCCATATATGTGGGCATCCAGTTCTTTAACAAAAAACTTAACCCTTGTCCTGCTGAATAAATTAAGGTGCCACGCCCACTTCTTATTGTCAGCCAATCAGATTACTTAACCCAGATTGTTGATATAAATTCACATACTGAATGACAAACAGTGCAGATCCAGATCAGTTGGCTTCTTCAGAAGCCAACTGATCTGGATCTACACTGTTTGTAAAGGCAGGGTATATCCGGTTTCAGCAGGACTAGGGTTAAGATATCAACTCCAAACCAATGCCTGACATAGTGCAATACTTCTTCCCATGTTTTTGTTTGTCTGTGTTGAGGTTTTACGCCCCATTCAACCCAATGGGGTCATGTCGAGTGCGGTCAGTTTACCTAACCACAAGTTTACTGGGCAGGCTTAGTCCTCTAAGCGGTTAACCAGTATTGTGCACATTCTTTCGCCAGAAACTGACAACTGCACTTCTTGAATCAGCGAAAGGGAGAGAATGACCGTAGAAAATATTTCATGATCAATCTCCATGAAAGAATGTTGCCGACCTCGGTAGGGGTTGAACCCGCGACCTCCTGGTCTCCAGTCAGACAGCGCATCCAACTGAGCCACCGAGGCCGGCACCCATGCTTTTGTACAGGCGAGCTAAAAATAGACTTTTTTTCAATTTTAGAACAAGTATGGTAAGGATTTAACCCTTAAGCGCCAATCACAACTGCAGCAGACGACAGTTTTTTTTGTTTTGTTTTTTTTTTCAGAGAAAACAAGTCTTGACATTTCATGTGAATTGTCTGCTTGGCAGATGATTCACATGAAATGTCAAGACTGGTGTTTTCCCTAAAAATAAAAAAAAAAATATTTTTTTTTAAAAATTGTCATCTGCTACAAATTTTGCTTGGCGCTTTAAGAGTTAAGTGGACTGAATACACATGGTAGTTCTGTGACTTCCAATCTGGTTTCCTGCACACCACCCTCCATCTAAAAAGGGGTTTACTCTAAAAGGAAAAAGACTTGCTCCCCACGGAAGTATAGTCTTCCCTTTTAGAGCAGACCTCTTTTCAAAAGAGAGACAAAGATGACAGAGTTTACAGCCCTGAAAATGCATCCCTTTAACCCTTATCCTGCTGTTCAGGACAACCCCTACCTTTGCAAACAGTGCAGATCCAGATCAGATGGCTTCTGAAGTAGCCATCTGATCAGGATCTACACTGTTTGTCATTCAGTTAGTGAATTTGAAGGAAAACATTATATGATGTATTCTGATTGGCTGATAGTCAGAAATGGGTGTGGCTAATTAAACTATTCAGCAAGATAAAGGTTAAGGTGCAATTCCAATAGTTATATGGTAAATTTCATGCTGCATTTAATGATACACTTTTTTTGGATGGGGTGCTTATTTAGTTTTAATTTCAAAAGTAGTGAGGGGGACCTTGTAGAGAGGCAAGGGTGCTTATTAGGATGAATACCATACTTGCACTAAAATTTGAACCAGTCCATTACCACCTGTTATTGTGCCTTGTGTCATTACTAACTGTCATTGTGCCTAAACAACCTACTGGATTAGATATAATCAGTTTAGACCCTGATCAGACTCTATATGCTGAGGTGTCTGATGTGTCTACATACTGTTAGCCTGGGCAGTCTATCCCAATATTTAGCGTAAAATGGCAGTCTGACTGGGACCTACATATAACTGTGCACAGTTACAGAATCACTGAATATTGTAGAATACATTGACCTCTGCAAACTGTGAAGACCTACGGGCCAATCTGAGTTTTCGCTGTCTGCATATGCCTACTTTTAGATCACATGGCATAGAGCTAAGTGGCCTTATGGTTAACATTCTTGTTTGCAGGTTTGCTATCACAGGTGAAATACAAGCTTTCCACAAAATCAGAAGTCTTATAATTGTTTTGTGTTGAGGTTTTACGGTCCAGTCAACCCTATAGGGTCATGTTGAGCGTAGTCAGTTTACCTAACCACACGTTTACTGGGCAGGCTTAGTCCTCTAAGCGGTTAACCAGTATTGTGCACATTCTTTCGCCAGAAACTGACAACTGCCCTTCTTAAATCAGCGGAAGGGAGAGAATGACCGTAGAAAATATTTCAGTACTCTCTGCTGTAAATGCCCTAAAATTTCATACATCAATGTTTCTGACAAAATGGCATACTCAAATAGTGCAGACACAGCAGACACAGGTCAGTCTGCTCCTGAAGGAGCAGTCTGATCAAGGTCTGCACTGTTTTCCATTCTTCTATTTTAAGAAACTAGAGCAAGAGTCCAGAAGGTCAGGAATACCCCCTGCAGGCACTATTTCTTAATTATAAAATAATTTTAAGTAAATGACAATGATATGAGGCAAAATCAACAGACCATGAAATATAGGTCACTGACCCGCATAATTTTATAGTTTACAAAGTCAATCTCTGAGTGACACTGATCCATCATCGCAAGTACAACTTTTCTCCAGTAAATAGTCTTCAAGACATGAAGCAAAATCATTCGACCATAAAATACAGGTCACTGACCTATACATACTCTCGTAGGGCTGTCATGTTTACAGAATTCTGTGAACGTTTTCATGGAAGGTCATACACGAAATGATTCTGTGTACTCAAAACAGTTCTGAAATCATTTTACAAAAGACAAGAAGAGTGTTTAATCAAACTTTTTACTTGTTTTGATAAATTTCCATCATGGGAGACATGCTTCTGCCGACATGCCGTAGCATTCAGTCATTAGCATTTCAAGAAAATCTTGGAGAGGTAGTATTAAAACATTACACCAATTACTTTGAAGATGCCGCTGTACTGTATATTGGCTTTACCCATTTCTGACATGGGGCGTCTCAGAAACAACATTTCATGATCCCATAATCGGCAGAATTGAAGTGTGGGTAGTTTGAAAGAAGGAACATAATGAAATAAAACACTGAATTTTGCATCCAAACAATGCCTTTAAATACTTCATTTAAATTCAGTAAAAAAAAAACATACACACACACACAAAAAAAAAACGTTCATTCAACTTTGATTTATTCTTGTTTTGACAAAAAATAGTTCCTGTGTTGTCTCCATGGGGAGTACAAAACTTCCTTCTTGCCTTGATTGTCAACAACAGTAAAATCCTGCCAAACCCTGGATCAGAAATATAATAGTGAAAGAATGCAAGATCAAAGGAAGTGATGGTTATTATGATGTAAAATTTTAATAATACCACAGACATGAAAGGCTCCCGGTTACACATTTAAATGTGATAGCCATACTTGAGAGGTCAATTTGAAGTGTCAAATTGATCCATTAAATACCAACTATGATTTTAATCCATGAAATATAATCTGGAAGATATTAAGCAAAAGCACTAGACCATGAAATATATGCTGATTTATATTTACTTTCAGGTCAAAGTTTGGGTCAAACTGTGTCATTATCTGTAAATATGACACTTAGGCCTCAAATAGTGGGAGATATAAGGCAAAATCACTGGGCTATGAAATATAATAGGGCACAAATACCTACATTTATTTTAGGTAAAATGCTGTGCCATATTGACATATAATCCCAACTATGATAGTCATAAATCAAGTTGTCTTCAAGATGTAACATAAAATCACTGGACCATGAAATATAGTTAACAGTGACCTACATTTACTTCTAGGTCAACTGTCGGATAATACTGGTTCATAATCCCAAATAATGATGTTCATACATCAAATAACATTCAAGATATAAGACAAAATCACTGGACCATGAAATATAGGTCAAGGTGAAATATATTTATTATGATATCAATCAAGGTTTCACAAAGAACCAATATCCAAAGTATCACATTAATCCATGAAATAGTCTTCAAGATATAAGGCAAAATCGCTGGAGCATAAAAATTAGGTCACAAGGACGGCTTGACCTTACTACACTGATGTGATAAACATGTCTATTAGCCCATCCTTCTTTATTAAGAAATTGTTTGTATAAACAACCTGCAATATATTACTTTATAGAGGTGTCCTAGATTTTGTCTTCTAGCCCCGCCCCTGGGCATGACCTAGGAGTCTGGAAGAGAACCCTCCCAGGTACCCCCATATCAAATATGAATGACAAAGATAACTAAGAGAGGGATGTTTGGTTGGCGAGGAACATCAACACATACTGTACATGGCTCATCCATGAAAGCAAATCTGTACAGAATGCATGCACAAACACACATACCCAACCCTATATAACTGATAAAATGTTGAAAAGGCTGCAAAATCCTAGAACACCACCAGCACTCAAGGTACATCTCAAATATTACTTTGTAACAGCAGTAACTGGAACAAATTATTTCTACCGTATTTACCCTAAGTATTCGGACACCTCAACTCCTTACCATATATGTTCTAAAATTTGAACCAGTACAATTCACTACCCGATGTTGTGTCTAAAAATTGCTGGATGAGTGGCAATCAGTGTAGACCCAGATGAGACGCCGCGTTCTGCGGCGTCTCATCTGGGTCTAAACTGTTTGCTCAGGCCTGTCTGTCCGAATACATATGGTAAATACGGTACCTTATTTAAACTTTAACCTGCTGGGCTTAAATAACAACAAACAACAGTTTAAAATATTTTTCTTATTTTTCTTCTGAAAAACTAGAGCTAGACATTTCATGCAAATGGAGACCATTTGCATGAAATGTCAAGCCCCATTTTCTGAAGAAAAATATCATTAATTTGCTCTCTGCTGATTTTGCCTACAGAAGGATAAAGGTTATGTTGACTATATATTTCTTGATAGATTTATTTTCAAGTAAAAAGTATTTATATTTTAATTAATTGTTTCGTTAAAATACATAATATTCTGACTTAATCTAATTAACTGTTTCTTTAAAAGACATAATATTCTGACTTAATCTGGAGCTCTGATTTCTATGTACATGTACATTCATTATTAAAATTCATTGTCCCAATGAATAAAGATCATTACATAAAGTATGTGATTTATTTTATGCTTAAATGACAAGACACAATATAAACTCCACAAAGTTAATAACATACCTGCCGATACATTTTGTATTAATTTTATCATACTGTCCCAAACTCCCCAAAAAAGGTATGAAAATTTACTATAAACTTTTACGTTGCCACAATTACACAAAGTTCCGAACTCACAATCTCAGTCAAGACTGCCCTTACGAGAAGAATACACACAATCAACAAAACTACTATTGTTTTATGTTCGTATCGAGGTATCAGTATGTGAACCTAGCGTATCAATAGTATTCAATATTATATTGGCAATTTTAACCTTGAACTTGCCATTTTTAAGTTGCAGCAGATGTAACTTTAAAACACTTTTTTCTGATTTTTCTTCGAATATAAGGTTTGACATTTTGTTCAAACTGTCTCCTCAGGAGACAGTTTGAACAAAACATCAAACCTTATTTTCTAAGAAAATAATGAAAATATCTGTCAATTGTTGTCTGCAGATTTAGTCAATGTGAGGCTAAAGGTTAACACGGTCAGGGGATTTTGCATTATTGATAAATATACAAAAGACTGCCAATAGGCAGTTGTTCATTTTATCTCCTAAGCAAAATTTCTTATCATATTCATTCAAACGTGTAAGTGTTGCTTTCTTAAGCTGTCAATTTAATAGTAAATTAGATTTATATAAAAAAAAAAAAGTTTCAGATAAGTCAAACGGATCCACCTTAGATTTCTTTGATACAGGTATTGCCGAAATCAGTTCAAAAATCTGTCTGAACAATAGTGCACACATGTCATCAGTAAGCTATCTGAAATGCCACTCATACAGAACAAGTCTCTCATAACTACAGACAAGTCGGTATCAGGAATATATTTGTCTTATTTACCATGAAAATATGTTGTGGGTACTCATTAGAAGCATAATAAGTACCCACAACATAAGTTGAATTACCACTACATAAAGTTTCATGGAGAAATAAGAAAAATATCAATACTTACTGGCTGATAAAAGTGCCTTATTTGGGGCTCTCAGTGCTAATGTTTTGCCTTTTCCACATCATTGAACCACTTTGTAAGAAATCAGCAACAACCTACAACCAATGTCACAACCCTTTGCTTCATATTTCCCGAGTTCACTGACCTTAAATGGCATTGTCACAGTAGAAAACAAAGGAAAAGTTTTTGACATTCTTTTTTCACTTTTACTGGTAATAATAGCAACAAGAATTCTATGAAAGGTGGCATCTTGGTTGGTCAGGTTTGCATTCATATGGTGGGTCTAAATGCGGGCCATAACTCTGTCAAAAATTAATGTATTTTGCTCATTAACAATGTCAAACCACCCATCCCCAATACTATAACATCTATGCAAAATCTCTGAATATATCACTATCAATCGGGAATTGAGTGCAGACAGACAGACAGACAGACCATGAGTATAACATAATACCCAGCCATAATGATGCAGCAGAATATAAAATGTCTGTGTAACAAAAATCTGTTTTAGACATAGCCTAGCTAGACTGGTTCTAGACACTAGTGACTAAATTTATTAGTTGTTCATTATACAATTCTCTTTTTTATTATATACAAAGTAATGAAATATAGA
The DNA here is from genome assembly GCA_964016985.1 of Anodontia alba. Taxonomy (NCBI): domain Eukaryota; kingdom Metazoa; phylum Mollusca; class Bivalvia; order Lucinida; family Lucinidae; genus Anodontia; species Anodontia alba. The sequence continues at coordinate 116,540,926 of OZ024822.1, read as the reverse complement.
GAATTATTAATGAAATAAAATGCATATTTCGAAAAAGTTATATTTTCACTAGTGAAAATATAAAACTTATATTTTCGTTCCTCTGAGCAGTGAAAAATATCTGGAACTACTTTTTTTCTTATTTTTAATGTTTTCATTATACAAGATGAAAATTTTTATGGTATTCACTGAAAAAGAGTAAATTTTCTTTTTATTTTATTGCTTACAGGCCAATGCGCATTTCTGACGTCATATCTAACGTCACCAAACAAAACATGAATGTCATGGTGTCGACGTCGATGTCGATTTCCCCTTGCAAATGGAAGATTTGCATCTCTTCTATCGAAAGTGATGTATATAATAAAAAGAAAATTCAAATGTTTGTCGTGAATATGACTTTTATTTCATCTCGTGAAGTGAAAAAAATGTATATTTCATTCGTGCCTTCAGCACTCATGAAATATACATTTTTTCACTTCACTCCATGAAATAAGTCATATTCACTCCAAACATTTGAATATCCTCTATATATTGTTACTGACACGCTTAAATAAAACCAAAACAATCTTAGCAAACAGTGTTGATCTGAAGAAGCCAACTGATCTGGATCTGCATTGTTTGTCATTAAATATGTGAATTTCTATCAAAAACCTGGATCAAGTAATCTGATTGGCTGGAAATTAGAAGTGGGAGTGGCATCTTAATTTATTCAGCAAGGCAAGGATAATGCCCAACTGACTCTTCTACCTCTCTTTTAGGCAGGTCCTTTTCTACTTAAAGGTGGGTCTGGTTTATTTTTCTTATTACCATTCATTATAGAAATACCTGTACTGAATGGAAATAGTGTAGACAAAAGTGTAATCAGACTCCGTTCTCGGCATCTGATCTGGATCTACACTGCTGGCCAATGTCCATTCTATAGGATGGCAGGAATAATTTATGGTTAAAATATATTTAAACCGGCTTATGTGTCTGAAAAAGCTGACTCTATGGGTCTACATTATTTCCTCAGCTCTGGATAAAGTGTATTTTTCAATCAAAATAAAAACGTAAAACGACAATACCCCACCATTATCGTGTTGTGGGCAGATAACTTTGTCAAAAATGAACAAAATTTGCCCATTAGCAATCCAAAAACCAGATCTGCCTAATATCAATGCACATACCAAGTTTGATTAAAATCCCTTGCCATTTCCTCAAGTTATTGTCTGGAAACGAAAATATGGGCGTGTCTTCGGCAGATAAATCCGTCAAAATTTTACGAAATTTGCCCATTAGCAATCCCAAACCAGATCTCCACAATATCGATGCACAAACCAAGTTTCGTGAAAATCCATTGATGTTTACTCAAGATATCATCCAGAAACGAAATATGGACGGACGGTCAGACGTATGACTGACTGACGGATGGATGGACGAATGGACAGACACACAGATGTCTAACGTGAAACCATAATACCCTGCCACTATCGTGTGGCGGTGTTTAAAAAAGCACATTATTTTCATATTTGTCCACAAAAAAGTATGTTGTGGGTATTGATTAATGATCATTAGAAGCACTTCAACAAGGACTTTTAGATATTCACTATTTGACAAATATGGGAAAAAATCGGTATGACGACAGTGCAGGCTGCACTTTGTGGGTTTATTTCATAATAGTACAAAGCAAAAGCAATCAAGAATTAATCCACAGCCCTCTAGAACTCAATATCCTAACCAGACAAAGACAAGCTGTTGGAAGCTCTTTTCAACAAAATTGCACATGAAGTAATAGTCACAGCTCCAGATAAGAAGCATTTTGTCAACGAAACAGTACCAATATTTTTCTTATTTCTCCACAAAAACGTATGTTGTGGTGCTCATTGGAAACCCCTCGCCAAGGTGCTTCCAATGAGTACCCACAACATATGTTTTTGTGGAGAAATAAGAAAAATATTATGTGGATACCCCTCTTATCTGGAGCTATGAATAGAACAGAATCAACAGAGTTGTAACCTCAAGCATCAACTTAAAGGGTTTCAATCATTTGGAATTCCAATTTTAACATGGCATGCTGGGTAAAAATTTCAGATGACATTTGAAACATTTTTTTTTATTTTTCCTAGAAAATAGGAGTTGACATTTTATGCAAACTGTCTCCTTAGGAGACAGTTTGCATAAAATATCTTATCTTATTTTCTAGGTAAAATATTAAAGAAAACTATCAGTTTGCCATCTGCTGAATTTTCCCATAGCATGGTACCTGTTAACCCTTCTCATGCTGAACAAGACACCCTGTCTTAGCAAACAGTGTAGATCCAGATCAGTTGGCTTCTGAAGAAGCCAACTGATCTGGATCTGCATTGTTTGTCATTTAATATGTGAATTTCTAACAAAAATCCAGATCAAGTAATCTGATTGGCTGAAAATTAGAAGTGGGCGTGGCATCTTAATTTATTCAGCATGAGAAGAGTTAAAAGGTCTGCTGATAATCCAGATCCGTTTGACTCAAACATATTGGTACTCATTTCTTACTTCTATATAAAAATATATGCTGTAGCGTAACATCAAAATTTCCTCATTGAGGCAATTCTGAGTCCCTCCGTCATTATACTTTTCTGGAGAAATAAGAGAAAAAGTTGCTTTCATGCCCTTTTTATCTGTCCACTGTTTTACCCTTAAAGAGCCAATCACAGTAGACAACATTTTATTTATTATTTTTGTATTATTATTTTTCAGAGAAAATAAGTCCTGACTTTCGTGCATAGCATCACATGAAATGTCAACTTGTTTTCCCTGAAAAATGAAAAAGATGAATAAGAAATGTAGAATGACATCGCTACAAATTTTGCTTTGTGTTTTAAGAGTTAATAAACCATCCTGACTATAGCAATCAATTATTGAATTAAGAAGTTCCAGAGCTCCAGTAACACTCTTAGAAAATTCTGGAAACAATAACCCAAATTAAAAAAAAAGTTAGATTCTCAGACACAGCCACACGTCTAAACGGTCGTGCACAAATGATTATTTTTTTTCAGTGCGATTTTTTTTCAACCCACAAAAAACATTGCAATAAAAAATTTTTTTCATTTATCTGAGAGTTTTTTTTTAACCAAATTGCGATCCAGGCCACACATGAATGGTATTCTTACTTATTGGCACCTCCATTTTGTTATCGGTTTGGCATTTCATGCAAACTGTCTCCTTTGGAGACATGTTGGATGAACTGTCAATCGCTATTGTATGGGAACAATAAGAAATATAATATTTAAACAAGGCATGTGTCCAAAGTACACAAATGCCCCCGCACTTCGCTCTTTGCCCATATGGCAACAACCATTTACCAAATGCTAAATCTGACTCGTTATACATTCATACCCCTAGCCTTACCCAAGGGCGTGACGACCCAAGGGCAACTCTAGAATAGAGTTGGGGATTTAGGTCTGGTAAGTAGCATACTAAATTTCAACTTCCTTGCATTACAGGTATCCAAGTTATGACCTCAAAGGGAAACCTGACATATGCACATACAGATGCAACACAGCAAAACATTTTATGCCGCACAGCTGTTTTGGACCTCATACTGACTCATAATCAGAAAGTATGGTGTTTATTCATGAAATACTTTTCAAGATATACGGCTAAATCACTGGACTGTGAAATACAGTTTACTGTGACCTATATTATTTTAAGGTCAAACTTTGGGTCATACTGACTCATAATCGGAAAGTATGATGTTTATACACCAAATATTTGTCAAAATATATGGTAAAATCACTGAACTGTGAAATATACATCATTGTGACCTACATTTATTTTGAAGTCAAACTTCAGGTGATATTGACTCATAATCAGAAAGAATGGTGTTTGTACATGAAATTGTTTTCAATATATTAGGCAAAATTACTGACTGCAAAATACAGGTCACTGTGATCTACACTTATTTTATGGTCAAACCTTGGGTCATATGGCTCATAATCTGAAAGTATTATTCAGAACTGCTGGACTGTGAAACATAGGTCACCATGACCTAATTTATTTTGAGGTCAAACTTCCAGTTTTTTTTTTTATTATAAATGGAAAATATGGTGTTTATGACAAAAGACAAAATCATTGTATCATGAAATATAGGTCACTGTGATCTACATTTATTCTGCCATCAATCCTCGGGTCATACTGACACATAATCCATAAGTATAATGTTTATACATCAAGTATTCTTCAAGATATAAAGCAAATCATTGGACTGTAAAATGTAGATCACTGTGACCTACAATTACTTTGAGGTCATACTGACTCATAATCCATAAGTATGATGCTTGTACATCAAATAATCTTCAAGATATGAGGCAAAATTACTTGACTGTGAAATGTAGGTCACTGTGACCTATATTTATCAGGTCACTATGACCTGCATTTATTTTGAGGTCAAACTTCGGGTCATACTGACTCATAATTCAAAAGTATGATGTTTATATAACAAATATTCTTCAAGATATAAGGCAAACTCACTGAACCATAAAATATAGGTCACTGTGACCTAGATTTATTTTGAGGTCAAACTTCAGGTCATGCTGACTCATGGTGTTTATACATGAAATACTCTTCAAGATATAAGGTAAAATCATGTACCAAGAAAACTCTTCAGGATATAAGGCAAAAGTACTGGACCCCTGGGCCATGATATATAGGCCTCACTGACCTTTACTTCATGACCTACAAGTCAATGTCACAAGGCTGACCGATGTCTGACCAAGAATCTGTCTAAGTTGTTTATAATAGAAAAGTTGAAAAAAAAAAAAAAGAACAACTTTATCATGTATCATAGATTTTGACCTTTAGCCCCATGTCATGGAATGAAAGCCAACCCTCCAGAATACCTCTGGTCCAAATATGACTGCTTCCTGATAAGCAGTTGTTGAGATATTAACTTTTGAAAAACTTGAGCACAGCAGACATGTGTCCAAAGTACACAAATTAGTCTGCCCCTAGGACCCCTGGCACTGTCAGGGCATGACCCAGGGGCAACTCTAGCACAGTGTTGAAGGTTAAGGTCTGGGTAAGTAGCATATCAAATTTCAACTTCTTAGCATAAAAGGCACCCAAGTTAAAACCTCCAATAGAAACATGGATATAAATGTAAAATCAGACCTGTTATACATTTTGACCCCTATCTCCATCAAAGGGCATAACCCAGGGGTAACTCTAGCACAGAGTTGAAGGTTTAGGTCTCAGTGTATACCAAATTCCAACTTCCTAGCATAAAAGGTACCCATTATGACCTAAGTAGCATATCAAATTTCAACTTCTTACCATAAAAGGTACTCAAGTTTTTACCTGTTATACATTTTGATCCCTAACCCCACCCCAGGGCATGACCCAGGGACAACTACAGCACATAGCTGAAGGTTTTGATCTGGGTAAGTAGCAAATTTTACCTTCCTAGTGTAAAAGGTACCCAAAGTATGACCTCCAAGGGAAATGCCGAGGTAAATGTCAATGTAAACTTGAATGTAAAGACATTTGTAAATATTTGTATACATTTGACCCTAGTCCCACCATAGGGCATACCCCATGGGGTAAATCTAGCATACAGTTGAAGGCTTAGGTCTGGGTAGGTAGCATACCAAATTTCAAAAATTTTTAATCGGTATCAAAATTATGACCTACAAGAAAAACTTAACATAGGCATGTACACACATATGGCACATACAGACGTAACATCACGCCGAAAATGTCTCCTAAGGAGATAATCTGCATGGAATGTCAAACCCTTTTGTCTGAGAAAAATATAAAAATGAAGCTGCCATCTGTTGAAATTTTCACTTGGAGTTCAACATCATGGTTATCTTTGATAAAAAAAAGAAAAAAAAATCACTTACCTTACCGTATTTTGGTTAGGGTCGTATAAGAAACAATATTTTTTTACGTTTGCTCTATTGGTTTTACGACAGAGATTTTTTCTTTTTTTTTTAGATTTTGATTTTATTCATGTTCTACATTTACATTCACTCAATTAAGAAATAATTCTTATTCTACTGTGAATTATCGGGAATAGTGCATGGTGTTGGAAGGCAGATTGCAAAGTAATTCATGATGGCAAAGCCGGAGTGAGTTACTATTTGCACCTGCCTGACAACACCATGTGTTATTCATGATAACTGCTACCTTCAGCAGACAGGGGGATAATAAAAGCTTAACCCTAGTCCTGCCGAACCCGGATATGTCCTGCATTTACAAACAGTGTAGATCCAGATCAGTACTGATCTGGATCTGCACTGTTTGCCAATAAGTAAGTGAATTTATATCAATAATCTGGATCAAGTAATCTGATTGGTCAAAAGTTAGAAACAGGCATGTCCTCTTAATTTATTCAGCATGGCAAGGGTTAAGAGTACTCAGATGAGTATTTATCTTATTTCTTCATGAAAACGTATGTTCTGGCTTCACAAGAGATTGTACTAATGCAATTCAGAAGGAATTTTAGAAAATCAATTTGACTGTTAATATTCTAGTAAAACCTTTGCTGGGGCTCTGACATCAAAACTGAAGTGATTTCTGCTTAATAAATTGGTGAACAAATGGGATCTAAACGAAGCCTGAATAATTACGTTTGTTTTTTCTTTACTGCCAGAAAATTAATGAAAACCAGAAATGATTGGAAAACAATGGAAGCTACCACAGAATCATCTGATGACAAAATGAACAAAGTTTATTGCCATAAGCAATGCTTGTCAACAACTAATTTTTTTTCCATAGGCAAGTACCAAATACAGAATACAGAATATTATTATTCCACATTATTAACCCTTAAAGCTCAAATCACAACTGCAGCAGACAACATTCTATTTTTTTTATTTTTTCACAGAAAATAAGTCCTGACAATTCATATGAATCATCTGTTTGGTAGATGACTCACATGAATTGTCAAGATTTATTTTCTGTAAAAAATAAAACAAATATATATTTCAAAATGTTGTCCACTGGAGTTGTGATTGGTTAACATTATACCTGATATTATACATATAAATTGTTTCCATACCAATCCTATGTTTACTGATTAGTAAGCCACTGCATAAATTTCATTTGAATTGGATGAAAAATACAAGTTATGGCATGGAAACCAGGGCCCAGTTGTTCAAAACTAACGACATCGTTAGTTAACGATTCATTAAAATTTACATCGAGTGATACGCAAATAGGCTGAAATTTTTTGCTGAAAAAATGTGAGTAGCTTTTGCAAAAGCTACTCACATTTTTTCAGCAAAAAATATCAGAATATTGTATATTGACTCCACTAAAACACTTAACGGAATGACCCTTAACGAGCTCGTTAAGCTAACAACGCTTTGAACAACTGGGCCCAGGAATTGTTAACATTTATGAGGAGCCATAACTCTGCAAAAAACAAGAGGCCCACGGGCCACAATTCGCTCACCTGAGTGACATAGCCACTGCAGACATGCAGATGTTATGCAACATTTTGCCAGTCCTATCATCGCAACTAATGAAAATATCATCATTTGAACAGTTCTTAGTTTTGAAGAAGAATATATGAGCCTGACAGTCAATGGAGCATGATCATTTGAATAAACTATCAAACACATTTCAGCAGAAGGATCAATGTGAAATCTGGTGGAATTCGGCTAAGTGGTTTCTGAATTTTAACAGAAGGATCAATGTGAAATTTGGTGGAAATTGGCTAAGTGGTTTCTGAAGAATCGTGATTTTATACATGTAAACAGCACAGTGGCAGGGAAATATTATAAATATAAACCAGATGATGGCCATCTCAGATTTCCAATCAGAACAATTTTAACTACTATTGATCTACAAGTCACTTCGATACTTTCAATATAAATGTATAGGGCCCACACAAATAGGGAAGCAAATTTGACCTTGGAGGCAAAAAGGTCAAATGTCAACATAGAACCATCATTTGAGCAATTTTGGTAGGTCTCCTGTCTCCCGTAATTTGTGCAAAGATTAGGACCCAGGGCATATTTGGTTATGGAGAAGACGATTTTTAAAGGTTTTTACCATATATGGGTATGGCAGCCATTTTGATCAATGGACCATACCCATTTTAGCAATCTTTCATTCTCCTGCCGACGGAGGCTCCGCATGAAATTTGAGCAACATTGGCCCGGAGGCGTCTGAGGAAAAGCCATTTGAAATTATCAACATTTTTTCCATATAAATGTATGGGGCCCATACAAATGCATACAGAAGCAAACTTGACCTCGCCCTAAAAAGGTTAAATGTCAATGTATGACAATTATTTTAGCAACTTCGGTAGATTGCCTGTTCCAGATGATATATGCAAAGATTCAGCCACAAGCCATCCTCGGTTTTGGAGATTAAGGATTTTAAATGTTTTTTCCCATGCAAATGCATAAGGAAGCAACTTGACCTTGCCGTAAAAAGGTTAAATGTCAATGTATGACCATTATTTTAGCAACTTTGGTAGACCCCCTGTCCCCGATGATTTATGCAAACATTCAGCCCCAAAGCATCCTCGGTTCTAGAGTAGAAGATTTATAAAGGTTTTTACCATATATGGGCATGGCGCCCATCTTGGTCAACGAACCGTGACCATTTTAGCTATCTTTTGTTCCCCCCTACCTAAGGAGGCTCCATATGAAATTTGAGCAAAATTGGCCCAGAGGCTCCAGAGGAGAAGTTGTTTGAAATTCTGAACATTTTTCCATACAAATGCATAAGGAAGCAAAATTGACCTTAACGTAAAAAGGTCAAATGTCAATGTATGACCATTATTTTAGCAATTTTGGTAGCCCTCCTGTTCCCGAAGATATATGCAAAGATTCAGCCATAAGGCTGCTCGGTTTTGGAAAATAAGATTTTTAAAGGTTTTTCCCATACAAATGCACAGGGAAGCAAACTTGACCTTGCTGTAAAAAGGTCAAATGTCAACGTACGACAATTCTTTTAGCAATGTTGGTAGACCTCCCGTCCCCAATGATTCCTGCAAAGGTTCAGCCCCAAGGCATTCTCGGTTCTGAAGAAGAAGATTTTTAAAGATTTTTACCATATATGGGCGTGGCGGCCATCTTGGTCAACGGACCGTGACCATTTTAGCAATTTTCTGTTCCCCCACCCTAAGGAGGCTCCATATGAAATTTGAGCAAAATTGGCCCAGAGGCTCCAGAGGAGAAGTTGTTTGAAATTCTGAACATTTTTCCCATACAAATGCATAAGGAAGCAAAATTGACCTTACCGCAAAAAGGTCAAATGTCAATGTACCACCATTATTTTAGCAATTTTGGTAGCTCTCCTGTTCCCACAGATATATGCAAAGATTCAGCCATAAGGCATGCTGGGTTTTGGAAAAGAAGATTTTTAAAGGTTTTTCCCATACAAATGCATAGGGAAGCAAACTTGACCTTGCCATAAAAAGGTCAAACGTCAACGTACGACAATTCTTTTAGCAATTTTGGTAGACCTCCCGTCCCCGATGATTCCTGCAAAAGTTCAGCCCCAAGGCATTCTCGGTTCTGGAGGAGAAGATTTTTAAAGGTTTTTACCATATATGGGCAAGGCCATCTTGGTCAACGGACCGCAACCATTTTAGCAATTTTTCGTTCCCCCATCCTAAGGAGGCTCCATATGAAATTTGAGCAAAACTGGCTCAGCGGTTTCAGAGGAGAAGTCGTTTGAAAATGTTAACGGACGGACGCACGGACGGACGGACGGACGCACGGACGCACGGACGGACGGACGGACGACGGACGAAAAGTGATCACAATAGCTCATCCTGAGCAGAGCTCAGGTGAGCTAATAAACAAACAAATGTTGTTTTCATTCTAAACCTTATATTAATGCTTAGCATGCTGAGTATATATTTCAGAAGAGGAAAAGTAAAAATATTTTTTCATATTCATCCCAGAAAACAGGCTTTGACATGTCATGCAAATTGTCTCCCAAATGTCAAAGCCTATTTCCTGGAAAACATAAGAAAATTATTACCAATTTATTTCTGCTGAACTGGCCCTTAGAGTGGTAAAGGTTAAGTCATCACAGTACTGTCATTTGAGACTGATGAAAAGCACTCAAGTTACAATATGGAAACGAAATTTTAACACATCAGTAGTCATAATTCCATAAATAATTAACAAAATGTGCTCACTGATCACTGCAATAATTATAAGACCAACATCAATGTACATATAGAATTTCAACGAACTCCCAGAAATAGAGCAGAAATTACTGCACAGAAACACAAAATACAAATGATGGTACATATGGGCCACCCTATGCAAACACATGTCTTCAGGCATATGCAGACAGCACAGGCCCAGATCAGCCTGCACATCTGTGCAGTCTGATCAGGGCCTTCGCTGTCCGCTAACATAATCATTTAACACTACAGAATGTATCAATGGAGAGCAAATGCCGGAATGAAACTGTGCATGCCTGGCATGAATCCAAATCTGTGCATTTTGCGCATGTTAGAAGACATCTTTTCGCTTGACAAGGCCTATGTATCGGACAAAGTGACTGGTGCCCAGCATGAATAAAAATTCAGGGTTGCCACTCATTTTCTATTTCAAAATTCCCTGACTTTTTCCTGACTTTTCTCTGACTTATCACCATTTTGTATTAACCCTTGTCCTGCTGAACCCGGATATATCCTTCCTTTGCAAACAGTGTAGATCCAAATCAGTTGGCTTCTGAAGAAGCCAACTGATCTGGATCTGCACTGTTTGCCATTAAGGATGTGAATTTATATCAACAATCTGGATCAAGTAATCTGATTGGCTGAAAATTAGAAATAGATGTGACATCTTAATTTATTCAGCAGGACAAGGGTTATGGTACTATCCCATGTTAGGGACAGACCATGCTGGTAACCAGCAAACATTTAATGGAGAATTTGTATTGCAAATGGTTGTCGGTTTTGTACTGTTGACTCACATAAATTGGGATTCTACTGTGTTTCTAAAAGATTTGTTTAGGGAAAGAAAAGGTATTTTAATGTAAATTTATGTTGTAATTATATCGGATTACAGCAGATTTTACTGGAAAATCGGTCTGGGCAGACAAAATTTGGCCTCGATTTCAACCATATACTGTTTGGCTGATGTTTTAGATAGGATTACATGGTTAATGCTGACAAAATTTATATCTCCTTGTGAAAAATCAATGTGCAACCCATTTTTTTAAAGGTTTTCTGTATCTTTATTGGGTCTGAATGTTTAAGAGGACTGGATACACTTGGCACATTTCCACCATTTTGACAATGGAGACAAATTTTGAGACTTCCTGTCTGTTTTCCTGCACATTCTGTCCCTTCTGAAAAGGAGTCAACATTAATAGAAAGAATTTGCTCCTCTTCCTTTTAACCCTTGTCATGCTGAATAAATCAAGATGTCACACCCACTTCTAATTGTCAGCCAATCACATTCCTTAATCCAAATTGTTGATGTGTTCACATACTGAGTGGCAAACAGTACAGATCAAGATCAGTCAGAGGTGAACTGATCTGGATTGACACTGTTTGCAAAGGCAGGGTTATACGGGTTCAGTGCAATAAGGGTTAAAGCAGACAAGCTTTTCAGAAGGGAGGCAAAACAATTTCAACAGAGTTGCTGCTCCTCAAAGTCTCATTTAAAGTAAATTCTGCATATTGATATATTCAACAGCCTTTACCCTGCTACAAAACTAAACTGCAGATGTTCAAAAAAAATCAGGATATAAACCCTACTTATGAAATGACACTGCTATCATTTATTTGTTCTATGCTAATTATTATGGGTGGTAGACAGAGGACTTAACATTTAGCATGCTAAGTAAAAATTTCAGCAGGAGAAATTTTGAGAAAAAAAACATATATTTTTTTTCTTATTTGTCTCAGAAAAGATTAAAGACAATCTGCATGATTGTCAAAGCCTATTTTTTGGGAAAATGTCAAAGCCTATTTTCTGGGTAAAAATAAGAAAAATATCATCAAACTATTATCTGCTGAATTTGCCTAAAGAGTGGTAAAGGTTAAGGTGGAAAACCTGATAACTTCTGGTTTTTGTTTTTTTTGTTTTGTGTTGAGGTTTTACGGCCCAGTCAACCCAATGGGGTCATGTCGAGCCCGGTCAGTTTACCTAACCACACGTTTACTGGGCAGGCTTAGTCCTCTAAGCGGTTAACCAGTATTGTGCACATTCTTTCGCCAGAAACTGACAACTGCCCTTCTTGAATCAGCAGAAGGGAGAGAATGACCGTAGAAAATATTTCGTGATCAATCTCCACGAAAGAATGTTGCCGACCTCGGCGGGGGTTGAACCCGCGACCTCCCGGTCTCCAGTCGGACGGCGCATCCAACTGAGCCACCGAGGCCGGCAATAACTTCTGGTATGATTCAGTTCTTCACAAAACGTAGCTTGTAAGTCCTCATTAGATGTGCACACGACATGCTTTTTCAACAGAAAAATCGGAAACAGTCCAAGAATTACATTGTGAATTACATTGTGTATCACCAAATACTCCTCCTTAACAAGTCTTCACTCCGATTTTTACCTGGTAGTGAATGTTTTGTCCTTGACCCCTGTTCCTATTGGCACTCATCATTAGGTACAGGGATCCAGGGCAAAACATTTGCTATCACTTTGCACTTCTGAATGCAGCTCTGGTAGAGAGGTTAAAATTAAAAAATTCTTTATTACCTTAAAAGCCCAAAACAGAGTCAAGCAATGTCCAATTAATTCCAAAAGTTCATCTGTATTCTGGTTAAAGAATCCTATTCTGGCCATATTCTTTCCACAGATCAATGGATGATTTTGTTCCAAAAGCTGGCATTACAGATCATCATACTCCCGGGATTAAATTAACGATATAAGCCGCAATTTAAGAAAACATACCCTGTCATATGCACCCAGCAGATTCAGATCAGCCTGCGCAAATCGCGCAGTCTGATCAGAATCTTTGCTGGGTGCTTTTTTGATAGCCAAGGATGCAAAGTTTCTTCGTGCACACAAAAAAGACTCTGATCAGACTGCGCAGATGCGCTGGCAGATTGGAGTTTTCATAACACACAAGTCAGAAGGTGTTCTCTCACAACGCCCCTCATATATACATAGTTCTTGATAAGGCGCTTTTTTCAACATAAAAGTACCTTTATTTTTCTTATTTCACAACAAAAACATATGTTGTGGGTACTCATTAGAAGCGCCTCGGCGAGGGGCTTCTAACGAGTACCCACAACATATGTTGTTTTTTTTGTGAAATAAGAAAACTATTTAATTGATACCCACTCTTATCTAGACCTATGTATATAGATCATAACTACATTACCATAACTTAAGAGATTTTTTTACCAAACAATACTTGTTTTTTTTTTCTAGTAAGCCATGTAAACATTATGCTGTGGGTACTATCTGAACCATCCATTAGAATCACATCACCAATGAAATTCTTATGATCACAACATATGTTTTCATGGAGAAATCTGCAAAATACTTATCTAGATAACCCTCTTATCTACTGCCATAATCTGCTGCACTTTCTCCCAAGACACCAGAATGTTGTTATTTTTTCAGTGCAAGATACCGTATCCACCATAAATGTTGGGAAACCTTACTGCCTATAGTGCTAAGGGCAAATTTAGCAAGACTACAAATAAATGATATTTTTTCTTACTTTTCCGCCAAAATCGGATTTGAACTTGGAGACAATTTGCATGAAATGTCAAATCCTATTTGGGTGGAAAAATTAGAAAAATATTTCAAAATGTCATCTGCTGAAATTTTTACCCAGCATGCTTATAAGCATGTGTTCCTAAAGATACTTGTCCTAAAATTTTAATAAGTCCATTTTACTACATGTTGGTGTGTCTAAAAACTGTAGAATGTGGCAAACATGATCAGCCTTTTCATTCTGACATGGGTCTACATGTATACTGTTTGCTCAGGCCTGTCTGTTCCAACACTTACAGAAAACATGGCATATTTTTCCCTGAAGAGCAATTCTTCTTTTCTACATCAAGGTTTGCCAAAAGCTTTATAATAAATCTAGATGTTTGCATGCAAAAATAAATAAATTGTTGTGATAACGAAAGGTAAACAATGGTAGGTCAGAATGCTAAGGGAAACAATCAATGTCTCAGCTAATCTTACTAAGAGAAAGATATTCTGTCCCTTAGATACCTTAACCCTTAAAGAGATATTCACAACTATAGCAGCTGACACATTGAAATATTTTTTTTTTCTTTTTCAGAGAAAAATCAGGCTTGACATTTCATGTGAATTGTCTGCCAAGCAGATAATTCACATGAAATGTCAAGACTTATTTTCTCTGAAAAATAACAAAATTCAGCTAGCTGCTACAAATTTGCCTAGTGCTAAAATACAACAGTAAGCAGACAGCACATTACAGTTATACTTTTCTTATTTTCTGGTTAAAATAACATCAGACATTTCATGGAGAAGATCTTCCTAAAATGTCAAGACAAATATTTTAAAAATGATAAAAAACAAAATAAAATGAAATCTGTTAATATATAAATCTGTGCCAAATTTAAGGGTAAAACCACCAAATTTGAATATTACCAAAAACTTTTTTAAAATATTGTTCTCATTTTTCCAAGCATATAGGGCCGGCCTCGGTGGCTCAGTTGGATGCGCCGTCCGACTGGAGACCAGGAGGTCGCGAGTTCAACCCCCGCCAAGGTCGGCAACATTCTTTCGTGGAGATTGATCATGAAATATTTTCTGCGGTCATACTCTCCCTTCCGCTGATTCAAGAAGGGCAGTTGTCAGTTTCTGGCGAAAGAATATGCACAGTACTGGTTAACCGCTTAGAGGACTAAGCCTGCCCAGTAAGCATGTGGTTAGGTAAACTGACCGCACTCGACATGACCCCATTGGGTTGACTGGGCTGTAAAACCTCGGCACAAATAAGCCAAGCATATAGTGCTTTAAGCTTCATGATAAACATGGTAAATATCCGAGAAGGATTTATAAAAGCACCCTGAGCCAGCTTATTTTCATACACATGAGGATGCTTCCAATATTTACACTATTTGGGAAGACATGCTTTAGCAAACAAAGCAGAAATTTGCAATATAAATTCTCCATTAAATAAAAACGTAAAACAAAAGTGCCCCTCCATTATAATGTCATGGGCAGATAACCCTGTCAAAAATTGATGAAATTTGCCTAAGAGCAATCCCAAACCAGATCTCCGCAATACTATCAATGCATAGTATCAAATTTGGTGAAAATCCACTGAGATTTACAAATTATTGTCCTGAAACTAAAATATGGATGTGTTGCGGGCAGATAACTCTGTCAAAAATTGTCAATTAGCAATCCCAAAGCAGATCTGCACAATATTAATGCATATAACAAGTTTGGTGAAAATCCATTGATATTTATTAAAGTTATCATCCAGAATTGAAAATACAGGCATGTCACTGGCAGATAACTTTGTCAAAAATTGAGGAAATTTGCCCATTAGTAATCCCAAACCAGATTTCCTCAATATCAACAATATCAATGCACAAGTTTGGTGAAAATCCACTGAAATTTACTCATTGTCTGGAAACGAAATAAGGACAGACAGACGATGGACAGATGGACGGACACACAGACAACCGTGATACCATAATACCCGCCACTATTGTGTGGCAGGGTATAAAAAGTCCTAAAGGAACAGTTTGATCTTGGTATGCAGCAGCACTATTTGCATTTCATCAGCACTTTTTAGACACTTCACAGGGTTGTCACATGGGCTTGTTCAAACTTTAACCCTTAAAATGCCAAGAAAACCTGCATCTGAAAATGTCCTCTATGTCATCTGTTGAATATTCTTGCAAACTTTTCAAACCTATTTTTGCATACAGGCAAATAGTGTGGACCCTGATCAGACTGCTCCTAAAGGAGCAGTCTGATCTGGGTCCACACTGTTTACAGGCAAACAGTGTGGTAGAAGCAGTCTGATCTGGGTCCACACTGTTTGCAAAAATGACTTTTAAAATCACAAGCAGACGACAAAGCAGACTGCAATTGTTGTGATTGGCAGTTAAGGGCTAATATTGAGGGTCAATAAGATAGTTGACTACACCTACCTCATCTTTTAACTTTAATCCTACCATCTTTTCACCAACCTCCCGTACCTGTGCCATAATTCCTCAAAGAAAGAACTTTGGTTTCTCCAGAGAAAAATTTATTATATCACAGCTAGCATTTCCTTTGATTTTTCCTTCCTTTTTTTTTTTATCCTTTTTTCCACAAGGATTAAGTAACTAGTAGTTTATACATATTTCCTCTTCTTTAACTTGTAGTTATTTTGTGTACCCTTCTGATCAGAAGTTCAATACATGCAGTATATTATATATTTTTTATGTTACCATTTATATTTTATAGAATTCAATAAAATTTTGCAAAGAGATTTGCTTCTTGTTTTCACATCAAAACTAATCCAATAACTTGATTAACTCTTAAAGCTCCAAGCAAAATTTGTAGAAGACACTCAAATTTGTTTTTTTGTTTTTTCAGAGAAAACAAGTCTTGACATTTCATGTGAATCATCTGCTTGACAGATGATTCACATGAAATGTCAAGACTTGTTTTCTCTGAAAAATAAAAAAAAATTATAAAAAATTGTCGTCTGCTGCAGTTGTGATTGGTGCTTTAAGGGTTAACTTGAAATACATACCTTATTTACATTAACCCTTGTCCTGTTGAACCCGGATATACCCTGTTTTGCAAACAGTGTAGATCCAGATCAGTTGGCTTCAGAAGAAGCCAACTGATCTGGATCTGCACTGTTTGCCATCAAGTATGCAAATTGATAGCAACAATCTGGATCAAGTAACCTGATTGGCTGAAAATTAGAAGAGGGCGTGGCATCTTAATTTATTCAGCAGGACAAGGGTTAAATTAAGTATTGGAAAAGAACCGTTTTAACTCCAGAATATTCATACTAATCAGGATCTACATTGTTTGCCACTCATCCAGCAGTTTTTAGGTACACCAACAGGTAGTAAAATGGACAGTCAAATATTAGGACAAATATGGTAGGCAGTTAAGGTGTCCAAAAATTGAGAGTGAATATGGTAGTGTACTAACATTCCAAAATCTTTCAGCACTGTTTTAATTCCCTCTCTCCACCACCCCACCACCGGTTTTCATTCACTCTCTCTCATCTCATTTTTTCTTCTCTCCACCCCCCTCCCCAATTACCCCCACCTTCAGTTTTCTTCTTTATACACAGATTTCTGAAGAATATTTTCCTTAACCATTCTACCACTCTCAGCAGTCTCAGAACAAATTCAGCTGATGCGATACTGAAATATTTTTTTTTTTTTTTTTTTTTCCAGAAAATGGGATCCAACATTTCATGCATACTGTCTCCACTGGAGACAATTTGCATAAAATGTCCGATCCTGTTCTCTGGGAAAAATAAAGAAAAATATTTCAGTATCCCATCTGCTGAAAAATTTATCCAAAATGCAGTGTGTTAAGGTGGATAAAGGTAACTAGTATATTTTGTCATTATTTTGCAAAGGGAAACAACTTTTATTGACAGGTTAAATCCCTAGCATTTAAACCTTTAAGATGTTTAACCCTTGCCATGCTGAATAAATTAAGATGCCACACCTACATCTATAACTTTCAGCAAATCAGATTACTTGAGCCAAGGTTTTGATACAAACTCACATAATGAAAGACAAAAGTGCAGACCCAGATCAGCTGGCTTCTGAAGAAGCCAACTGATCTGGACCTACACTGTTTGCAAAGGTAGGGCATATCCGGGTGCAACAGGAGCGGGGTTATGAGTTTAACTCTTATCAATTTGACTAACACTGACTGATTTCCAAACAGTACAGACCCTGATCAAACTGCTCTTTCACCATTTCCTCAGGTATCTGTGTCTGCATACTTCCGGTAAATACTGTTAGATTCCAAATTTATACACTGTTGGAGATTGCTGTTTCCAAAAAGTTAATTCAAAACTGACAAAAGATTTGTTTATATTTATAACTGGATAGTCTCTTTTTTTTTCACATCGTATTAACTCTTCTCATGCTGAATAAATTAAGATGCCACGCCCACTTCTAATTTCCAGCCAATCAGATTACTTTTCGACTTTTTGATAGAAATTCACATATTTAATGACAAACAATGCAGAGCCAGATCAATTGGCTTCTTCAGAAGCCAAATTTGATTGTGTTGGGGTTTAACGACACGTCAACCCTTGTGGGTCATTTTGTGTCGTCTCCCAGAGAAAGGGAGAAAAGAGATAGAAGAGATAGTAGAAGAGATGAAAGAGAGGAACAGGGAAGGAAGAGGAACAGGAATGAAAGGGAAGAAACAGAAGAAATAATAACATTCCCCCTCTACCTTTACCTACTTCAACGATAGCAGGCCTTGCCCAACTGTAAGCCAATATCAGTTGGACGCCCCGGTGACACAAGATACATGACACCTTCGCACCACCCGACCACCCCCATCAGAAACCAAATGATCTGGATCTACACTGTCTGCTAAGACAGGGCATGACGTGATTAACAAGAGAAGGGTTAACTCTATGTATCTGGACACCTTATATCCTTACCTAACTTGTCCTAAAATTTGAACAAGTTCATTTCATTACCTGATGTGTCTGAACGAATGGCAAATAATGCAGACCCAGATCAGATACCAATTCTGCAACATCTGATCGGGTATATACTGTTTTGTTCAGGTCTGTCTGTCCAAATACTTAAGGTAACTATGGTAACAAAACACAATGTGGTGCTGATTTATTATAAACTAGAAATGTGTCAGTATGACAAAGATGCCCCCACCAAGGGCCATCCTCAATCACACGCAGGTATTTTGCAAAAAATGAAGTTGGAAACTAGAGCTGGTGTTTGTAAAACACTATGCCCCCAACTGCCTGACTCTAACACTGTTTGACTCCAACACTGCTTAGCCGTGACGGTAACAACAGTACAAATATATGATTTCAATGTTATTTTATCAATGGGAAATAACTCTAAAATAGGAGATGATTGGGATAAGAAAAAAATACGGATCACCTATTTTTTCATGAGGAATCAAAACATGAAATTTCAAAACATTAGCATACACGGTTCTAAACTTATGCTACACAATAAAGCAACGACATTAAATGGCCCGAAATTGCGAAGGGCCATAACTCCAACATTTCATTTAATTGGTTCAAAATTTATTCAGGTGATCTCCTCCTCAATCCCAATCAGTATACCAAATATCATGGCTCTAGCTTAAATACTTTTTGAGATATCTTGCTGAAAAAGTCAAAATGCCTAGAACTACAAAGGGCCATAACTACATCAATTTTTCATGGAATTCCCTAAAAAACAAACCAGGTAATCTCCACATCATCCCAAATCAGCATATAATATTTCAAGACCCTAGCTTAAGTGCTTTTCGAGAAATCTTGCTGACAAGGACAAAATGAGCAGAACTGCAAAGGGCCGTAACTTTATCAATATTTTCATGGAATTCTCTCAAAATATAATCGGGTAATGTACACATCATTCCCACTCACTGTATCGAATTTCAAGAACCCAGCTTAAATACTTTTCAAGATATCTTGCTCACAAGATTTAATTCTGATTTTTTTCAAAGGGGCATAACTTTAAATAAACATGCTAGACAAGAAACAAAATACGGGTCGGCTATTTTTTCATTGGGAACCCAAATATAAAATTTCAAAACCCTAGCGTGCAGGGTTCTTAAGATATGGCATGCACAAAAAAAGCTTGATGAACGGACAAACAGACGGATGGACAAATGAAGGCAAAATAATATGCCCCATCAATTTCATTCGAAACTGGGGGCATAATCAGGTCATCTACTCATCGCTACCAATCTATTCATCAAGTTTCAAGGCTCCAGCTTCAATAGTTTTTGAGATATTTTGTTCACAAGGGAAACATGCCCAAATTTACAAAGGGCCATTACTTATGAAATATTTTTCAGAATTTACAAAAAAATTAATCAGGTCATCTACTCATCATTACCAATCAATTCACCAAGTTTCAAGTCTCTAGCTCTAATAGTTTTTGAGATATTTTGCTGACAAGATAAAAATGCCCAAAATAACAAAGGGGCATAACTCAAGAAGTGTATATCAAAATTTCTTCAAAAGTTAATCAGGTTGTCTACTCATCACTACCAGTCTATTCATCAAGTGTCAAGGCTCTAGTTCCAACAGTTTTTGAGATATTTTGCTGACAAGGTAAAATTGCCCAAAATTACAAAGGGCCATAACTCATGAAGTATTTTTCAGAATTTCTTCAAAAATTAATCAGGTCATCTACTCGTCACTACAAATCCATTTACTAAGTTTCAAGGCTCTAGCTCTAACAGTTTTTGAGATATTTTGCTGACAAGATAAAAATGCCTAAAATTACAAAGGGGCATAACTCAAGAAGTATATTTCAAAATTTCTTCAAAAGTTTATCAGGTTGTCTACTCATCACTACCAGTCTATTCATCAAGTTTCAAGGCTCTAGCTTCAATAGTTTTTGAGATATTTTGCTGACAAGTTAAAAATGCCCTAAATTACAAAGGGCCATAACTCATGAAGTGTTTTTCAGAATTTCTTCAAAAGTTAATCAGGTCATCTACACATCACTACAAATCCATTTACTAAGTTTCAAGGCTCAAGCTCTAACATTTTTGAGATATTTTGCTGACAAGGTAAAAATGCCCAAAATTACAAAGGGCCATAACTCAAAAGGCAATTTTCAAAATTTCTTCAAAAGTTAATCAGGTTGTCTACTCATCACTACCAGTCTATTTATTAAGTTTCAAGGCTCTAGCTCCAACGGTTTTTGAGATATTTTGCTGACAAGATAAAAATGCCCAAAATTACAAAGGGCCATAACTCATGAAGTATTTTTCAGAATTTCTTCAAAAGTTAATCAGGTCATCTACTCATCACTACAAATCCATTTACTAAGTTTCAAGGCTCTAGCTCTAACAGTTTTTGAGATATTTTGCTGACAAGGTAAAATTGCCCAAAATTACAAAGGGCCATAACTCAAGAAGTATTTTTCAAAATTTCTTCAAAAGTTAATCAGGTTGTCTACTCATCACTACCAGTCTATTCATCAAGTTTCAAGGCTCTAGCTTTAATAGTTTTTGAGATATTTTGCTGACAAGATTGCATCCATATTTTTTCAAAGGGCCATAACTCAGAAAAGGGGCATAATCCTGTCAAGAAAAAAAAATACGTGTCAGCTATTTTTTCATGAGGAATCCATATATGAAATTTCAAACCAGTAGCATTCACGGTTTTAAAGTTATGCTATGCATCAAAAAGCGTGACGAACGGACGGACGGACGGACGAACAACCCAGAAGCAATATGCCCCTCCAACTTCTTTGAAGTTGGGGGCATAAAAAAGGGACAAGTCAATCATTTTTAGAAAAAAATATTGGAAGGAAAACATCTTTTGAAGGAGAAAAAGGGCCATAACTCCCATAATAATGGGTTGATTTTACCCTACTTGGAACTTGACCTCTATTTTATGATTATATACCTGTGTTTTAAATTTGAATTCAATACACTAACGTTTTCAAAAAATATCAAACTGAAACTATTTTTCAACGTTGAAAAAGGGCTGTAACTCCAAATATAATTAGTGGATTTTACCCCAAATCAAACTTGACCTGTATTTTATAATTATATGCTTGTGTATAAATTATGAATCCAATTCACTAATCTTTTCAATAGTTATGGAACGGAAACCATTTTTCAAAGCTGAAAAAGGGCCATAACTCCAAAAATAATTGGTGGATTTTACCCTAAATCCAACCTGACATACATTTTTATGATTATATACTTTTTTTGTGTATAAAATTTGAATCCAATACACTAATCTTTTCAAAAGATATCGAACGGAAACCATTTTTCATCTATTTTACAACATTAATAAAGGGCCGTAACTCCAAATATAATTGGTGGATGTTACCCTAAATCAAACTTGACCTATATTTTATAATTATATGCTTGTGTATAAAATATGAATCCAATTCACTAATCTTTTCAAATGTTATGGAACGGAAACCATTTTTCAAAGCTGAAAAAGGGCCATCACTCCAAAAATAATTGGTGGATTTTACCCTAGATCGTACTTGACCTACATTTTATGATTATATACCTGTGTATAAAATTTGAATCCAATAAACTAATCTTTTCAAAAGATATCGAACGGAAACCATTTTTCAACTACTTTTCAACATTGATAAAGGGCCGTAACTCCAAAAATTATTCGTGGATTTTACCCTAAATCGAACTTGACCTATATTTTATCATTATATGCTTGTGTATAAAATATGAATCCAATACACTAATCTTTTCAAAAGTTATGGAACGGAAACCATTTTTCAAAGTTGAAAATGGGCCATAACTCCCAAAATAATAGACGGATTTTACTTTAAATCGAACTTGACCTACATTTTATGATTATATACCTGTGTACAAAATTTCAATTCAATATACCAATCCTTTCAAAAGATATTGCACGGAAACCATTTTTCAAAGTTGAAAATTTTTCAAAGTTGAAAAGGGCCATAACTCCCAAAATAATTGGTGGATTTTACCCTAAATCGAACCTGGCCTACATTTTATGATTATATACCTGTGTATAAAATTTCAATCCAATACATCAATCCTTTCAAAAGATATCGCACGGAAACCAAAAGTGTTACATATGGGACAGACGGGACGGACGGATGGACATCCGGACAGTGGTGATATTATATGCCCCCCCATTGAAAATGGCGGGGGCATAATTAATTCCTTGCCAATTTACTAAACGGGTAAAAATGGTCATTAAAAAGTGTAATCTGAAGAAAAGTAAAAGATGTGGCATGTTAAAAACTAGTTTTCTCAGTTTTCTCTTGCAGTAAACTGACCAATCAACAAATCTGAATTTTCCTAAAGTGCCAATCACAAACATAGCAGACAGCATTCTGAATTTAATTTTCTTATTTGGCAGAAAATAGGCTTTGACATTTCATGCAAGAGACAATTTGAGTGAACTGTCAAAGCCTATTTCCTTGGTAAAATAAAAAAGAATGTTTCAAAATGTCATCTGCTGAAATTTTTATCAAGTATGCTCAAAATGTCATCAGCTGAAATATTTTACCAAGCATTTAGTATGCTTGGTAAAATATTTCAGCTGATGACATTTTCAATATCCATTATTTTTTCTCAATCCAAATCACCATAGGCATTTAGACTGGCTCCAATCTCTAATGACTAAGTATTTTTTTTCTTATAATCCTGTCTAATAATAAAATAAAATCAAAATAATATCACAACTTATATCAAGGCTGGTCACTAGAGACTCTCTTGACCAGCCTCTATAGTCATGCTATTATTTTGGTTTTATTTTAGTGGATTATCAAACAGGATTATAAGAAAAAAAAAATTTAATCACTGAAGACTGGAGCCAGTCTACATAGACATTTAATAACACATCCAAATCATATATTCTCCTATACACAAACTTAGCACTTCAGATTTTTTATTTCCAAACTATTTTTGCACAAATGAAAGAGAAATAAAATCATACAATGCATGATCAATTTTGGTAAAATGCAACAAGAGGCCCACGGGCCACAACTCGCTCACCTGAGTGAAACCGCCACTGCAGATATGCAGATGGCATGCAACATTTTTCCAATACTCTTATGACAAGGCAATGGCTTAAACAGTTTTTGAAATATCTTGCTTACAAGGTTAAAATGCTGAAATTTTCAAAACGTTACAAGTAAAATAAGTCACCCCCAATGCCTCCTACCAACTTTTGAGTCAACTGGCATTTCGGTGCAGTAGAAGAAGCAAAAAATAGATTTTCAAGATGGCTGCCATCTTGGATTTCCGATCGGAATGATTATAGCTATTTTCTGATCTACAAGTCACCCTGATGCTTCCTACTAAGTTTCAAGTCAATTGACTTTTAGGTTTAAGAGAAGAAGCGAAAAATAGATTTTCAAGATGGCTGTCATGGAGGCCATCTTGGATTTCCAATTGGCACGATTTGAGCTATTTTTTATGTACAAGTCATCCCGATGCTTCCTAGCAAGTTTGGAGTCAATTGGCCTTTCGGTTCAGGAGAAGAAGCGAAAAATAGCTTTTCAAGATGGCTGCCATGGTGGCCATCTTGGATTTCTAATCAGCACAATTTTAGCTATTTTTGTTTATAAGTCACCCCAATGCTTCCTAACCAGTTTGGAGTCAACTGGCTTTTGGGTTTCGGAGTAGAAGCGAAAAATAGATTTTCAAGATGGCTGCCATGGTGGCCATCTTGGAATTTGGACCGACACGATTTTAGCTATATTTGATCTACAAGTCACCCTGATGCTTCCTAGCAAGTTTGGAGTCAATTGGCCTTTCGGTTCAGGAGAAGAAGCGAAAAAGATTTTCAAGATGGCGGCCATGGCGGCCATCTTGGATTTCCGATCTTAACGATTTTAGCTATTTTTTTATCTACATTTCACCCTGATGCTTCCTACCAAGTATAGAGTCAATTGGCCCTGGGGTGTAGGAAGAGTAGGCCTTTAAAGCAATTGTTCACGCCGCATGACCCATGATGGACGACGGACATTGACTGACCACAATAGCTCACCATGCGCACTTCATGCTCAGGTGAACTAAAAATCTGAGCAAATTTGGCTCGGTGGCTTCAGAGAAGTCGTCAAATTCTCAACAATTTTCCCATATAAATGTTATGGGGCTCATACAAATGCATAGGGAAGCAAACTTGACCTTGCCGTAAAAAGGTCAAATGTCAACGTACGATAATCTTTTCAGTAATTTTGGTAGATCTCCTGTCCCTGATGATTTGTGCACAGATTTAGCCCCAAGGCATCCTCAGTTCTGAAGAAGAAGATTTTTAAAGGGTCTTACCATATATGGGCATGGTGGCCATCTTGGTCGACCTACCGCGACCATTTTAGCAATCTTTCGTTCCCCTGACTTAAGAAGGCACAATATGAAATTTGAGCAAATTTGGCTCAGTGGCTTCAGAGAAGAAGAAATTTAAAATTCTCAACAATTTTCCTATTCAAATGTATGGGGCTCATACAAATGCATAGGGAAGCAAACTTGATCCTGCTGTAAAAAGGTCAAATGTCAACGTACGACAATTCTTTTGGCAACTTTGGTAGACCTCTCCTTCCCGATGATTTGTGCAAAGATTCAGCCCCAAGGCATTCTCGGTTCTGGAGAAGAAGATTTTTAAAGGTTTTTACCATATATGGGCATGGCGGCCATCTTGGTCAACGGACCATGACAATTTTAGCAATCTTTTGTTTCCCCACCCTAAGGTGGCTCCATATGAAATTTGAACAAAATTAGCTCAGAGGCTTCAGAGGAGAAGTCGTTTGAAACTCTTAACAATTTTCCCATTCAAATATATAGAGCTCATACAAATGCATAGGGAAGCGAACTTGACCTTGCCGTAAAAAGGTCAAACGTCAACGTACGATAATTCTTTTAGCAACTTTGGTTGACCTCTTGTCCCCGATGATTCGTGCAAAGATTCAGCCCCAAGGCATCCTCGGTTATGGAGAAGAAGATTTTTAAAGGTTTTTACCATATATGGGCATGGCGGCCATCTTGGTCAACGGACCGCGACAATTTTAGCAATCTTTTGTTTCCCCACCCTAAGGTGGCTCCATATGAAATTTGAACAAAATTAGCTCAGAGGCTTCAGAGGAGAAGTCGTTTGAAACTCTTAACAATTTTCCCATTCAAATGTATAGAGCTCATATAAATGCATAGGGAAGCGAACTTGACCTTGCCGTAAAAAGGTCAAACGTCAACGTACGACAATTCTTTTAGCAACTTTGGTTGACCTCCCGTCCCCGATGATTCATGCAAAGATTCAGCCCCAAGGCATCCTCGGTTATGGAGAAGAAGATTTTTAAAGGTTTTTACCATATATGGGCATGGCGGCCATCTTAGTCGACGGACCGCGACCATTTTAGCAATCTTTCGTTCCCCCACCCTAAGGAGGCTCCATATGAAATTTGAGCAAAATTGGCTCAGCGGCTTCAGAGAAGAAGTCGTTTGAAAATGTTAACGGACGGACGGACGGACGGACGGACGGACGCACGGACGGACGGACGGACGGACGGACGGACGGACGGACGACGGACGAAAAGTGATCACAATAGCTCATCCTGAGCAGAGCTCAGGTGAGCTAAAAATACAGCACAAAAGTTAAGTGGTTTACATTATTCCATGAAAAAATTATTTAGTCCAAAAGTTTTAAGAACTGCAATGTATGTTGAACATTTTTTCCCTGGCAATGTCAACAAACAAAACAAAGCATTGATTACTTCTCTCCTGATGATGTGAAAAGGTCTAAAAGCACAACCGCAGTTGTTTAATTATATGTGGAGTGAAGTTCCAAGGTGTTGTACATTTCAAGGTGTTGCCACTAAGCACCAGATGAGGCTTTTTTTTTTTTTTTTTTTTCAACGGAAAAGTACCAATATTTTTCTTATTTCTCGACAAAAACATATGTTGTGGGTACTCATTAGAAGCGCCTCAATGAGGCACTTCTAATGAGTACCCACAACGTATGTTTTTGTCGAGAAATAAGAAAAACAGAATGTGGTAACCTAATCTTATCTGGAGTCATGTGTTACATATACATGTATGTATATCAAATTACATAATTAACTTTTAAGCACCAATCACAACAGCAGCAGACAACATTCTGATTTTTTTTTTAATTATTATTTATTTTTTTGTTTTTCACTTAAAACAAGGCTTGACACTGCATGTGAATTATCTGCATAGGTGGATGTACATGTTTTGTATTTTTATGAGAAAATAAAGACTCAACATTTCAAGTGAAGTCTATGCTACAATTCTGAATGGCACTTTAACCGGCTAATTCAGCAGATGACAAATTGATGATGTTTTTCCTTTTTTTTTTCCCCCAGGAAACAGGATTCAATATTTCAATCAAATTATCTCCAATATTTTTTTTCCAGAAAACAAGATTTGACACTTCAAGCAAATTGTCTCCACTGGAGACAATTTACATGAAATATCAAAACCTGTTTTCTGGGGAAAAAAAAAAAAAATTTCAATATGTAGTCTGCTGAAATTTTTATCCAGCTAGCATGCTTAGCATTATGAGTGAGAAAAAACAAAACAAAAAAAAACAATCACTGATTTTGAGTTAAGCCTACTCCAGCATACACAGCCAAATGAACATTGTGAAATGAATGACAAAGAAGGAATTAACCCTTAAAGCGCCAAGCAAAATTTGTAGCAGACGACATTCAATTTTTTTTTTTTTTTTTTAATTTTTCAGAGAAAGCAAGTCTTGACATTTCATGTGAATCATCTGCCAAGTAGACAATTCATATGAAATGTTAAGACTTGTTTTCTCTGAAAAATAAAAAAAAAAAGAAATTGTCGTCTGCTGCAGTTGTCATTGGTACTTTAAGGGTTAATTGGCCTTGCCATGCAAAACATGTCTTGGGGCATATGCGGACAGCAAAGGCCCAAATCAGCCTGTGCATTTGTGCAGTCTGATCAGGACCTTCACTGTCTGCCTATAGAATCATTGGCTACTGTAGAACATAATGACTGCAGACAATTTATCTCCGCTTGCTGATCTGAATCTTTACTGTTTGAATTTATCAGGAAGACACCTTCTCTCATGTCATGGCTCAATTAGACAAAAATACTATCACTAATATCCAAAGAGTTACATAAATGATACAATCAGATTCTGGTGGTTTAGGTCTGGAATCACTGTTTAGCTGAATGTTAATTAGTATGATAAAGCAGGATTATTTCTGTAATAAGCCCTTGTCAGAAGACACGTGAGAACACCCGGTAAATCTGACAAAACACATGTAATGATTTTTTCCCTAGAAAGCCATGGCAAAACAAAACCAAATATGCAAGATTTAATTAAGCCAAAACCAAAGTAGGTGTGTCTCAAATAAAATCTATAAACATATTGTACAGTATAACCTCAATGGCTCGAACACGGATGGCTTGTTTACCATGGATGATTCGAACTCTTTTTTCAGTCCTTACAAAATTCATCCAATAGCTCAAGAAAATAAATATTTAGGGATTTTTTCTTCTTTTATCATGGAATTGTATGTTGTGTGTACTCATTAGAATTGTCTCATCGAGGCAATTCTAATGAGTACACTCAACATACAATCAATGTGTAGAAAATCAAAAAAAAAAAAAAAAAATGCCTAAATTATCGCTATTTGCTTCCTGAACTGGTGCCATGATTAACCCTCAGTGGCTCGAACTACCCATGTCTCGAACGAATTTCCATGGTCCCAAAGATGTTCGAGCCATTGAGGTTTGACTGTACTTGGAAACAAAGAATACATAAAAGAATGAAAATTGTAGTCTCGGTCTGATTAGTTGGTTTGGAGTTTAACGGCCCTGTCAAGCCGTTCAGCTTACCTAACCACACTTTTCCTGGGCAGGCTCAGTACTCTAAGTGGTTAACCAGTACTTGTGCACATTCTTTCACCAGATACTGACAACTGCCCTTCTTGAGTCAGCTGAAGGGAGAAAATGACCATGTGCTAAGAAATATTTGTTGATCAATCTCCATGAATGAATGATGGTGGACTCAGTGTGGAGCCAACCCGCTGCCTCCTGATCACCAGTCAGATACAGACTCCTCATATTATGACAGTAGTGTAGTTTGCAGGGCTGCATAACTGCATTACGGTAAATGTCCTAAAATTTTGAACACTTTATTTCTTACCCTTTTCGCCAAAATTTTGCTCTTTAAGCAGCTATTTCTTAAAACACTTAGTGAAATAAGGCAAATGGTGCAGACCCTGATCAGATTGCTACCTCAGGAGCAGTCTGATCTGGGTCTACACTGTTTGCATATGCTGTTTTATTGGCCACTAAGGTGTACAAAATTTTAGGACATTTACAATACATTACTGTTCATGAATTGACTCAATAAAATGAGTCTGCTATTTTTGTTTATTTGATGTTACCTTGCTTTCAGAATCTATCTGACTGCTAACAATCAATCTGTTTGCATTTTGGTTAGATTATCCTCAAACAAAAATTCAGCAGTAAAGAAACCCTAAACTGGAATAAAACAGAATATCAGAATATTTGGAAAACCACCACAAAAAATTCTGACTCAAATGACTGAAAACAATATAGGATCACAAGGATGAGTACTTGGTGATTATTCTGGGATAATTTGTCTTAATTCTCAAAAAAAACATATGTTGAGAGTACTTATTAGAAGTGCCTTGCAGAGGCACTTCAAAAGAGTACCCACAACATATGTTGTTGTTGTTTTTTTATGGAGAAATAGAGAAAACTATCACAGAATTACCAACAAATACCTCTTTAACAAGTTGTTACTAGAAACAACTTTTATTCCACTTGGGTAGCAGAAAACATGACTTTTTTTTTGCCTTGACAACCTTTGGAAGTTTCAAAATTGCTAGACCACAATGCATGCAATAGCATGGATTTCTTGCAATTACATATATAAGTGACCTGGATCCATCAATGCAAGCAACAAATTGCTGACAAACATATATAGCCAACAGTAAGTCAATATAAAACCAATACCATCATCTTTCAACTTAAGGCAAACTGATACACTTTCAGGGGAGATAACTTGGTCAAATTGTTTTTGTCTACTTCTGAAAAGGCTGTCTACTCTATAAGGAAAGAATTTGCTCCCTCTGGGAGCAAATTCTTTTCTTTAGAGTAGGCCCCTTTTCAGAAGGAGACTGGTGTGCAGGAAAGCAAACAGGAAGTCACAAAAGTTGTCTCCCTTGTGAAAAATGGGAGGTGAATCTCAGGAGTATCCAGTCACTATAACAACAGCTTGCTCTATAATGTGCTAAGAAATAAGCTTGAAACATCATTCTTTGTTCGAAGAATATAGCTATTTCTTACATCTTTTACCTTAATGCAAAGTTTTCTATTTAATTCTTAACATGCCTCTTGCAACTGTAGGGGATGATATTCTGATTTTTTTATGTATTTTTCAGAGAATATAAGACTTGGCATTTCAAGTGAGCAGACAATTCACATGCAATGCCAAGCCTTCTTTTCTCTGAAAAATACCCCCAAAAAGATCAAAATGTCATCTGCTGCAGTTGGCGCTTTATGGGTTAATCTTATCTCCAGATAAGGTAGTAATTTAATTGTGATGATAATTTTAGATAATCTTTGGTTTTCTTGCATTGAAACATATTTTGTGGGTACTCATGGGAACCTCGGTGTGTTCTGGTGCAAAAATTACAAAAATTATCTGATGAAAACTCTTTTTTTCCAAACTATGTACCATATTGTTCCTAAGTATTGGGACAGACATGCCTGAGCAATCAGTGTAGACCCAGATCAGAAGCTGCAGAACCTAGATCTAATAAGGGTCTACAATATTTGTCATTTATCCAGCTGTTTTAGGCATATCGCCAGGTGGTAAAATAACTTGTTTAAAGTTTAAGACAATTATGGTAAAAATGTGATGAGGTCTTGTAAAAAGTTAAAGAGGCTCAAGATTAAGAGTAAACAGGATAAGCCCAAAATACGCTTCAGTGAAATTCATTCTCATGCATAGACAAACTTGAATATTACATACCGTATTGGACCTATTTACCGCACATACCCATATAAGTGCACAGTCAAGCAATTTCGTAGTCTTCATATTACAGCTCGTGTACTTTTATCGAGACTTTTATCTGCCTCTTTATAAAAGCATGTGTTGTTTGGTCTCATTTGAATTGCCTCGTCAAGTCAATGCAATTCAAATGAGTCCCTATAACATATGTTTTTATAAAGAAAAAAAAAATCAGAAAAAATATCACATAAGTATTATTAACCCTTGTCCTGCTGAATAAATTAAAGAGCTACACACTTTTCAAATTTTCAGCCAATCTGATTACTTGATCCAGATTGTTGATATAAATTCATATACTGAATGGCAAACAGTGCAGATCCAGATCAGTTGGCTTCTGAAGAAGCCAACTGATCTGGATCTTCACTGTTTGCAAAAGCAGGGTATATCCGTACTCAAATACATGTTTTCATGGAGAAATAAGAAAAATTTAATAGTTTTGGATGAAAAATGTGTGTTAAGTTATGAAATTCTTCAAAATACTATTAGTATGGATTGTGCATGAAAATAAATGCCCCATAATGACATACGTATAACAGATGGACAACCACTGAACCAATTTCAATTTACCGTATATGCCCTAAGTATTCAGACAAATAGGCCTGAGCAAACACAAGAAATATGGATCTATATAAACAGATAAATATTTACTGACCATTTTTGTAGTCTCATAGGGAATACTGAAATTTGTTTAATGCTAAAAATGGGAATTCCATGCTATGTCATGGTCAGTCAACTTTCTCTGTATAGAAGTAAGGTAGATTTTGGAAGTTCGAATATTTAAAGTAAATATGGTAAAAACTGAATCCAGTGTAGAACAAATTATACTTGTAAGAAAAACATAAATCCCTGAAAGAAATACAGTGGTACTTGAACCTTGAATCTTATGATTCGAAGTCACGCAAACACTTCAATCTCCACATGAAAGCCTTTCCAAAACACTTTTACAAAACTTAATAAAAAACTAAGAATAAAATCCAATTCATATTGGTCAAACGCCTGATACATGTGCTGATCAGTATCTCAATGTCACAAAAATCACCAATTTTTACATGCAATAGAAAAACTAAATTAAAAATCTATGAATAAAATCCAATTCATACTGGTCAAGTGCCTGATATATGTGCTGATCAGAGTCACAAAAATCACTGATTTTCACAAGCAATAGCACATTAGTGGCAAATCTTCAAAACAATATCAACAACCATTTAGCTTCCTAAGCTAGAACAGGTCAAAGATGATCCATTAGTCTAGGATCTGGTCATACTCCATTTGAACCAAGCTGTGCAAAAAGGGGCTTAGGGTAAATGTCATAAAATTTCGAACACTTTATTCCATACCTTTTAGCTTAAATTTTAATTTTTATCCAGTTGTAACTATTGTTTCAAAAAATGCTTATTGGACTGACAAACAGTGTAGACCCTGACCAGTTTGTTTGTGTTGAGGTTTTACGGCCCAGTCAACCCAATGGGGTCATGTCGAGCGCGGTCAGTTTACTTAACCACACGTTTACTGGGCAGGCTTTGTCCTCTAAGCGGTTAACCAGTATTGTGCACATTCTTTCGCCAGAAACTGACAACTGCCCTTCTTGAATCAGCGGAAGGGAGAGAATGACCGTAGAAAATATTTCATGATCAATCTCCACGAAAGAATGTTGCCGACCTCGGCGGGGGTCGAACCCGCGACCTCCTGGTCTTCAGTCGGACGCGCATCCAACTGAGCCACCGAGGCCGGCAGACCCTGACCAGATTGCTCCTTCAGTCTGCATTGTTTGAATATGCCATTTTGTCAGAAACTTTGGTGTACAAAATTTTAGGAAATTCATCGTAATATACAGTTGGCTCTTGTTATCTCAAAGTCCAAGGGGCTCTCTAAAATACTTTGAGATATCAGTACCTCGACATAGATTTGCAGAATTGATGAAAAAATAAATCGAACAGCCACATTTCAGAAATGAATCCGTAATTTAACTCTTGAATTTAGAGATATATTGAAAATAATGTGGAAATAGGAGAAATTGCTCCTTTGGAGCATTTTCTCCTCTTTTCCACAATATTTTGTTATCCGTTGTTAGATTTCCATATTAAAACAGGGACCAGATTTTCACTCCGAGATAAGCGGTTATTAAGATAAGCAGGGTCGAGATATCGCGAGTTGACTGTATATTATGCAAACAAAGGAGACGCCCAACAGTTGGCAACTAAATCAAACTGTCCTATAATAGCTCTCAATAAATGGAATATCCAGATAAACATTTTACTATTTTTTTCTCCATGAAAATGTTATGGGTACTCATTAAAAGCCCATATTTCTCCAGAAATCATATGTTGTGGGCATTCAAGGCACTAAATTTTAATGTGTACCCACAACATATATTTTCATGGAGAAATAAGAAATATACCAGCCCCGCAACTTCCATATTTCTCCAGAAAACATATGTTGTGGGCATTCAAGGCACTAAATTCTAATGTGTACCCACAACATATATTTTCATGGAGAAATAAGAAATATACCAAAACAGCTTTTTCTTTTAATTTTCCGGAGAAAATAAGACAAATGAAATTGCATGTGACTCGTCTGCCGGGCACATGAAATGTCAAGTCTTATTTACGGTATACTGAATTTTTTTTTTTTTTTTAAATCAGAATGTTGTCTGTTGCAGTTGTGATTGGTGCTTCAGGGTTAACATTCAGATTAGATCTTCCTTTTTTTGCCAGAATACTCCAGACTAAAGCCGAGACTCTTCATTTTAGACTGCATGTCCATGACCAAGCTGATCTGGGTGTTCTGCATATTGTTTCATGTCCCTTTCTGAATGAAGCAGTCCTGCCTTATTTATGTTATGTTACTTAGCAACAAAAAATGCACAAACCAGTCTGCACATATGCACAGTTTAACCATGTTCTTAGCTGTCCCATAAATCATAAGAACCATCTCATACATGCATATCCCTTAACCCATTGTAGTCGGGTCACTAGTAAAAGGGTAAATGGCAAACAGTGAAGACCCAGATCAGATGCCGCAGAATGCGACGTCTGATCAGGGTCTCCACTGTTTGCAAATAGTTTAGCCATTTTTCTTTAGGAATATGTAAATCTCATAGCCGGACATACCTAAAATTGAAATTGGACTCTTCCAATATATAGTATGGGAGAGTCTATTCAGTCTACAATGGGTTAACCACAATAGCTCGCTAATCATAATTCTCACTCCTGTTTATTTTTAAACTGCAGCAACTGCCTTGAACTGGCTATAGAACATAACCTATTTCAAGATGACATACTTCCCCTACCTATTCGGACAGACAGATGTGAGCAAACAGTGTAGACCCAGATCAGCTAGATATCCCACAGAATCTGATCAGGGTCTGCAATATTTGCCACTTGTCCAGCAGTATTTAAACACATCAACAGGCAAAATGGAGCTGTTTCAAATTTTGGAATAAGAACGGTAAGGAGTGGAGGTGTCCCAATATTTAGGGAAAATATGGCAGTTCCAAGAGATTAGACCATCCAGAAAACAAGTCCAGTATCTAAACAACAAATTGATGCATACTGTGAGTGGGGAAATTAAACTCTATCCTGCTGATTTCACTTACAACCAGACAAGATTTCAGAATTACTTGTCCTTACTTTTTTTCTGGAAAAAAAATGGGCAGTCATTTATCATTTATTTTCATAAAAAAAAGGATGTATTGTCAAGCCCTGTTTTTTTTTGTTTTTCACCGACATTCTGTCATTTTCAGATGTTTACCTTCTTAGGCTTCAATCATTACAGCTTCACAAAACTGTACTTTGCAATGTATTAGGTAAATATACAGTAGTTTTTGGTATTTATTTTCACCAAAATATATCTTGTGAATACTCACTGGAATTGCTTCAATGAGGTGTACAGTGAAAACCTACTAGATAGGTTTTTAACCCTTGTCCTGCTGAACCCGGATACCCTGTTTTGCAAACAGTGTAGATCCAGGTCAGTTGGCTCTGAAGAAGCCAACTGATCTGGATCTGCACTGTTTGCCATCAAGAATGTGAATTTAAAGCAACAATCTGGATCAAGTATTCTGATTGGCTGAAAATTAAAAGTGGGCATGGCATCTTAATTTATTCAGCAGGACAAGGGTTAAGTTAAAGCAAAAATAACAAACACTCCTCTTATCTGGAGCTTAGTGCTGCCTGCCCTTAAACTGCCAATCACAACAATTGTTGTCTGCTTTGTCATCTGCTTGTGATTCTAAAAGTCATTTTTGCAAACAGTGTGGACCCAGATCAGACCGCTCCTCTAGGAGCAGTCTGATCAGGGACCACACTGTTTGCCTGTATGCAAAATAGGTTTGAAAAGTTTGCAAGAATATTCAGCAGACGACATAAACAGACAATATTTTCAGAGGCAAGTTTTCTTGGACATGCTATTAGTGCAGATTCAGCAGACAATAAATTGGTGATATTTGTCTTATTTTTCTTAGAGAATAGGATCTGACACTTCATGCAAACTGTCTTCTAAGGAGAATATTTGTTTGAAGTGTTGGATCCTATTTTCTAGGAAAAAAAAGAAAAATATTTCAAAATGTATTCTGCTGAAATTTTTACCCCGCATGCAAAGTGTTAAAGCAAAATTGTAGCAGCAGACCATCTAAATTTTCTTCATTATCTTTTCAGAGAATTTCATGTGAATTGTCTGCCAGATTCACATCAAATCCTGCCAGATTCACACCAAGCCTTATTTTCTCTGAAAAATACAAAAATTGAAAAAATCAAACTGTCATCTGCTGCAGTTGTGATACGCACAAAGCATTAACCAAGCTGGCTGAACCCGGATATACCCTACCTTTGCAAACAGTGTAGATCCAGATCAGTTGGCTTCTGAAGAAGCCAACTGATCTGGATCTGCACAGTTTGCCATTCAGTATGGGAATTCATATCAATAATTTGGATCAAATAATCTGATTGGCTGAAAAGTAGAAGTGGGCGTGGCATCTTAATTTATTCAGCAGGACAAGGGTTACTAAAGTACCCCACTAACTCTATAAATATTTTTTTAGGTTCCAATGATTGTTGTTGTTTATTTTTCACTACACACACTATTATTGTTGTTTTTCTCCCAAACCAATAATGAGAAATAACAGAGGCATGAACCAAGTTCATCTATTTCCTGTATCAGTAAAATGGCTCCAGATGAAAACACATATTTTAAGCAAGCTAGGTAAAATTTTCAGCAGACTAACAGTATGAAATATTCTTAGGAAATGAGTCTGACATTCGACTTTAAGAGTGAAAAAGGTTAACAAAAAATTTAACACCTGGCACTCTGGGTAAAATGTTTAGCAGACTACATACTGAAATATTTTTCTCACTTTTCCCAGAAAAAAGGTTTTGACATTTCATGCATATTGTCTCTTAGGAGACAGTTTGCATGAAATGTCAAATCCCGTTTTCTGGGAAATATAAGAAAAAATATCATCAGTGTGCTGGCTGCTGAATTAGCCCAGTGAGTAGTAAAGGTTAATATTATGCCTGGTTTCTCAATGAAAATATGCCTCACTATACTATAAGGATATAAAAATTAACGGCATTCCCAGCACCCTTTTCCTAGCCCACAGTCCAATACCGTAATAATCCTTAATATTGGGACAGACAGGCCTGAGCAAACAGTGTAGACCCAGATCAGATGCCACATTCTGTGACATCTGATCAGGGTCTACACTGTGTTTGCCACTCATCCAGCACTATTTTAGACACATCAACAGGTAGCAAAATAGACTCTTTCAAGTTTTAGCACAAGTATGGTAAGGAGTTAAGTTGTCCCAATACTTAGGTTAAATACGGTAAGCGAAGTCATATCTTTCAGCCCTACTCATCATAAGCCTATTGTAACTTTTTTCTACATTTAAAGTTATCAGGTTTTAACATCCCATCAACAATGTTTCTGTCAGATAACTTTCTATGAGATAACTTTCAGGTAGTGACAAGGTGTCAGTCTATGTTTTTGAAATATATCTAGAATTTATACAGCCAATACCAACATCATCCTGCGTGGAAGTGTAGACGGCCTGGATTGTTTTACGACCTTTTCAACAACTGACCAAGCTACTGTTGGGACATATATGAGAAGATGCTGGTTTTCCTGACATAAGCCTCATTCATTATGCATGAACAAATTCTGTCAGAGTAAATTATTCTAATTCACAGAAATCAATGACCAAATTTGTATGCAGGAAATGCTGGATGCAAACAGCCAAGGTCCTGGGACCAATCCTACATATTACAAGAGACTCTTAAGTTATCACACAGAAGCCAAAACGTGATTGAAGGATGGAATGTGAAAACAGTATACACCATCACGTCAAACCTGTGTTAAGCACGCACCTAAGTGAAAGACAAAATGTGGCTGCTTTAAGGACAGGTGCTTGTTTAACAAATAACACTTATTTGACTTTTAAGCGATCCATACATGTGGCCTCTTAATAAAAGTTAATGCTTAATACATGTATCTATCAATGTTTTCTGTCAGCGAGGTGATGGGGTGGGGTTGAGGTTGATGGGTGACAGTATTACCACCACCCTCCCCCACCCCCCCTCCCCCCCGCCCAGCCTTTCCCCCGAATTAGACAATTTTGAGTATTTTATTTCTGTGTCAAAAATCCTGCTGGTAGGCTTTAGATTTTTCACTTATTTTCCTGAAGAATTTCTAGCTCAGTTATCTAAATTTTTCATGTCTAATCCCCAGTGTATCCCTGCCACTCCCTCTCCCTCTTGGGGACAGTCTGGTAGGTGCATTATGGAGGAACACTAGACTTGATGATACAAAATACATATTTCTGCATTATTCTTTGTATTTTGTATCTAAAGACAAAACTGTCCAATAGCAAATGACTATTAACCCTTGTCCTGCTGAATAAATTAAGAAGCCACACCCATTTCTAATTTTCAGCCAATCATATTATTTGATCAAGATTGTTGATATAGATTCACAAACTGAATGGCAAACAGTGCAGATCCAGATCAGTTGGCTTCTTCAGAAGCCAACTGATCTGGATCTACACTGTTTGCAAAGGTAGGGTATATCCGGGTTCAGCAGGACAAGGGTTAATTTCTGAAGGTGTGTTCTGTATGACACCAAAACATATACTGCATCCATAGAAATATTACCTAATTTATAAGGAATAATGTCATTTTGTGGGCCAGAAAAAGGTTTCCTACTTCCAATAAGGCTAAGCATCCTGGGTAACAATTTCGGCAGACAACACTTTGAATTATCTTTTTTATAAAAAAAAACAAATTTGACATTCCAAGCAAATTGTCTCCAAATTTTAAGGAGGCAATTTGCTTGGAATGTCTAATCTACTTTTTGGAAAAAAGAAGGAAAATATCACCAATTTGTCATCTGTTGAATTTGCCCAGAGAGTTGTAAAGATTCATAAAATGGATTTTGCCTCCAAACCAATGATTACCATACTTCTCCTAATGATATTACATTTTCTGGTAATGAAGAGCATATACGATTAGCCTTTATCATTTCATCTGCAAAAATTTACACCTGTTGGGAAGTTAGGGAGGTTGGGGTGGGGTAAATGGGGTGGGGTGGGGAGAAGGCATCTAGACTCGTTAATGTTAATGATGAAAATTTTCTCTAAAGAAAATTCCAGATCAGGTGGTAATTGACTTGCTAATTCAATTTTAGTTTTTGCACCTAAACATAAGGGTCATCTTGAGAATTGTATCACTGACATGATTTCAATGAGGTAATGTTTGAGCTTGTTTCTAACACTCCTTGCCTATATAGCCAATGGTTAAACTCAGTGATTTATTCTGCAACAAATCACTGGGCAGAAGCACACGACGCAATCTGGCATCGTTCCGACGTCATTTATACAATTTGCTGACGTCAGTCATCGTTTCCACGGCGTTTGACAGTGTAACGTTGTTTTTCTCACGTCAACAACGTAAGAAATGCATGTAAACAACAGCATTACAGTCAAAACTGTTGGCGGGATTTATTTATGTGATGGTGGACAGTTGCAAGAATCTGAAGGATACAATTACTTTTTCGTCGTTTTCTATGTGTTAGAATCCAAATAGATCAGCTCTTGTGCCTGATTTGTTGAGTAATAAATCACTGTTTGTCGGTCAGTTGTAAGTAGATAAATCACTCGCGCTCCGCGCTCGTGATTTAATCTACTTTACAATTGACTGCCAAACAGTGATTTATTACTCAACAAATCACTGCTAGAGCTGATCTATTTCTTAATTTACATCACCTCAACCACTGTGGGTCATTTTATGTCATCTCCTAGAGAAAGGGAGAAACGGACAGAAGAGCAAGTAGATGTGAGGAAAGAGAGAAATAGAGGAGGATACAGGGGAAAAGGCTAACGGCAGTGCAGAAATAGAGGAGGATACCATAAAAGGCTAATGACAGTGCACAAGTAGCATATAAGAAGCCACTTGCAGTGCAGAAATAGAAGAAATACTATTTTCACATACTTGCCTGAACTCCCAACATTCAACATAAAATATCTTGCAATATAGATGATCTACAAGCATGAAAATGTGATAAATCAGTTATACCAGGGTTCTGCCGATGTATGTGTGATAATGCACTCGCTCTCCCTCATGCATTATCGCATCATACATGCGCACAAACCATAGTATAACTAAGACTTAAGCCCCCTTCAATTTCCTTATACTACCACCCTACCACCTACAATAAGTACCCACAAGATATCTTTTGAATACCCACTTTAATTAGAATTATTACATAGTGGCCAAAATTCCCAACATTCAGCATGAAATATCTAGCAATGTAGATGATCTACATACATGCAAATGTGACAAATCAGTTATACTATGGTTCTGCGCATGTACGTGCGATAATGCACTCACTCACGCGCATGCAATATCGCATCATACATGTCCATGAACCATGGTAATCACATATTGTTATGTAAGAATCTCTTGCTGCATACATTTGTATTCCAGAGAGTCACTTTCAATAAACTTGTAAACTTGAAAACAATGAGATGGAAGAAAGTCTCTTCTGTGGACTAATAAATACCGTTTTTCTTCTAAGTACTGAGACACATTAACTCCTTACCATAATTCTCTTAAAATTGAACATCTCTACTTGACTACCAGTTGATGTGTTTAAAAATAGCAGGATGGATGGCAAACAGTGTACACCCCGATCAGATGCTGCAGAATGCGGCATCTGATCTGGGTCTACACTGTTTGCTAAAGCTTGTCTGTCCAAATATTTAGTGTTATTATGGTTCCATCAGATAACTAATATCAGTGATTTCTGTCATGATATTCTGCATGGGTAATGCACATTAATTAAATGTGCAGTGTTGTAAAAGATTTGTGCAATACAAAGCATTACTGGTCAATCAAACGAATAATTTGAAATCATCCCTTTACAGAGGTGATGATAATTTGTAATTATCTCAATACAGAAGAACAGTCACACGGTGCTTAGACAATTATAGAGGTTCCATAAAGCAACAAAAATTATTCTGTGGTCTGAAAAAGAGGGGAGTACTTGAAAATATATTGTGGCAAATTAGCTCCAGATTATAAGAGGGGTATCCACATAACATTTTTCTTATTTTTCCATAAAAAGGTATGCTGTGGGTACTCATTATAAGTGCTTCACCGAGGCACTTCTATTAACCCTGGTCTTGCTGAACCCGGATATGCCCTGCCTTTGCAAACAGCGAAGTTCCAGATCAGTTGGCTTCTGAAGAAGCCAACTGATCTGGATCTGCACTGTTTGCCATTAAGTATGTGATTTTATATCAACAATCTGGATCAAGTAATCTGATTGGCTGAAAATGGAAATGGGTGTGGCATCTTAATTTATTCAACATGACAAAGGTAACATGCCCACAATATATGTTTTCATGAAGAAATAAGAAAAATATTATCAGTACATTTTGTTGAAAAGAAAAACTCTATCTGGAGCTGTGATGTAGGTACACAAGATCCATCGCAGTGAGGCAATTGTAGTGTAAAATATAGGAGTGCATATGAGTCCTTGTTTAATGACACGTCAAACCTTGTAGGTTATTTTGTCTCCCAGAAAAAAAGGAGAAAAAGGAGACAGAAGAGACAGTACAGAAGAGTTAAAACAGAAATAGTGGAGGGTGAAGAAAAAATGGATAGCCAGTGCAGTAGCGGAAGAAATATTAATGCTCCCTTTCCTCACCCCCTACCCACACTCATCACTTGCTTTAAGTACTGCAGGTCCTTACCCCCACCCTTTAACCTACATCTGGCTTAAACTGTAATTATGATAAACTATTCTTACATCAAAGAATACAGTGTAGATTTAGTGCACTCATATATAAAAGTACGAAGTGATCAAGATGTTTTCTGTCTTTCAGTACTTCTATTCACAGACTCATTCAAATTTTAATGTACTAATTAAAACCCTAAGTATAGACAGACATACCTAAACAAACATAGCAGATCCAAATCAGACACTACAGGAAAGAAAGTCTGATCATGCTCTACATTGTCTGCCATTCATCCAACAGCTTTTATAAGACTCATTTTTTGAGAATTATGGTTAGGAGTTAACCCTTGTCATACTGAATAAATTAAGATGCCACACCCACTTTTTATTTCTGCCAATTAGATTACTTGATCCCGGTTGTTGATACAAATTCAAATACTGAATGGCAGACAGTGCAGATCCAGATCAGTTGGCTTCTTCAGAAGAACTAATCTGAATCTACACTGTTTGCAAATGCAGGGCATATCTGGGTTCAGCAGGACAAAGGTTAAGAACTAATATTTTGGGAAAATGGGGTATGATTATCATAGATCCAGATTGTTCAGGTGCTGTTGGAGGCACAGATGCTTGGGGTAATATATATACACATATATTAGAGCTTGTCAGTGAATGGGACGTTTTTAAAACATTGTCTATTTTAAGTCTTAAAACAAGTTTCATTAGTACATGGGATGTTCTTTTGGGCCAGAACGCTCACCCCAAGCATCTGTGGTTGGAGGTATCTACATAACATTTTTTTTATTTCTTCATGAAAATGTATCTTTTGGGTACTCATTTGAATGGCTCAGTGAGGCTTCCATTGAGTACCTACAGCATATGTTTTTGT
The DNA here is from genome assembly GCA_964016985.1 of Anodontia alba. Taxonomy (NCBI): domain Eukaryota; kingdom Metazoa; phylum Mollusca; class Bivalvia; order Lucinida; family Lucinidae; genus Anodontia; species Anodontia alba. Next base: position 116,499,183 of record OZ024822.1, on the reverse strand, counting down.
GGAGAAATAAGAAAAAATACCAGCACTTTTCAGTTGAAAAAAGTGCCTTAACCCTCGTAATGCTGAATAAATTAAGACGCCACATCAAATTCTAATTTTCAGCCATGCCCTTTCTAATTTTCAGCCAATCAGATTACTTGATCCAGATTGTTGATATAAAATCACATACTTAATGGCAAACAGTGCAGATCCAGATCAGTTGGCTTCTTCAGAAGCCAACTGATCTGGAACTTCGCTGTTTGCAAAGGCAGGGCATATCCGGGTTCAGCAAGACCAGGGTTAATAGAAGTGCCTCGGTGAATCACTTATAATGAGTACCCACAGCATACCTTTTTATGGAAAAATAAGAAAAATATTATGTCGATACCCCTCTTATAATCTGGAGCTATGCCACAATATATTTTCAAGTACTCCCCTCTTTTTCAGAAGCCAACTGATCTGGATCTACACTGTTTGCAAAGGCAGGACATATTCCGGGTTCAGCAGGACCAGGGTTAAGCTGTTGCTATGATTAAGATAAGCACCCTTTTTGCAAGTTACAAATCGCATTATGGAGGTTAATGTACATGTACATGCAAACCTGTGAAGCTATTAGCTGACACAGAAAAATAGACAACATATTCATTACCCCAAAATAAAACTTCCTATCAAGAAAAAGCCAAAAAACATATGGGAACATAGTTAACCTTTATTACTTCCCGGGCAAAATTAAGAAACAACATATTTATCTTATGTAGGTCTGATTCTCATTCTTACCATCTGTATAGACAATCTGTATGAAATGTCAAGTCCTATTTTCTGGGAAAACAGATTTTTTTCTTTATTTTTTTTTTTTATTTTTTTTCACAAAAAGTTATCTGCCCATCTGTAAATTCAGCACTACAGGTTAAACCAGGATTGTTGACTGATGGAAAAAGAAAGAATGGAAACGATGATACACTTGAAAGAAAAAATACTAGGAAGTCCATTGGTGCATTATCTTTCTTTTACATTACTGTATTTACCCTAAGTATTCAGACACTTTACTACTTTCTCCTCATCATACTTTTCCTTAACCCTTGTCCTGCTGAATAAATTAAGATGCCCCGCCCACTTCTAATTTTTACCCAATCAGATAACTTGATCTGGAATGTTAATCTGTTTAAGTGTTATAAATTCACATACTTAATGGCAAACAGTGCAGATCCAGATCAGTTGGCTTCTTCACTGATCTGGATCTACACTGTTTGCAAAGGCAGGGTATATCCAGGTTCAGCAGGAAAAAGGTTAAAGTGGAACAATTCCATTTCGCCACCTGCTGACATGTCTAAAACCTGCTGGATGAGTGGCAAACAGTGTAGATCCTGAGCCATGGGAGCAATTTCTTTCCTTTGGAGTAGACCTTTTTTTCAAAAGGATGGCAAAATAATTTTGACAGTTGCCTGACCCTGAGAGTTTATCAGTAGCCCTTTACCAGGTAGTCAGATGGACTTGTTCAAATTTTAGGATAATGTGGTAAGAAGTTAATTTCCCACATGTTTGTGGTAACTATGGTAATTAACTCTGAAGAACTGGTTGACAGTGAAAGCCATGACATTGCAAAAATCAAAGCACTGACAGCACTTGTGGGTCGATTGTCTCGAGTGTGGGCTGGAAAAATGGTCCTGAACGGGGACTTAAGACCATTTTATTTAACCTTTTACTTCCTGTAGATGACTTATTTTGACCCAGATCAGATGCTGCATATTGCAGCATCTGATTTGGGTCTGCACTGTTTGCCAATGTCCCAAATGTCCCAGTCCAGGTTTACAGATAACCCTCTATCAACAGCACTCTGATGTCACAGTGACAAGAATTGCGCGGCTATAAATAAACGTTACCTGGATTTGGTCTAACACGCAGTTTGATTACATTGGTTCATGATAATCACGTAGATTCCTTAAGGAAATTTTGGTGTTTGTGATACTGTGGCTCGAATGTAAACAATCTACCCAATTATAATGGTAACAGAGCAACCAACCTTTCACATGGACTTTAATTACCTACTGGTATGTATCTTTAAAGCATTTTGATACTGTTTCTCTGAAGTAAATTAATTGCAATCCCTTGTGTTTACGGCTCTCTGCAGGTGACTTATTTTGACTGAGCTGGGGTCTTGCTGCATGCACAGAGGACTTATTAAGGAGGAGTATTTGGTGATAATTCTGGGATAATTTTCTCCAGTTCTCCATAAAAACATATGTTGTGGGTACTCATCAGAAGCGCCTTGGCGAGGTGCTTCTAATGAGTACCCACAACATATATTTTTATTGAGAAATAAGAAAAATTATCCCATAATTATCACCAAATACTCCTCCTTAACAAGTCCTCTGAATTGCACATATAATGAGGTTCATTTTCTTGGTTATTTCAAATGTCGTAAGGTCTCTTTTTCCTTTCTGTGTGTATTAGAAGTTGAAGAGATGCACTAACTTGTGAGTTAATTAGTCTTAAATGTTAAAAGTACCAGCAGAATTGTGGCAGACAAGTATATATTTTCATTCTTTTCTGAGAAAATAAAGCTTCACATTTCATGTCAGTCATCTGCTATGGAGACCATACACATGAAATACCAAGTCTTATTTGCTTGGAAAAATAATAAAATATATATACGAGGGGAGTTCAATAAGTTCGTAGAACTCGGGGTTTAACTCACAGATTGGAAGATGGTTTCAACATTATTTTTCAATATAATCCCCCTTTACTTCAATGCATTTGGCCAACTTTTCTTTTAAGCAGTCTATGCCTTTAAAATAAAAGTTGTCTATTTGGTCCTCAAACCAAGCCTCTGTAGCAGCCTTGAGCCCATCATTGTCCCAAAATCTCGTTCCATGCAAGTGGGACTTCAAATTTCGAAACAGATAATAATCACTTTGGGCCAGGTCTAGACTGTATGGTGGGTGATTTAACTGCTCGAACTTGCACTCATGAACAGCTGCGTGCAACTCTGGACTTGTGCACAGGGGCATTATCATGCAAAAGAAGGACACCAGCAGCTAGCTTTCCCCTTCGTTTTTCTTTAATAGCAAACCTTAATTGTTTAATGACATTGGCATAGTATTCTCCTGTAATTGAAGTACCAGCAGGCTTGTAATCTATCAATATAATCCCTTTAAAGTCCCAAAACACCGTGGCCATTACCTTGCTGGCTGATAGTTGGGTACGAAATTTCTTAGGTGGGGGTAAGCCAGGGCGCTTCCATTGCATGGACTCTTTTTTAGTATTTGGGTCCCAGTGGTGAAGCCAAGTTTCATCTCCTGTTACAAGACGAGTGTGAAAATCTGGATTGGCATTGTACACTTCCAGAAGTACTTGACTTGACTCCACCCTTTGCTTTGAATGTTCAGGTTTCTGGGTACCCCAGGGGTCAAGCTACAGGGCGACTGGGGAGAAATAGTCTCCCTGGAGGGCTCTAAGTCGCCTAGGAAGCCCAGAGGGCGACAAAAACTTCGCCCTCCGTTTTTGCAACTTTTGAAAAAGCTAGTACTTGGGCAAAACGAACTTTTTGTTTGGAAATTGAACAAACATGCAAAGGTAACATTCTGTTGAAAAAAGTTGTAAGATGTATCAGAAATGCTTCTGAATAAAAGTCTTATGTGATTTAACAAGTTTTGGAGGAAAACTGTTTACCTATTAAGTGACCAAAAGATCGTTTTCATCAATGTCATTAGTTTTTGTGGGTGTCCGTTTTTTCATAAATGAACCATTTACATGCTGAAAATTGGTCAGAAACAGCATTAAAAGTGCTAAAAACTAACTTTAGAAGTTGACATACACTTTAGTTAACAAACTTCTTTTTATCATTGTGTTTATAGCTTACTTATTAAGCCACAGATCTTGATGTTTTGACTGGATCTTCTGTAAAGGATTGTAGTTTCAAAAAAAAAAAAAAAATATGAATGAACTTATGTTTTCAGATAAAATGCATTTGCCCTACTTACATCTGTGTTACTTTGCATCATTTAATTGGTTTAGAAGTAAGAATGAACAGGTCTACAGTAAAATTAGTTTCCTTCTTTGTTAATTCCCCAAGACATTGCGGTAAAGTGAGTCGAGAGTCCTGAATGTCGCGCTTTCATTAAGGTGATAGGTAAACCGAGTCTTGACTTCTCCCTCATCCTATAAAACTTCTCCCTGTTATATCTGGAGGGAGAAGTCACTTCTCCCTAAATTTCTGAGCTAGCTTGAACCCTCTACCCACCTGTCAGATACTTTTGACATGCCTAAATGTTCATGGATTATAGTGTAAACACTTCCATTAGAAATACCACATTCTGAAGCAAGTTCGGCAAATTTGATTCGGCGATTGTTTAGCACAAGTCTTTCAACACGGTCGATCATCTCCTGGCTGATGACATCAGCAGGGTGACCTGGCCTTGGGTCATCTTCTAAGGAGTCTCGCCCACATTTAAATTCTGCTCACCACTTTGCCACCCTGGAATACTTTGGGCTACTATCACCATACACATCAGCCATACGCCGATGGATTTCTTTGGCCGTTGCACCCTCCTTAGTGAGGAACTTTATGACTGCTCTGAACTCAATATTCTGACTTTCCATTTTTGCCTATGGGTATAGGTTTTCAAACAAAAAGTAAGAGCAAAAAATGTACGTGTTGACTGAACGGCTGTTATCATTTAAATGACAAAGGTTTACACTGCACAAAAATGAACAAGAGCTCCGCCAAGCGGGGCATTATACGCCCATGGCTAGTAAAAAGATGTAGCACAAAAACTGGCTCCTGTTTAAGTCAGTGCTCTGGATATAAACTGTAAGTGGAATTACAAAAAAAAAAAAAAAAAATTAAAAAAATTTCATTGAGGCATATCTCTGCTGATATTTGGTGAACTGTAACCTAAGCGACCAAGCTGGCCCAGGAATTAAGGAAGAAGTGACTTCTCACTCCTGGGAAAATAGGGAGGTTTGCTGCTTCTAGGGAGAAGTGCTTTCTGACATGAGGACACACCACAGAAGCATGACTATGGCTGATTTGTTTTTCCTATATACTTCAATATCTGACCAAACAATAACAAAACAAAAATAAACAACCAAAAAAAAAAAAAAATGCTGCAAGAAGTTTTTTTGTAAACCTTGATTTTATTTTTGTTCTTCAAGGGAGCCAAATCAGAAGAGTATTAAAAAAAAATCCAAAAAGAATTATGTATACATAAAGATTTAATAATGGCAACCTTTCCTTGCAAATCCAAGAGAAGGAAAAAAAAAGAAAAAAGAAATAATCAATATCTTGCCCATATGACCAAAACTTTAGTTATTTGCAAAAAATATACCTATTATAAAATAAAATTTGCACACTATTACCTCTAAACAATATGTTGCAAAAAATTTACAAAAACTTTCAAAGGGGCATAAATCTGCAAATATTTGGAGCACTGTAACCTCAAAATCATATGTGCTGCTCCACATCATCGTGCAACTATTTATGAAGTTTCAGGCTGATCGGATGTAAACTATAGAACGATTTAGCCAGAAACAAAAAATTAATAGAAATTAATAGAAATTTTCAATGGAGTTTAACTCTGCTAATATTTGGTGGACTGTAACCTTGAAATAATATGTGCTACTCCACATCATGATCTAACTACAAATAAAATTTCAGCTTAATAGGATGTTAACTATAGGAGGATTTAGCCGGAAACGAAAAGTTTACTGAAATTTTCAAAGGGGCATAACTCTGCTTATATTTGGTGGACTGTAACCGCGAAACATTATGCGCTGCACCACATCATGGTCTAACTGTACATGAAGTTTCAGCTTGATTGGATGTAAACTGTAGGAGGATTTAGCCAGAAACAAAAAATTAATAGAAACGTTCAAAGGGGTATAACTCCGCTAATATTTGGTGGACTGTAACCTTGAAATAATATGCACTGCTCCACATCATGGTCTAACTACATATCAAGTTTCAGCTTGATCGGATGTTAACTGTAGGAGTAAGCCGGAAACGAAAAGTCAACTGAAATTTTCAAAGGGGCATAACTCTGCTAATATTTGGTGGACTGTAACCTCGAAATAATATGCGCTGCTCCACATCATGGTCTAACTATATATGAAGTTTCAGCTTGATTGGATGTAAAATGTAGGAGGAGTTAACTAGAAGTGAAAAGTTTACAGAAATTTTCTAAGGGGCATAACTCTGCAAACATTTGGTGGACTGTAACACCGAAACAATATGCGCTGCGCCACATCATGGTCTAACTACATACCAAGTTTCAGCTTGATCGGATGTAAACTGTAGGAGGAGTTAGCCGGAAACGAAAAAGTTTACCGACGAACGGACGACATACCCATAACATATTACGTCCCGTTTTTCAAACGGGCGTATAAAAAAGAAATCTTGAATTGTATAGAAAAATACCGAGTTCTACAAACTTATTGAACTACCCTCGTATATATATATATATATATATACACATATATGTCAAGATACGGGGTATTGGTTTAAAACCTTATTATGTGGCACAACTTTTAAACCTAATTATGTGTCATATATATGTATATATATTATATATACCCCACAACTAAATATGCCCCAGAAATTTCGTATGTTTATATACCCCATTATATCAAAGGTCTATAATATATACCCCACATCCTAAAAATGGTTCAAATTATGTTAACCACGCTCTTTTAATTGGACCCAGGGAGGAAGGATGTTTGATGAAAATTTGAAAATAGAAACATATTGGTTTTCTTCGGAAATTATTATACCGTAGTGCTGACTCATACATTAAAATCAGCTTTGGATTCAGGGTAAATATTTACAGGTATCAGTGCAAATATTTACATGTATATAACAGTACTTTGAAAGTGTCAGCGATATATATTAACCTCTTAAGGAACTGATCGAACCAGAGCCCAAACCTTATCCCCAATATCAGAGGGAAAGACAGACAAATACATCTTAATAAACAATACACGAAAGCATTGATGGAAAGCATTAATACACCTAGAAACTAATCTGTCATGCATTACTTTAGCTCCCTATAGATTGTAGTATAGTGTAAAAATGTTATAATTTATGAAAGGTTGTAATTATATACATGTAAATTACCGCAATACTCAACGATGTGAAACATTACAGACGTTATCAGAGCTATGTAAAAAATCAACTATGGTCGTCTGTTTTCTAGCCAGCATACATAATTACATGTCGCCATCCATAGCCTAGGCCGAACATACTATATCCGAAATCATCTATGTAGCAATGTTTCGTTCTTTTCTCCACTCATAACATTTTCTTTTGGCCCAAATTTTTCCATGCTTGAGTATCAAATTAATCTGTATTATTAAACCAGCTTATAATCCGTTCGATTTGAGAATGCATATTTCCAATCGTAAACAAAGAAAACTATCTTTTGTATCTTCTTCGTAGTACGACGAAAATATGAAAACGAAATGAAAAAATTCAAACGTGTACGAATATTGACAGCAACAAGCTCATTTCAGGTCAAATGGTCAAATTGGGGCTCCTACGGGAAAACTGCTCATTTCTATTTTAAATGAGCAAAACCCACATTGTTACATTCATTCTACATAGTACTTCCCAATAACACAGTTCTCTGCTGCAAAGTGTGACTTTGAATAATAATAAAAAAAAATGTGTGTGTGTTGTAGGGGGGCGGGGGGGGGGGGGGGGAATGTGAATCGTTTCATATAACCCCACTAAGAACCCAATAAAACTGGAAGAAAACCGATGTTCTTCGAAGGCATAAACATTTTTCAAAAAGAACCTCAAAAAGATACGCCGGGCTGGAGCCCGGCGTAAATAATTACAGATGACAAGCCAGTAAGCAGCTCTTTCCAAAACAGTTTGCAACTCAGTTACCTGAACTAAGTAGTTTGGAGTGGTAGAATGAGAACATTTAAAAGTTAATCAGCACCCAAACATAAAAAGACATCTCACCTAGGGTCATTCTCATAAAGAAAGTTAGTATAATTAGTCTTATAATGTTGGTATGTTTTTTTTTTTATATATACCCCGCCACACGATTGTGGCGCAGTAATATGGTATCACGTTAGCTGTCCGTGTGTCCGTTCGTCTGTCTTTGTGGATCTTTAGTGACTAGGCTTAGATAGCAAATTAAGTCATTAAGCTTAAATCAGATTGCACCACTCCGCCCCCACCGAAATTTCCCGACAATGGTCGGGTAGAGATAGTATTTTGTTACACCAATGTAATGACGAATATATTGAAGCGAAATTTCAATCCGAAAACATTTGGCATTTGTTAGTAACAAGGAGAAGGCACAATGGTGATGCTGTAAGTCAGTGGCGTGATAGCACAGAGAGAACAGTGCAAGGCAAATGGCCAAAAAGAAATGGGTTTTCCTTTTGCAAGTGAAACAAATATATATCCAATTAATAAATATATATCCAATTAGGCCCTTGTTTATTTTTAGACAAGTAAGGGATTAAGCTACGAGTAACATGACATCGTTTGGCTATTTCTACATCTGCTATCTGGCCAACGAGAATTTTTATTTCAAGGTTTTAGTTATCAAAAACTTTTGACAGACTGATTACGTTAACTTAACTATGCACTATAAAGCTATGTGCCATGGTGTCACAAGCTGCATTTTTTCAAAGCAAAAAGGTGATTATTTTCTAATTTCTATGCCAAACATAGATTTTGTGAGCTTTTGAGAACTGCCTCAGCGAGGGGGTTCTAATGGGCACCGACAATCTATGTTATGGGCACCGACAATCTATGTTTCATACAAAAATAAGAAAATCCAACCCATCCCGCAGCAAACCCCACTTTTCGCTATTTAAAGTGGGTTGGCCGGGGTTTTAACTCCATAGACTTGTTATTGTAATGACTGCAGCCATTCAGCTTTCTAGGTTACCGTCCAGCAATTATTAGTAGAATCGATATTTGCCTATTCTGCCATATTAATAACAAACTAGCTAAAATCCCTACTAATCACTTTTATTTTCTTGGTTTATTTTAGGACAATAACTAGATTCAAAAACCATTTCTTATTCTGATATTGGCAAATACTAACATCAATCAATTTCTTTTGAAAATGGGCGAAAATTAATCAAATATGCTAATCAGAAAACAAACAACAGCGATGTCACTTTTCTAAAAACCATACATATTTTTATTTCGCCTCCTTCGAAACCGTACTTTTAGGCTTGTATTCTCTTTATCTCTTCATGATAGAGAGAGAGAGTTAGAGGATGCTTTCAGCCTAAACGCCTGGGCCTGGCAGTTTCTTACCAATAAAAGTACAATAAACACATATATGCTGATATGACACAATTGTATTTTATCGAAAATTTGATATGCAAATTTCACAGAAAGAAATGGTATTCATAACTATAATGCTCAAAACCTATGCTATTTCAAAAATAATTGGTCATCAAACAATCTTGCATCTAAACTAAGTAAAGTATTCGCCATATACCCACGCCATCGCAGATAGCAAGGTAAACATTTATAAAGTTGCTAACTGTCTAAGTCAATCAAAACATTTTATTTTAGAGTGAGGAGTTTTCATTCGTCTTAATTTCGTAGTGTGGGTTCCGTCGCATCAATAAAAAGATGTGGAAATTTTGAAATACTTTTTTGTTTGATTGTATGAGTGCATCTCCATGAAACCCGATTAAACTTTCTAAACCGTTAATAGCAATGTACTGAGCCCGTGTGTGTATGTGGGGAGGAGAGGGAGAGGGTGGGGGTACTATGAATTTTGTCTGCTACATAGGTTGGACCCGAGCATCTAGGGTTTATCCAGAAAAACACACGGTATACGTATCGGCGTACCGGCCATTCCCCACAAAAAGTAGCTGTATAGCATATCTAAAAAATATTCCCATTGCTGTCTTTTTTGTAAATGTGTGGTTTTCAATTATTTTTCCTGTTTAATGATTGTATAAGTAATATAAGTGCCTTAAATAGTTTCCAACAGTAGCTCCGGTTTTACTTTAATGGCATTGAACTAATGCACAGCAGAATTAGAGCTTTTAAAACTAAATAAAACAACTGTGTTGAATAGAAGGTTCTAACCCCGAGTCTTACAATACCAGAAAAATACTGAAAATTTTGATAGACCCCCAAAATTAGTCAGTTTTGAAAGTGACTAAAAACTACTTTCAAATGGCCAATACCCCCAAAATAGTCTATTTTCTCCTACCCTCAAAACTAGTAAAATTCAAAAGTCTAAACCTCAAACAATAATCGTAGCTTATGTAGTAGGCCAATTAAGAGTACCTCCACACCCCGAGGTATAGAGTAAGAATTTCGAAGACAAGGATCAATGCTCATTTTCGTTTCTTTAATACCTTACAGCTTCTGACCTAGTGTACATGGGAAGCAGTTTTACTATTTATTCTATAACTCAGATATCTGACTTAATATATCAGAAATCTTGTATATCTGATATTTGACATAAGATATCTTATATAAATAAGATATCTTATATGCCAGTTAAGGTATATGCTATATAAGATATCTAAATTTACGTATAAGATATCTTATATGCTATATAAGATATCATAATTCTATACAAAATATCTTATATAGGATATAAGATAACTTATTTACTATAGAAGATATCTTATTTATTCAATTAAATACCTCATTTAGTATATCAGATATCTTATTTAGTATATCAGATGTCTATATCAATATACAAGATATCTTATTTAACAAATAAGATATTTTAAATAGTAAATAAGATGTCTTATATGTGGAATTAAATAAGATATCCAATATGATATATCAGACATCTTATGTATATTATATATATATATATATATATATATATTATAGGATATAAGATATCTGATATACTTATACAGATATCTAACATCCTATATTAGATAGCTTATATCCTATGTTGGATATCTGATATAATATATAAGATATCAATTCTGTATAATAAATAGTGAAACGGCTTACCAGCAAGCCGTTTTACTATTTCTACTATAAATGAGATATCTGGTTTAATATGTCAGACGCCTTATATAATATATAAGATAGATATAATAGTTGATATATTTTATCTAAATAAGATATCTAATATGTCAATTTAGATATTTCATATGCTATAAAAGATATCTTATATGCTAATTAAGATATATTAGTTGGCATATATCTAATATGCTATATAAGATATCTGAAATGCTATATAATATATCTCAAATAAGAAATAAGATATCTTATATATTTTATCAGATATCTTATATAGCATAAATGATATCTAATACAGGACAAGATATCTGAATTAGTATATCAGATATCATATATCCTATATTAAAGATTATTTGTACTTTATTTGCTAGATTTAACTATTCTAGCACTTTGAATAACATTAAATATTGCTACCAAATAAAGTCCAAGTATGCATAGAAAAGTTACCTAAGCATGCGCTTTAAAGTATAAGTCAGAAACAAAATACAACGAAAATATAGTGTAACTGCAACTAACAGTTACCTCTCAACAACAGCCACAAACTATAACAGCAGTTTTTGGTATCCTAAAAGCGCAGTTTTACTATATGAATGGCAACATAATAATCCAGCTATGAAGCTTCTTAGATCAGAAGTCTGAATTATATCTTTATGCTTTTTACGTCCTTACTTTATATATAAATATATATATATATATTCTTGATAAGCAGCTATATTGTACACCGTGAGCGTTAATTTTCAACGTCGAAAACTGACTTGGGTCCACGATAAGTGATATATTTTTAACGTTGAAAACCGACCGTTAATTAAGACCAACGCAAACGCGAAACTTTGATCACAAAGAGTCGAGTAAGTTTTTAACATGAAAAAAATGGCACAGACTACATTCTAACATAAAAAAAACTTAACAGCACATTGAAGATTAAGGTTTTGGATCCCAGATCTCTGTTAAAACAGACGGTAGGCTTTGTAATCAGTCAGTTGATTTCAGGCTTTCTCTTGCAGGGATATCTGAGCAAACTCCTATAGTGCAGATTACATCTCCTTTTCTTTGGGATCATTTGTTTCATTGTGGTTTCTTTAAAATGGAGTTCTACTCATGTATGAGCTAGAGGGCGTGAGAAGAGTTGAAAACTTAATTACTGCTTATGAAGAGTCTCAATAAGCCGAGACTCCCATTATCTAATCTGTAATGTGGTTTTTGTTTCGAAGGGCAGTCCTTTTGACGTTTATTTTGTCACGGTTTTGAAACAGTTTAAAGGTTTATATTCTCAGAACGGTGTAACATCTTTTTTACCCTGAGTGAGTAAAAATCATAACTCAAGTTTTGTTTCTCACCTAAAACTATGTCATTCGAAGACAAAGTGGACTAGTGGGCTAGTCCAATGTGTCTACTTGTTTTCCAGATTTTAGCAAAAAAAATGAAGGTGATGTTTAATTCACCTGTAAAAGCAGAACGGACAATATTAAAATTCAGAGCTCAGTGAAAAATGTGCAAGGCCACAGAATGTCTGCTGGTAATCTGTAAATATTTGATAAGTAAGATAACTGAACTCCACCGACGAAAATTTGGACTAAACCATGTTACAAACACTTTGATCTTTTTTTGTTGTTGGTAGAGCTCTGTGAGTGGGCTGAACCAATACGCAAAATCATTACCTGATGAATGGCAGTCATTAAACCATGACATAGTGATAGCTGCTGAATGCAGCTAATATTAAAGCTCAAAGCATGGTAAACAAATATCGAGAAGTTTAAAACATAACTACCAAACATACTCCAACGGAACCTACCCACACTATTAACCTCTTTAACACTGTTTAAAAAAACAGCAAATAGGTATCTCCTCTGATATCGCTGCAAAACAAAGCTTTAAATGAGCTAACCGATTATCAAATTAAATGAGTAAAGAAACTTACGAATTGACTGAACCAGAACTCACACATCTCAAATTTCAAAGGGAAAGATTGACAAATTATCTAAACAAACAATAAAATCACAAGTGATAAGCCGAGTAAACAGCTTTTACCCAAACAGATGAAAGCTAAGACTCGCGTGTAGGTTCTCTAGCTTATTTAGGAGTCATCATGGGCAACAATTAAAATCAACGAAAAGACTACGATGAAGCAAGGATAAGGAGTGGACAGTTGCGCAGCGTTGAGATACCTGGAGTTCCCTAGGGCGTCAATGATACCACTGAAACACTAAATCAAAAGAAGACCACCATAGACTTTGGGAGAACCCCGGTGGGCCAACAAACAAAAAACAAGCGTCAAGCCCCAACTAACCAAATATTTAGATTTACGGTGCGGCCATTACCGAGCCTGAATCCAGAGAAAAAGAACTGCAAGTAAAGAGGACTGCAAAGTTGTTAAGCTTGATTTGGTCAATCACCAAGCATGCAGACTGTCACATTACATCTACATTATAGCCCATACGTTTGAATTGCATGATAATTACCAAGTCTTCCATCAGTTCTAGGACCCAGAAGCTTAATCTTTAATCAAGCTCATAAGTTTTAAATGTTAAAATGTAGTACATGCCAGTGTTCCATGTTGAAAACTGATCCGACTGTTTACTGATCAAAATTAAACGAGAATCAGTTTTTCACGTGTGGGTGAGTTCTTAAATTAAGGGTTCAGAGGTCGGTTTTCAACGTTAAAAAAAATAACCTTTCCGTTAAAAAGTGACCCAGGTCAGTTTTCAGTGTTGAAAAGTGACAAGCAGGGTCATTTTCAGCAGGGTCAAAATCTTAATTACGACGGCATTGGTTGACGTGATGTTACTATGTGATAAATATCTAAGCGATCATCTGTTTTTCGTTTATTAAATTATGCACTTTATTACGTATCTGAGCAGCTGTTCTTGTGTTTCCCAACTCATTCTGTAGCTCTTCTATAACTTTTCCAGGATTGGGAGGGAGGCATCTTCTTGCCTCAGTAAACAGCCCCATTCTAGTAGATTTTGTTTGTTTTCATCTGCCGACCATCTCTTTCATTTCAACCTAATGAGTGACTCTGAAAATTCGAAGAAGTAAACTATGTTAATAGTAGACGATACATATACTATGGACCCATTTTTACTCAATCTTTTCCTTATCGTATGAACAGGCTCAATAAAAAAAAGTAAGAGAAAGTCCATGGAGTGCCACAATCACAAACCGCAGCCCTTCCCAGACACCAAGAGGAAGAGAAAACCGACGAATCCAAACAAGCACAAATCGAACAAACGTACGAAAAGCACTAAGATTAGCTTTCTCTTCCCCAAGTGAGGTAATCGCAATGCTAATAGGACTGAAAAACACAAGAACAAAATGACACACGGTACGACATGCAAAAATCGCCTCGTAGAATAAATCACAAAGGAACAAAAAGAAAGACTAACACCGGAACCACCGCCTTAGAACGGTCAGTAGAGTAAACCAGCGCGGGGTTTAAAGCACTTTTACAGCTAGCCAACTTCACCCTGGGTCCCGATGCTACTCTTAATACAGAAATACATAAAAATTCGGTTCGCATAAAGGCTCCCACCTCAGTCAATGCATCAAAACGAAAACATAAAAATCAAATTAATCTCTATAATAATCAAAGACGAGTACTTATGGCCAATTCTACTGTACTCCAGAGTTAATGAAAACCAATAGTTGAGCTACGGCGGGCCAGGCCAAAGACATATAATATCGTCAAGCCCCAAAAACCTTATTCTGCATATTATATCTTGTGTGATTTCCTAGCTTAAATTTATTACTAGAAAACCTATTTTGCGACTCTTCCTTGCTCACTTACATCAGTTTAAAGCGTATACAATACATGCTATATCAAACTTGCAACCGACGGACCAAAACTCACACCCGCAATGGGTTACATAGCACATTTATCGCTATTCTATTTCTATACAATTAAATACTAGTGTATACAGGCAATTATTTAGCTATTTTATCATTGTCCATGTAATCGTTATAATAACGGCCATTTTACAGTAATGCTCGTCTTGAAATAATCTGGAAATTGGCTTATTTAGAAAAACAGAGACTATCAAGAGCTTTAACTAACCGACCGGTTGGGTCAGCCTGTTTGAAAAGACACTGATAATCCAGCATGCTTCACGTTTCCCTGCAGCCGCCTTCTCTGGAAGCAAAAAGTCAAAGTATGGTGTTTTACACATGTGTTTGATGGTTTACAAGCAAAGATCCCTGGTTCGATCCTCAAGGAACAGCGCAGTTGGCAGCACAACAAGAGCAAAAGGTCCTAGATTCGATGTTTAGCGCAAGGTTCTGCCTTGTGTACTGAGCCAGAATCTTTATTAACATTATCCAGTACTTGTATCGGCTTTGAAACTGGTGTGGAGATATTGAAAAATAGCATAACTCCAAATACAATCATAATATTTGAACGAGTTTCAAAGTGTAACCCATTAATTTCTATTATACTTCAATCTGTATTTTGCACTTTTACTCAAATACCAATCGATGCAGATCGTATGATTGTAGGCAGGCATATTAGAGCATCTGTAAGTAGAATATAACGCAACGACAAAGGATAATGCCGATCCCTTGGCTTTTACATATTTACAGAAAACTATAGAGTTAAAGTTTAATTTTGTTATTAACTCTTTGACCTTAATATAATACTGAAATTTCCTTATCTTGCTGCATTGGAACTAACCGGCTATGTTAGAACATCTTTTTTGTTTCAGCAACTATATCTTGGGGTGCTTCAGAGCCCTTTATTTTCTTATTTGTTTTATTATTACCATCATTTTCTTCTTCAACAATGTTAGCATCTCTTTCTTCTCCACTTTATTCTTGTCTTCCTCTTGTTCTTCGTTGTTCTTTTTCACCTAGACAGAAAAATGATATTAAAAATCATGGCCTAGATAATACTTAGATCAGGAAACTTAAAGTACATAGAATTCTGACATTAGTTTTAGCAAATGCATACCCAAACGTAAAGTTTTCAAGTGCCTGATCAAGATAAAGTAATATTTTTAATATCAGTTGGTGCTACCTATTGTTTTAACGAGAGGTAGCATCAGAACTAACATTTAATTCTACTACGTATAAATCTGTAAGTTTTCTACTGAAGTTTTCAAAGCGAGTTTGCAGCCTCCTAATTAAGAAGGGATTCAATAAATCTAACTTTTCGGAGCAATTCAGAAAACTTATTAACTTTTATAAAAGAATTGGTTATAGCCTGGATATTATGCGGCAGACTGCATGCCTAGTTGTCAACCCAATCATTGTTGATGGCTATGCTTCATTCTTTAATTGCACGACGGCGGTTCGGGCCTCAGACTCAATGATGGCCTCTTCGTAAAACTTTAACCAGTGGGTTGGGGCTTGACGATATGTCTTTGGCTTGGCCAGCCGTGGTTCAACTATTGGTTTTCATTTACTCTGGCATACAGAAGAATTAGCCATGGGTACTTGTCTTTTTTTATTATATTGATTAATTTGATTTTTATGTTTTCGCTTTGATGCATTGACTGAGTTGGGAGCCTATATGCGAACCGAATTTTTATGTATTTATGTATTAAGAGTAGCATCGGGACCCAGGGTGAAGTTAGCTAGCTGTAAAAGTGCTCTACCGACCGTTCTAAGGCGGTGGTCCCGGTGTTAGTCTTACTCTTTGTTGCTTTGTGGTTTATTGGACGAGGCGATTTGTTGTATGTCTTTCCGTATGTCATTTTGTTCTTGTGTTTTTTAGTCCTTTAGGTATTGCGATTACCTCGCTTAAGGAAGAGAGAGCTAATCGTAGTGCTTTTCGTACGTTTGTTCGGTTTGTGCTTGTTTAGATTTGTCGGTTTCCTCTTCCTGTTGGGGTCTGGGAAGGGCTGCGGTTTGTGATTGTGGCACTCCCTGGACTTTTCTCTTACTTTTTTTTTCAATAAAACCGCGATGCCGAGTTTCGTTTTATTTAGTAGAAATTCAAAAGCAACCTATCAGATTTTTGTTTATGTTGCAATTCCAAAACCCGGTTGTTTTATCGTTTGCTGTGCGCATTATATTTGTTTTATTGTATCCTTAACCTGCTTCAACATAATATAAACAAATCCAGATTAAAAGCACTCCCTTAAATCTCTACAATGTATACAGAGAAGTGGTGTTTATAGGATTCTCATGACTTCTCATTTATTCCTAAACATGGATTACGGTAGTCATTAGACCTCAATAAGGCAGGTCTTACGATCACCAAAAAACTTTATTTTTGGCAGTAATAAGAAAATGATCGGATATTTCTTTAAATTAGATGCATTTATCATGCATATGAGGTTAAGATAAAACTTTTCCCTCCTAACCAACTAAACAAATACTCTTGGAACGGAATTTGTTATCCAAAACCAAACAACCCGCTTAAGTTTCTGGAATTTTTCACGCATCAACAGTTTTCTTTCCGAGATAGTTTTTACCTCATCCAAAGCGTAAATACTAACATCAGTGTGAGGTAAGAATGATGTTGAATCCTATTCGTCGCGACACTGTCTTCTTTTCTTGTGCAGCCTTAAGGATATATAAGGGGGTGTAAATATAAATTTCTAGCACCGACGAAAATGGCGGCTATTCCTATCCGATTTACAAGAAAGCATTATATTGCATAGGTTTGTTTGTTTGTGTTGAGGTTTTACGGCCAAGCCAACCCAGTGGGGTCATGTCGAGCGCGGTCAGTTTACCTAGCCACACGTTTACTGGGCAGGCTTAGTCGTCTAAGCGGTTAACCGGTATTATGCATATTCTCTCACCAGAAACTGACAACTGCCTTTCTTGAATCAGCGGAAGGGAGAGATTGACCGTAGAAAATATTTCATGATCAATTTCCACGAAAGAATGTTGCTGACCTCGGCGGGGGCTAAACCCGCGATCTCCTGGTCTCCAGTCGGACGGCGCATCCAACTGTATATTGCATAGGTATGATATCATAAGGTGCTGCCGGAATAATAAATTGTATTAAGCAACCCCGTGAGAGAATATAGGACAAAGAGTGTTTTCAAAGGAGAACCTTTCTGTAGAACATATTGAACTTCACTACAGTTTGTGTTAAGGGTCTGTGTGGCGGCCGTGTGAACGTCTTACTGTCCTTCATCATAGTAAAGACTGTATTTTCTAGTCCATTGAGGAACTTTGAAAATATTTGAGGGTCACTGATGAGGCCTAATTGGCCGAAAATCGCTAGTTTCAGTTTTTTTTCTTTTTTTTTTTTTTTTTTTTTTTTTTTTTTTTTTTTGTGGGCTTTGCCTCCAAAAGATAACCCTTTTATAGACATATTTTTTTGCTATGGCCGTTTCTTAGTTATATCGTTGCTCCTTCTGATTGTGCCTGTATGCTCTTGTTTACCCCGATCTTTGTGCTTCCTGTATCTTTTCAGACACATTTTCACATTTGTAGCTGATGTTTGAGGATAACTGTGATTTGTGACTGAGGGTTTCAACATATTTTCCACACATATCCATAACTGAACTTCTACATGAAAATTCTTTGGTACATGAATAATATCTTGAAAAAGAAGGTAAAAGAAAATTCCAGGTGCCACAATCATAAGCCGCAGCCCATCCCAGACACCAAGAGGAAGAGGAAACAGACAAAATCAAACCAGCGCAAATCAAACAAACGTACGAAAAGCACTACGATAAGCTCTCTCTCAAGTTCCCCAAGCGAGGTAATCGCAATGCTAAAAGGACTGAAAAACACAAAAACAAAATAGCACAAGTACAGATTTATTAAGTTGTCAGAAATTTAAAATATACATATTTAGAAAACAGGCCTTTACATAGATTTATACTTCAAAATGACTTATGAACTATTAATGACTTTGAATTGACAAAGTCAAAGAATCGAATCTCTGTCATATTTAGTAATTACCTGACTGTATCCACAATCATCCGGAACTGTGAGTTCTGAAAAGGAAAGTATAAGTTGAATGTGGGAACACTAGTTTAAGTAGCAGATCTGAGACTTGATTAATTTTACAAACATATAAACTAATTTCCATAATGTTTATGCATTTACTCGCAATTTAATAGGTTGAAAAAATTCCTTCATATCTCGATGAAAGGCAGATTAGACGTTAAAGTAGTTTACCCGGCACTGTACACATGCTTAGCTGCGTGATATTAAAGAGCACGCCAAGATAACTGACGTTAGGTCATTTGTTTCTGAACATAGATAACAGGCGTTAGTTTAAAAATTTGCCCTCATATGCAAACACTTTCGAATGATGCGAAATAAAATGAAAAAAAAAAAAAAAAAAAAAAAAAAACTTTCAGCGCTATTTTGTTTCCTGAATTAGGGGTTCTTAAGGGATGATCTTTCGATGACAGTATTACTCCGCTGAGCGTTGAGATAAGGAGATTATTGCAATATAATTTAAAGCCGAATAAATGTTCATTTCTTGCAGATATCTTAGTTCTCTTGCTCCTTTTTCAGGTCCAAGTGGTGAGAAATTACATAACAAGAATTGAATGTCATTCATTTGTTTTGTTTTATCGAGGTATGAAAGAAGAAACCGAAGTGCACTTTGTATGAAGCGCGAAGTGCTTCACACAAAGTGCACTTCTGTTTTTTTTTTTGTGTTTTTTGTGCTTTTTTTTAAACCATACCTCGACGAAGCAGAAAAAATAAACAACTAGTTTTAAAAATAAATCATAGCAAGAACTAACCAAACAAATAATTTCACGACTCTCACACTATTCTAGCCAACAAGCTAGATTGAGTTAATGTTAGCAAGGCACTACAAGAAGAAACAAAGAATCAGCTGACCAATGGTCCTACACCGCTCACCTGAGTGCTGAGTATTTTTTTTTCTTTAAATGAATTTGAAGATCATTATTGAAGACTGTTTTATTGGAAGCCAGGCTCACGTTTTGGAGCTTTATGCTCCTCCTTAGGATCATGAACCCAGGGGTCTGAGTTTATTCGCTGCTTATGTAAAATTCTATGCTAAGGTCGAAGCTTCATTTACTCATTTAGTTGATTGCAAATACAAAATTAAAGTTCACAGGCAACAATTGTTTCCAAAATATAACAGTTTCCACCTTTTTTCCCGTACAAACGCATATGCGACCAAATTTGACCTTGATGTAAATTGTGTCAAGGTCAAGCCAGTCAACATTTGAATAAACTACAATGGGCCCCGAGACCCCAATACAACATACCAAGTTTCAAGGCAATCAGTCCGTTGGTTCCGTAGAAGGGATTTTCTTTAAATGAATTTACCGTATACAGGCATGGCAGCCATATTTTTAATGTGACCAAGCTCCTATTTCTTAATTTTCATTTCCTTGTTCCTAAAAGCTTTTCTATGAAATTTGGTTACAAATGGCCCAGTGGCTGATGAGAAAAACAAGTTTTAATTTTCAACCAGGATGACATATTGCTAAAGGAATGACTTTGACCTTGAATACTCATGTAGTTTCATTTACTTATTTAGCTGCCTACATCTAGAAATTTTCATACCACTGGCTGGAATAGTTTCCGAAAAATACACAGTTTTGACTTTTCCCGTACAAAAGCCTGTGCGACCAAAGTTAACCTTGGCCTAAAATAGGTCAGGGCCATCCAGGGATCATAATTTGAATAAATTATAATAAGTCTTTGAGTCCCCAATGCTATATACCGTTTCATGATAATGAACCCACTGGTTCCTGAGAAGTAGACTTTTAAAGCTGAGAAGAAGATCTTTAAAGGGTTTTGATCTTATATGGGCATGGAGGCCATATTGGTCATGTAACCAAACTCATATTAATGTTCATTTTCTTTTTCCTAAAAAATTTCATATGAACTTTATTTACAAATGTCTCAGTAGTTTTTGAAAAAAAAAAAAAAAACAAACAAGTTTTAATTTTCATATCTGAATGGCCTTAGGCCAAGGTCAAGTAATGACCCTGAATACTCATGTAGTTTCATTTACTTATTTAGCTCATTACATCTACCAATTTTCAGACCACAGGCTGCAATAGTTTCTGAAAAATACAAGGTTTTGACTTATTTCTCATACATGTCTATGCAAACAAATTTGACCCTTAGCCTAAAATAGGTCGAGGTCATCCAAGTGTCATCATTTGAATAAATTATAATTGACTTGAGTCCCAAATGCTACAAGTTTCATGATAATCGGCTTACTGGTTATGGAGAAGATTTTTCAAAGTTTTAATCTTATATGGGCACGACGGCGGGGTCGTGTGACTAGGACCCCGCGAACAAACTTTCATTCCCCCGCTCCATGAATGCTCAATATGAAATTTGACGTCAATCAGCCAAGTGGTTTCAGAGGAAAAGATGTTTGAAAATGTAGACAGACGACAGACTACAGACGACAACAGATACTAGTCATACTATAAGCTCACCAGAGAGCCTTTGGCTCAGGGGAGCTACAAATAAAAGTGATGAAATAAATGAAAAGATACTCACATTTCAATTCTTCCTTGAAACTGGTTATTGTGTCCATTTTCCATGGCAATCAACAATGAAGCAACGTTGGCTCTTTCCAGTATGGAACTCTGCATTCGATACACACCAGTGTGGATAATATGGCCCATATGGTCCGCGAGCATTTTCTGCTTCGAATCTTACATATCCAGGATCTGAAAATAGTTTGTTCTCTCATTTCTGTGCTAGGCTTAACAACTGCATTCATTTAAGATCTGCATCCCCTTAAATTTGTTCACACTACTTTTCAGGTATTGACACAATTTTACGATATCTGCGATACTCCCTAACATGCAAGATATAACTAATTTTAAAGCCTGTTTTTCTTCACAGGAAGTGTAGTCATAGTAATATTTGTATTTTCAAGTCCTGTAGGATCACTGTGCCGCTTTTGTAATGTTTCACAATAGGCAATAAAGGAACATAATTTGGTGAGTGCTTATTGAGAGACGATTGTTTTCTCGTAATTTGCAGAAAAATAAGATCAACCATAAAATACATAATAATGATAATAATAATAATATTATCTATGCAATAAAAATTCCATAAAAATAATTTTGTGCAGGGGGTAAAGGTAAATGGAATGGGAAGGACGATGCTATATGAGTGTGGGATATGAAAGCAATATTTAGTAAAGTATAAAGTTTCGGCATTTCATTGCTTATAAATGTGCGTTGCTTTCGGTTCTGTGTTTTAAACAAATGACTGAGAAACAGAAATGAACTTACTAAGAACACCTAGCAGGGCAGCCATATATATGTGAATCAAGCAAATGTAGGTAGGAAAATTCTCAGGTACATTTCAATTCCCACTTCCCAACCAGACACCATGAGGGAAACAGACAGTACAAAAAGTTACATTACCAACAACTTACCAGCAGCAGCCAGGTGAACAACTACTTCCTTCGTATGTGGTCACCGGGCTAACCTTATCAAAATAAATAAAGTCCCAACCACAAACAAAATGACGAGCAATACATAAAACAAATAGGAACGTAAACAGAAGTGCCGTCTTGGGACGGTCAATAATTTCACTACTGGATGGGTTAACCGGTTTATAGTCTACAACCCTCGCCCTTAGATCTGTCTCCGTTCATAAGGCATTTATCTGTGCGGTTTGCATTGGAAAACGTCCAGCGTTCGAACATCAGTAAGGTTATATTAAATATATATTGATTAAAGAATTTATATCCTTTAGGCCGATATATTGAATGACTCAAAGAGGAATCAGTCGTACCTTTAAAGCAAACCCTAGAGAGCTGATAATAGCTAAGATTTTGATGCACCAAAGATTCGGTTTGTTGAAAGTAGCGAATGTTGAAGTCGGTGCTCTAGAAGCATCCTTTTGTGCTTCTCTATTTGCCAATATAAAACGTGTACTTTACTAACCCTGTCTTATTTTTCTTTCTGTTGATCGATAAAGGGTGTATGGTTTTAAATGTTGTATTTCCTGTGTAACATCATTTCTATGTTTGTATCTCTTGAAGTCAGAAAAGTTTTGCAAATTTTGAACTACAGTACTAACAGCAGTTACGTTCGTGCATCGGTGCGTACATGCGTGCGTACGTGTGTGTGTGTGTGTGTGTGTGTGTGTGTGTGTGTGTGTGTGTGTGTGTGTATGGCTTTCACACTACCATCCTCTGTTGGTATGCGAGTATACACAGCAAGCATTATTTATATCAAGTCAAACAAAGGCAACTACATCCAATATCCTGTTAAACTGAACATTTCGTCAAGCATTGGACTTACTTTAGTAGAGGATGGTCTAGTTTGATAACATATGTATAGCTTACTGTCACCAGGACTTTGGATATTTTGTTAATAGTGAATTTGTGTGTTACTTAAACATTATTTTTTTTTTTTGTATAACAGCAACTCAAGCGATGTTCAATAAATTTACAAAGCAGTTCCAAGCTTACCTGAGCAGTTGCTAAATACTTTATTAGCTGTCTAGTTCTTATTCTTTTGTGTTGCTTTAGATCAGGGCAGGCATTTGTCACTATACGCATTGCCTCGCATCCACCTAAAGGCTTGATACTCTTCCTTAAATGACACAAAAATAATATTTCAGCAGACTTTAATGTGAAACCTTAAACTTATTCACATCCATAAAAATAATATTTCAGCAGACTTTAATGTGAAACCTTACACTTTTTCACATCCATAAAAGTATTCTGTTCCAGAATTTATTTAGAAATGTTTTTTAGTTATTTATTTTTATTTTTTTTATTTTCTTTTTAATTATTTCATTTACGTTTCTTTCTCTGTAATAGTACATTATTATAAAACTATTTGATGATGATAGTATGTATAATAATGATAAGTATCATCATTATCATCATATTTGCTATTATCATCATTGTGTTTATAAACCCTAGTCAGAACTGCTAAAATTTAAAATGTGATATAGTAAGACTGAGGTGATATCAAGCAATAATAATAATAATAATAATAATAATAATAATAATAAGACAGGTATTAATGTCTCGTTAAATGAATTTCTGTCAGGTAATTGGGCTCACCAATATGACATGTAGCAGCGTCTCTTTGAATACCTGTCAAATAATCAGTCGAATATTAGATATTTTTTTTATCAATGAAAGCAAAACAGAGGTAGTTTCACTCAGTTAAAATCACACTTGTTTCAAATATGTCAAACTATTTGTAAAGCTGGTAAGAAAGGTGATAAACAATGAAGACGTCAGGTTGAGTTCAGTGATGCAACCACATAACATTTTTCTTATTGTACATTCAAAGTGCTGGCGAGAAGCGATCGAGTTAAAGTAATGCTTGTATCTTATGTTACTTTTTGACTGTTGTGTCTTATGTAATTCTCTTTGAAACAGAAGTCATCTGTTTTTTTATTAAGAACCCTGGTCGCAATCTCATTGAAACTCATACTGTTGTTGCAATTATTATCATTGTCTTGCAATGATGCTGGAATCTCACGTTTCATACCCAGATCTGTATTTCGGTTTATTGCAAGGTCCAAATTGTATGGCAGAATATGTTTCGGGTAAATTTTGTTTTTGGTACACCAGTGCACTTATCATAGATAATTATTTCAGTTGTAGCATTTAAAAAACTATGTTAAAGGATTACCTGCCAAATATGTACGGATTGTTATTCGTCCTTTTCTTGAGGAGGTAATCTATTCCTTCAAACATGTCAGATGTTAAAAGTACAAATACTTTTTCTATCGATCTGTGGATTTTCCACGTACCTCGACGACACGCATTCTAGAATGAAACAAAAAAAAAAACATGCAGAAGTCTATAATTTAATCTCGTCTTTCATTATTAAGTAACAAGTAATTCACTTAAAAAAGCCAAATGCTACTATATGTAACTGAGCACCGAAAGAAATGAAATTATTTACACTACTCACTACGGATTAGTTTGTGTAAGTAGACAGTAGAAACCTTTGGTGATAGGGTGTGAAACTATGGAAGCGTCCTAGAGCCAGGTGAAAAAAATACTTAAGTCGTACGTAGGAGAAAGTAACTCCTACGTAGGAGATAATAACTCCTACGTAGGAGTTAGTAACTCCTACGTAGGAGATAATAAGTCGTACGTTGGAGATAGAAACTCCTACGTAAAAGATAATAAGTCCTACGTAGGAGTTACCAACTCCTACGTAGGAGATAGTAAGTCCTACGTAGGAGTTAGTAAGTAGTAAGTCCTACGTAGGAGTTAGTAACTCCTACGTAGGAGATAATAAGTCCTACGTTGGAGATAGTAACTCCTACGTAGGAGATAATAAGTCCTATGTAGGAGTTACTAACACCTACGTAGGAGTTAGTAACTCCTACGTAGGAGATAGTATGTAGTTATAAATGATTCAATACGAGTTTGAAATGAAGATCAATAGTTTAAGAAAACAAAACTTATTGATTAATTAAAAATGTAATATATTTAGTGAACGATAATTCAGGAACTCCTCACACACACACACACAAGAAAGGGTTTGACATTTCATGCAAAGTGTCTCTGCTGGAGTCAAATTGCATGTAATGTCAAATCCTATTTTCTTGGTAAAATAAGACAATTATCACCAATTTATCGTCTGCTGAATTAGCCCAGAGAGTGGTAAAGGTTAAGGGTTAACTTATTTTACCCCAAATATTAGTTTTACAGTTCATGCAAACTGTCTCTATTGGAGATAATTTGCATGATATGTCAAAGCCTACTTTCTGGGAAAATGACGAATATCATCAGTTTGTCCTTGATGCATAAATGTTGCCTTACAATCATTTTTCAGTTAACCAATCAAACTTAAGAAACAGATTAAAGAATTGCAGTGACCTGTCTCAGATAAAGGACACTTGTGTCAGATTATGAAAAAAGGAGATTGTGTATTATGCAAACACGAAATACCCAGATCAGACAGCACATCTGCACATTCTGATCAGGATTTTCACTGTTTATCAATGCATTTTACAGCAACTAGTGTTTCTTTAGGTACACAATTAAAGATGCCGATTTGTCTGCTCGGATTCTTAGATCATTACCGTAATGGTTCTTTTCAAATGTTGATGTTCCTTTGATGTTTTGACAACTTTGTTTTTATTTCATGGGTTATAGATCAAACTATAACCTTGTCCAGTGGCCTCCCAGCAAACACCCGACGTTGGATCAACGTTGGAATTTGGTTGGATTCTGGTCGCGACGTCGCCGACCTAAATACAACGTCGGAACAACGTTAAATCGGCGATGTCAGGTCCACGTCCAACTCCTACGTCGTATCAACGTTGGATATTGGTTGGATTTTGGTCGCGACAGGGGCGACAAAAATACAACGTCTGTACAACGTAAAATTGTAATGTCAGTTCGACGTCTGATTACAACGTCCTATCGACGAATAATTACTTGATTTTATATAAGTTTTTAAAAGGTCTTGAAAAAAAAAAAGAGAAAAACTCCATGAACCTACTCATCCGCTCGCGACTTCGTAACCGCTAGACTGGTTCCCTGTCGTTTGTATACTGGTCGCACAGAACAATTTTGATTTTAAGCAGCGTTTAAATTACCAATACGAAAACAGTTTTAAATTTGAAAGGTCAAAAGAAAGAGGAGTTTTCCAATCCCTGAGGATGCAAACGTCAGCTCCTATAAATAGATAACTATGATTTACTAGATACCGGTCGTGATGTACGAAGACTAGCGGAACATATTTGTGGCAGGAAACCAGTCTAGTTTACCCTAACGGTGTGACGTCATTAATTTATACTCTCAAGCACTTCGAGCGGAAGAAATATTTTCATTATTTAAATTGAATATACATTACAATTCCATTTTACGCAACTAATTTATATTGTTTTATTTATAACAACTATTTAAATGAAAAAAAAGAAGTTATATAAATATTTATTTGTTTAGGTCACGTTATTGAGATTACCATTGGATGCGCGCGCCATTTTGCCACGAATTTCGAAGAAAGGAGAAAGATTATAAAGGTGAGAAATGTAGAATTTCGTTTGCCTGTTCCCGATTTAGCATTTAAAGCAAATGCGTATTTGTAATGTACAACGGCACTATATATATACCTATTCAATATATACCTACTATTTGTATTATCTGACTCCTCCGTCTTCACTTGGCCATTTAACTGACAGTTCAGCTTGTGGCTCACCCGCCAAGGTCGGCAACATTCTCTCGTGGAGATTGATCATGAAATATTCTCTACGGTCTTTCTCTCCCTTCCGCTTATTGAAGAAGGGCTGTTGTCAGTTTCTGGCGAAAGAATGTACACAAATACTGGTTACTGCTTCAGAAGCCTGCCCAGTAAACGTGTGGTTAGGTAAACTTACCGTGCTCGACATGACCCCATCGGGTTGACTGGGCCGTAAAATGTCAACACAAACAAACTGCAACAGCTAATAAGGTAATTGTCAGTGTTTTTAGTTGGGCAAACAAATCAACACATGTTTTTTCAGGTAAGCACAGGTGCATGTACATATATCAATATGTTTGTCTAAGGAAATAAGGTTATAACTGCCTGACAGAGAATCAATTAATGAACCAAAGTGAATTTTTAAGTAAATCATTTGCCCAATTTCTCTTTCATGTCGTTGACAAGTCAATAATTTGAAACCCCAGTCCCTAGCCTCTGGGTACATACATTGCAGAGCTACAATTGAACCATATTTTGACAAATTTTTAAACAGAATACCCTGTTCTTATTGCTCCTAGGTGTACAAACTTCCCCCAACCCTTGGCTGCATGTGCACGTGGTTTCGTGAAGTCTCAAAACTTGAACGTGAACAGGTTACTGGCAAAATGTAAGGGTCGGAAACTCGTGTCATATCCAGTGGAAGAATTAACAAGGTGTCTCTAATACTGACAGCAGATAAGTACAGACATCAAGCATAGAAGTTGCAATATTTTTGTAGATTCTGAGTCTCTGACCAAAACTTTTTAAATTCAGATTGAAAACAATTTGTCATTACGTATACAAACCCAAAAGTGCATACATGAAACGGCAAAATGCTGGTGTATAAATGTTCACCGAGTGATTTGGTTGGTCTCCGGAAATTTGGTTGCTTTTTGATGATTCGGTGCTTTCAGTTTTTAAATAACCTGCTTCTGTTGGATAAGAAAATGGCGGATAGCTATCTTTATGACTAATGCATAACTAACTTTTAAAATATCTTTATTTCAACAATTTTACCAACATACGGATACAACATAATTCTTCACGAAACCAGACGCCTATGGCTGCTTAGTGTGCAAAGTCACATTAGCCAATCACGTGATTTAAATGATGGGGTACACACTAAAATGCACTAGTATTCAGACATCAGGGGTATCACGTGATTTAAATGATGGGGTAACACTAAAATGCACTAGTATTCAGACATCAGGGGTAAGAAAATCAATTATAACTTGCATAATACTATGACAGTTTTAATGAGGTAAAGTTCAGATACAGTACCTTCTCAAATTATGGGACAAACTTATATTGAAGTGTTTTTCATTGGCATCAAGTCATTTTCTGTACTGCTTCATTTGCTTGTCAACTGCTTTAAAAGCAATCATTTTAAAAGCAAATGCATAGCATACATGGATTTCTTAAATTCTTTACGGGGTAGCTGCTTCAAATTTCATTCAGTTCTGACAAGTATTAACGAAATTATCGACAAAAATGTTATCTGAAGTTAGCATTTTCTACTGAGTTTTCCCATTCGAAGTCACATGATGTCCACTTTGAAAACAGTTACCTCCCCAGGGCTGCAATGTGTGCAAAATCATCCACAAATTTACAGAGTTCTGGCAGACTTGGGCATCAAAGGCTGAGATTGAAAACTGCAAATTTCTGGCAGTTTCAGTCTTGAATGTTGCAAAGTTATTATATATAGCAGAGTCATGGGCAAATAATCAGTGCAAAGCTAGTGCTCGACAATTTGTCAGGATCAACTTCGTCCAACACAATACATTGTACTTTGTAGAAAGCAAGCTGCAACATATTTTCAAAAAGCTGTGTTCTTTTAATATAACATCGTAAAAAAAAAAAAGTGTGGCGGTTGAAAATATTTATACTCTATTTGAGTTGTATCTTTAACGGTTAACATCTCCATTCATGCCAAAGTGTTTTTCGACCGTAACCCGCGGTTTCACATGGCTGTTAAAAAGACAACCTTTAAAAACTTACTTTTCAGTGTCCAAGAGTGCCAGATACTGTTTTTCTGATTGTTGCTAAACATCAAAAACTATTTGGTCAGATGTAAAGTAGTGGAGAATGGATTGTTTTTTTTTTGTTTTGCTTTGTTTTTTTTTTTGTTTTTTTTTTTTTTCACTTTCAGTTCTATTAAAATTTTTGGGTAGTTTTGTGAAATTTTGTTCATTAGCGGACATTCAGTAAATCAAGGGAAGTAACCCAGTGAAGAATGATGGATAGCGATGAAAACATACACAAATTTTAAGGCATGGATAAACTGTTTCCATACCTAGGAAAGACAAATTTATTCAAGAGTGTGGGACTACATGTACATTAGGTTCCAGAAGGTTCGCGATGGACCACCAATAAAATCCTATCGACATTACAACACTATTTTTCCAGCTATGCAGTAAATCGTATGCAAACAAAGGTAAAGTAAATGATCCCCACCCAACCGATTTGCATTAACGAAAGATAAATTTAGATATAGTGAATGACTGAATTACCAAAGTGGTGATGTAGTGAAATGATTTTTTTTTTTTTTTTTTTTTTTTTTGCATTATTATGCTGAAAATTTTGGAGTGTTTTTTTTTTTTTTTTTTTTATTTAATGTATAAATAGTAACCATTGAAAGTTACTAAGTACACTACAAATATGTACATAAAGATAATGCAGTTTGTTTTGTTTATCAAAACCCAAGAGTTAAATGAGTCATAGAGATGATATGTGTAATTCAAAAAAGTAATTGTACAATAGGTAATCAATCGTTTATGATTCTCCGATAATCAATTGTGAAAATTTTGTCCGATTCCCAACACTAGTACCAGAGAGGATAAGCTTACAAGATCATGTATCAGTATCAAGACTGGAATGTGATATATGAGACAGATTTATCCCTTTCAGGCATTCACATTAATAAAATTTCATGTCCATTCTGCTTCTGTCTGTCAGTGCAGGCGATTTGTAGTTTGTTGCACCACAAATTTATTCTGAAGCAATCACAATTTGCAAATAGAAAATAATGTAATGCGATGAAAAAACAACACACATTCTACTCACGCTGATGGTTTGAAAAGTTTTTACTTTCACTTTAAGTTTACTAAAACTCAGCAACATTTGGACAGATTTAAATTTGATGAATTGTCTTTCAACATATTTTCGACTAGCTGTTGCATTCGATGTCGGATTAGGCGTTCAGTGGTTTTAGTCAAAATGTCATTGTGGTATTTCCCTGGCAAAGCTCCTATGTCCCAGGGGGGTGTGGGGTGGGGTGGTAAATTGACATTTTTTGTTTTGTACATTTTCAACAAAGTCCACTAACTACATGCAAATGACCTATTATTATAATAGATGCATATACAAGCATTGGTCAACATGTTCAAAGGTTGATTGAGCATATACATGTACATTAATATTAATTTTAATTGAACATACATGTAGAATATTTAACATATAACTTCAGTTGTTTAATATGTTACGTTTATGACATGGGTGGCAGGTCGAGGTGACCTGAGGCTTTATATTTCTAATCTTTCTCTTTAACTGGAGGTTGGTGCACTTCCCTTAAGTCTGTCTTTCTCGTCTGCTTAAGTGCTTTTCTCGTGCTCATGCTCTTTTCGAAGCCTAAAAGCCCTTTCAAAGAGCACCTTTATTTTCAAAACTGTTAAAAATGCCTGTTATATATATGTCTTCTAATTCAGTAAATCAGTTTTACTTAAAGTTAATTGAAGTTATTTGGTGAGAATATGGCATTTAAAATAAAATTTCATTGAATTTTTACTTAAAAATGGCCCAGTACAAAAAAAAAAAAAAAAAAAAAAAAAAAAGGCAGGGATGGGACAGGGCAACAGGCTGCAGCACCCCACTATAACCCTACTAAGCAAAGCTTAGGGAATTTCAACTTTTTTGGTACTCAGGATATATGTAAAATGTGCTTTTGCAAGATAAAGACTGAATTTTTTAAGCTATTATAGATTATAGATTGCAGATGTGAAAACAAAAAGTCAAAAACTGAAAATTTTATAACATCCACTGAAAAGATTTAAATGCTTGACAAAATTTCATTATATTACAAATAATTTGCCTATATTATGTCACTGGACATAGTAAATAGGCTACAGAAATGATTTCAGAAGTCAGATCAGTTGTTTTTATTGCATTTTTGAAATGCAAAAATTAAAAAGTGGAACATTATTATAACAGTGAAAAAAGCAGCTTTTATCTCCTGTAAGGAATTATGCCTGTATGACACATCTTTACTTGAGTACTTAACCTTAATGTGTTTTAGTCTTAAGTAAACACAACTGTTCATGCAGTGTACATGTATATCAGCCAAAATCACTGTTGTGTACAAAAGTAGGTCAAAGTGACATGTACAATATTTCTTGTGGAAATGTTATCCTGCACCCGCTAAAATATTGTGCTGATCAAATTGTTTTATATGCTGCATGGCCATACTTAGCATACTTAGTGCAATTATATTTTTTACAACCAAAACCCAAAGTATCCAGTCCCAGGGCATGATGCATGGGTCAGTTTTGCATTCAAACTTAACTAGTGTACTTACTAACTTCAAGGTATTTGATTTGATTTTCCTAATAATATGCTTCATTACCATACTTAATACAATTTTATTTTTTTACACCCCCTCCATTAGCACAATTGGCAGGTGAGTGAGTTGTGGCCCTTGGGTCTCTTGTTCAGGGGTCATCCTTAGAGCTTTCAGAAAGGGAGAAGTTTTGGCCCAAATTTTGGATTTCCCTATACATCCTATACATTTTCACTTTTTCCTCAGCTTAAGATAGGGAGACGTCAGCCAGCTTAGGGAGACTTTTTCTCCCAAAATGCCCTCTAGGATGACCCCTGCTTGTTTATCGGAGGAACCGCAACAATATGCAGTTGTAATGATTCTTCTGTTTGGTCTTAGAAATTAACTCGGGATTACCAATCAAACATTTGTTTCTATATTATGTACACTGTATATTAAAAATTTCAGGAATCATGCAAGAAAATGTCCTAATGGCAGCATTGGAGGAAATGTCATGAAGAGACTGCAGCCTAAGCACATGATGGTAGTAGCAGTGAAGAAAGTGTAAATACAGGTGGTGCAGAGGAAGAAGATCTTAATACAGGTGGTGCAGAGGAAGATGTTAATACATGTGATGCAGAGGAAGAGGATAAGAGTACTGATAGAGACTCTGCTTCCCCTTGGATTGATAATGATATTTCTCTATCTGACACTGAAGTTGACAATTCTGATTCTGATAGCTGACCTTTACAGTACTTGTTTTTTAGACAAAGAAACTCTTATTTATGCATTTGTATTGCATTCAGTCGATAGAAGGATAAAAATACTGTAAGGACATGTTTCAACTTCTAATGCATAACAGAGTACACTGTTAAATTTCTACACCAGGGACATGACATTTTTGACATTTTCGTTTCTCTTCTGACGGAATGCACTGATTTTCTATAAGATATTAGTTGACATTGTTCTGTTCAATAAACGGTTTTAGGAGATTTCATCTGTATCATTGTGGTACAAGGAGGCTAAGCCAAGCAAGTCGTTCGAAAAATTCAAGTGGAAACAACCAACATTACTTCAGATATAGTCTCTTTAAATTCCCTATAGTTTTCATTCAAAGGGACTTAATTTGAGACACCAAGAAGTTCAAATTCAACTTGACATCATTTGATGGGAAGTTGGAATTAAAGAATGTTATGGTTTTACTCACAGACATTTGTGCAAGACATTTATGGAAAGTAAAATGGCATTTGCTTTATGCAAAGGGAGTTATGACTGGAAATGCTGTTTTTCATTAAGGGCCCATAACTTCATAATTTATGACTGCGGAAGAATTATCTTTGTGATTTTCGAAGACAGATGTACGACAAAAATGAACATGAAAACATTTTAACGAACAACTTACAACACGAGCCAGTACTCAAAACTGTAGTGTATACTTTTTATTGCCTTAAGAGTATATACATGTATATACATCAAAACGAAACGCTGTGCTTTTAACCCTTAAAGAGCCAGTCACAACTGCAACTGCAGCAGACCACTCTTTAATATATATATATATATATATATATTTTTTTTTTTTTTTTTTTTTTTTTTTTTTAGAAAAATAAGTCTTGACAATTCATGTGAATTGTCTGCCAAGTCGATTCACATGAGGGCATCTCTGAGGAAACAGTTTAGTCCCAGATTAAAGATGGAGCAGTTTGCTGTACACTGTTGCAGTTCACCTAATCTTCAAGCTTGCCAAATAGATCTGCTTCAGATCTTTTTTTTTTTTTTTTTTTCTTGTAAGAATAAAGGCTCTTTAGTTTTGAATAATAACAGTAGTCTTTTTTTCTGACCTTCAGAAAGCCAAAGGCCTAAATGCAAATGAAAAATGAGTAGCTTGTTTTCTTGTCCCTGTGCATGTTTACTGCTTAGCACTCTGGGCAAAGTTTTCAGCAGATGGAATTTTGTATTTTGAAATATTTGCCGTCAGTTTCTGGCGAAAGAATGTGCACAATACTGGTTAACCGCTTAGAGGTCTAAGCCTGCCCGGTAAACGTGTGGTTAGGTAAACTGACCGCACTCGACATGACCCCATTGGGTTGACTGGGTCGTAAAACCTCAACACAAACTTATTTTTCCCAGAAAAAAAAAGACATTTTATGCATACTTTGGAGAAGAGACAATTTTTATGAGCTGTAAAACTTTTTTTCTGGGAAAATATTACAAATGTCTTAGGTTTTTCTTATTTATAAAAAAAAACAAAAACAAGATTAACCCTTTCATTCAAACTGTCTCTCATGAAGACAATTTGCTTAAAATGTCACCACCTGTTTTCTTGGAGAAATAAGAAAAATATTTCATAGTGTCCTCTGCTGAAGTTTTAATCCAGTAGGCAAAGCGTTATAATAAGGGTTTTGTATCTTACTGAAGTGATATCCAAAGGTAAAGGCATCGATTTTCTTAACCTTTACTACTCTTGGGGTAAATTCAGCAGACGACAAATTGATGATATTTTCCTTACATCTCCCAGACAGTTTGTGCAAAGTGTCTCCATCAGAGACAGTTTGCATGATATTGTCCATTTCTTATTTTTGGGAAAAATAAGAAATACATTGTATTATGTTGTCTGCTGAAAACTTTATCCAGAGTGATAAGCTTAAAGGAGATATATTTGTATTGATCACTTTGGGATATTTATCTTAATTCTGCAGCCGGCCTCGGTGGCTCAGTTGGATGCGCCGTCCGACTGAAGACCAGGAGGTCGCGGGTTCAACCCACGCCGAGGTCGGCAACATTCTTTCGTGGAGATTGATACGAAATATTTTCTACGGTTATTCTCTCCCTTCCGCTGATTCAAGAAGGGTAGTTGTCAGTTTCTGGCGAAAGAATGTGCACAATACTGATTAACCCCTTAGAGGACTTAGCCTGCCCAGTAAATGTGTGGTTAGGTAAACTGACCGCGCTGGACATGACCCCATTGGGTTGACTGGGCCGTAAAACCTCAACACAAAACAAAATCTTAATTCTGCATAACTCATTTGACAGCTTGATTTTTTTTCACAATATAGTTTTTGATGATTTTGCGTGGATTTGTAGGAGCAAGAAAGTGTTTATGTTATCTTTGGTTTTGATAGGAACCATCTGTGAACAGGAGTTTGTTTGTGTTGAGGTTTTATGGCCCAGTCAACCCAATGGGGTCATGTCGAGCGCGGTCAGTTTACCTAACCACACGTTTACTGGGCAGGCTTAGTCCTCTAAGCGGTTAACCTGTATTGTGCACATTCTTTCGCCAGAAACTGCCAACTGCCCTTCTTGAATCAGCGGAAGGGAGAGAATGGCCATAGAAAATATTTCATGATCTTCCACGAAAGAATGTTGCAAATAAAGTCAGAGTTAGGGATAATTACACCTCAAGCTGAGAGGTTTATTTTGTGTACCCTTACATGTTCTCTGATATTTTTGGAGATACCTGGCATATTAGAATAGACTGGTAAATTCTTGGTATGCTGTGACATTTGACATTAATTTAGGCATATTGGAAGAGACTGATGTGCTGTGACATTTGACATTAATTTACATTGAATTTTGGGAATTATCTTCCTGGTACACAGAAGAGCTTTAATACCTTTTTTTAACAGGGCCAGCGAATCACAAATCAAATTGTTTAAATATAAAATGAACACGAATATAAACTATGGGAAATTGTCAAACTCTTCACTGCTATTGCAATTTTTTTCTAAAAGCTTCTGATCAAAATCCCAAGTACTAAAATTGAAACTACGATTCACTTTGATTATCATTGTGCATTTCATTGTGGCAAATCATTTTTTTTTTCTTTTGTTAATTTTATAATGTTCATGTCTGTGTCAATTTTATTTTTAAAAATTTCGATCTGCAATTCTTAGTTGAAGATGGGTACTGAAAACGCGAAAAACTTACAAAAACGTAAGTACTGTAGAAGTTATTTCTATTTTCCAAGATTTTATTTACAGAATATCGAGTCTGCATTGTATTATAAAGGTGTGTTATCTAAGTTAGAGCTGGACTTCTTCTCTCAAAAGGCCAATCAGGCTCAAAATTTTCAGTATAATTTCTTCTACTGATATCAGTCTGATAACAAAAGATATAGCCCCAAAGTTTCTTTCAAAATTCAGACGGTAGACAGGAAGTATTTGTTATTTTATGACGTCCCCGTTTAGTTTAGTGTATTTGCTACAGTTTTGAACAGATAGTTTAAAGCAAGTTAAGATAGCCATCATCACAAAAATATCACTGAAAAGCAAGTCCATTATACCAATAAATATTATTTTTGTAAATCTGCAACAGTTTTTGTTATTGAAATAAAAGCTATTAAAGTAGCAACAAATTTTCAAAATTTCCGGCCGCGTCAGTGTTGAAAAAAAAAACTGAAAAAAAAAATGCGACATTTTTTTATTATTATTATTCTGGCTTTAACTGATTACTGTATTGAAATCAATGGCATAAAATTTGAGAAAAAATATTGTTTATTGCTTTAATCAATTCCCTATTTGAAAATTTAAATTTTACAACTAGAGCTTAAATGAGTTCTTAGAAAATAATTTTCAAAATTTATTAGAAATACACTGTTTCAAACGGCAATGTTACAAAATTATGAACACTTTTGTCCACCCTCTGTAGCTCAATAGCACTTGAGCACGCGCTAATATAGCATATTTCGTGCAGTTGCCACATGCAGTTGATGATGACATTTTAAAAGAATTTGACCTTACAATGCTCCTTTGCAGAACTGAAGTTGGTCGCATCAGTTAACCAACACCATTCAAAGAATCTCAATTTGACCTTGGGTGTTCTATTAGAAGCTTTGTCAGTTAAAATATGGTTTTGGTTAAACTACTGCCATCTTCAAATCTAGTGACAGACCTATTGAAACTGAGGAAAAAAGGCAAAATTATGTCTGCCTGCATTGCGCTTGATAGTGGTGCGAAATAGCACTGGCAAAAATGCTATGAGTTTAAGGTATAAACAACCTTTGTGAACATCGCGTATCACTGGAAGTATTCATTTTATTTGAACATATATTCATTGAAAAACAAAACATTTTACATTGAAACAAGTACATTTGTATATACACTAAACTTGTCTTGTGTTTTATCTCTGGTATGTTTGGTCCCGTGTTGTTGATATAGCCCAAGATGTGCTGAAAACAATGTTAATATGTTAAACCCAAATCAGCGGGCCCCCGTAGTCTAGTGGATAAGAGAGTTGACTCCTTAATCCATTAGGTTTCTCACCGCTGTGGTTCAAGCCTCCCTCAGGACACGTGGGAAAGCCAAGTTCTGCTTACGGATGGTCAGTTGGTTTTTCCCCGGGCTCTCCAGCTTTCGTCCACCTCTGATGAACGATCAGCTCGATATAAGTGAAATATTCTTGAAAGGGCCGTAAAACCCAAATCAAACAATAAAAAAAAATTACTCGCACTCTGTCTTGTTTTGTCTTGTCTTATATTTTCTCACATCTGCCTTTCTTTCTCTTCTATTTCCTTTTCTTTTCTTACATATTTTTTTCTCAGGCTAGATTAGTCTTGCGTCGTGAAAACGTAAATTGTGCTGAAAATGACATATCCCAGCAAGCGTTTTATGTTGAAGCAACGTTCAATCGATGTCGATTCAAGGTCGGGACATTGATTTCACGTTGTTTCAACAATGTGTGCTTGCAGGGATTTGGTTGTGTTGATGTTGGGTTTTGGTTGTTTGGACGTTGGATTTTGGTTGTAGGGACGTTGGATTTTGGTTGTGGGGACGTTGGATTTTGGTTGTGTGGTCGTTGGATTTTGGTTGTGGGGACGTTGGATTTTGGTCGTGGGGACGTTGGATTTTGGTTAGTGGACGTTGGATTTTGGTTGTAGGGATGTTGGATTTTGGTTGTGATGAAGTTGGATATTGGTTATATAGACGTCAGATAGATGTCAGAATGTGACGTCTAATAGACATCAGAAATCTACATCAGTACAACGTCAGATTTGGACGTTGTTACAACGTCAGATTCTGACGTCAAAACAATTTGCAAATACAACCAAAATATAACGTAGATCCAACGTCAGGATCTGACGTGTATTCAACGTCAGTCTAACGTCAAATGTTTGCTGGGCTAAGGCTTCTGGTTCTCAGCTGTATTATGTCAAATAGATAAAGCAAACCAGGAGGTACGGGTCTCTGGAGAAGATTGTATTGAGCCGGTTCACACTTCATGGAAATACCGCTTCTATGTGACTCAGCTGCCTAGCAGCGTTAAAAATGTAGATACCGATACTGGAAATATATAATTGATGTTATTAAACTTGTGTTATATATGTTTGAACAACCTTTTTAATATATTTGTTTGTGTTGAGGTTTTACGGCCCAGTCAACCCATTGGGGTCATGTCGAGCACGGTCAGTTTACCTAACCACACGTTTACTGGGCAGGCTTAGTCCTCTAAGCGGTTAACCAGTATTGTGCATATTCTTTCGCCAGAAACTGACAACTGTCCTTCTTGAATCAGCGGAAGGAAGAGAATGACCGTAGAAACTATTTCATGATCAATCTCCACAAAAGAATATTGCTGACCTCGGCGGGGGTTGAGCCCGCGACCTCCTAGTCTCCAGTCGGACGGCGCATCCAACTGAGCCACCGAGGCCTCCTTTTTAATATAAAACAATGTACTAATAAAAGTAAAAATAGAATGTCTTGTTGATATTTTGTAGAACTTTGAGGTGTCTACAAGTAAAATAAGAAACAATGATGGTTGAGTCTTTTCAAATAAAAATGGACTTTATGAATTATGCGACCACTGTAGACCCAGATTAGTCTGTACATTCGCTTTATGATCAGAGTCTACACTGCACGCAAATAGAGCTTGCACATTCTATTCGCGAAAATAAAATGTATGCACATGCTGATCTGGAACTACAATTGTTGCACATATTATTAGATCCTGTTTCTATTATTTGGAGAGACTCTTGTTCTTTCTGTGTTGGGTAGTTAGTAAATATGGAAAAAAAATGTCGTTTCTTTGGGTTATTACTGTTACTACCCTACCCTTTATATTATTTGGAGAGACTCTTGTTATTTCTGTGATGGGTAGTTAGTAAATATGGAAAAAATGTCGTTTCCTTGGGTTATTACTGTTACTACCCTATTTCTAGACAGAGGCCTGTGCTTACAGTGTAGACCCAGATCAGATGTCACATAACATATTGTATAATCAGGGTCTACACGGTTCTACACTTAGCCAGCAATGTTCAGACAAATCAGTGGGTACTATAATGCCCTAGTAAAAAATATAGGGCAAGCGTGGTAAAGGGTCGTTTGTTTTTGAAACATGTACCTTTGCTTTAGGCCAATGTTTGAAAAGGTGTGAACAATTTATTGAATCTGACAGATGGTGGTTAGAGGAAAAGTGATTCACAGTATTTAACCTAAGTATTCTGATAGATATGCCTTAACAAACAGCAGACGCGGCCCCTGATCAGACATTACATTGCAGTGCATTAAGGTCTGCACACTGTTTGTCACTCAAAGAAAAAAAAAACAAAAAAAAAAACAAAAAAAAACAGCACGTATAAGCCATGTCAACAGATAGTAACACTGACTTAATCAAATTTCAGTATGATAGAGATTTAAGGTGTTTAATAATTAGCAATATTATACCCCTATGTACACATGCAGCAAAAACTTTTAAAGCACCACGTAACTCTTTTTAAAACAAAACGTTTTGAACATGACCAACATAATATTTATTCTTCAGAATTCAAATGTACAGTTAAATCACTTTTGCTATTACTAATTATTTATATAAATAAATAAATAAATAAACAATAATCAATTGAATAGATATATTTTATGGACTGAAGTATGACCAACATAAGATTGTTTTTCTCCGCATTGTAATGCGGTTACTAACACCTTTGTAGGAGCAAGTAAGTTCTACGTAGGACTTATTATCTCCTACGTAGGTGTTAGTAACTCCTACGTAGGACTTATTATCTCCAATGTAGGAGTTACTAACTCCTACGTTAAACTTATTATCTGCTACGTAGGACTTATTATCTACTACGTAGGAGTTACTATCTCCTGCGTAGGACTTATTATCTCCTACGTAGGAGTAACTCCTACGTATAGGAGTTTATTATCTCCTACGTAGGACTTATTATCTACTACGTAGTTTCCTACGTAGGACTTATTATCTCCTACGTAGGAGTAACTCCTACGTATAGGAGTTACAAACTCCTACGTAGGACATTGTCTACTACGTAGGAGTTACTATCTCCTACGTAGGACTTATTATCTCCTACGTAGGAGTTAGTAACTCCTACGTAGGACTTACTAACGCCTACGTAGGACTTATTATCTCCTACATATGTGTTAGTAACTCCTACATAGGACTTATTATCTCCTAGGTAGGAGTTACTAACTCCTACGTAGGACTTATTATCTCCTAGGTAGGAGTTAATAACTCCTACGTAGGACTTATTATCTCCTACGTAGGAGTTACTATCTCCTACGAAGGACAGATTTTTTTTCACCTGGCACTAGGACGCTTCCATATGAAACAGACAATAATCAGGATGAAATATATGATCTTATATAGACATTGCAAACGATATGTTTTCATGCGTGTTTTCAAACAAACAGTATCAAATAAGTTGACTATAATTGTTGGTCGCACCACATCGGTCAAGTGAGGTTTTTCTTCTTCTTTTTTCCGTTTTTTTAACTCAATAACTTGTAGTTTATTTTGTTGGAATATGGTTTTACTAGTTGCACTATAATTAGCGGAGAACTCTAATTATCGGTTTCATCATGAATTTTGGTGGGAACCATGATTTGTGCAAAATTAGGTGTACTTTCTTCGTTCTCTTTTTACCATTCGAGTGTCCATGCGGAAATGTCTTTTTGTACTCCCAGGATTCTTTTTTATTTTCAATTGCCATATTAATAGTGTAGTGAGCAATTTAAGTGTCAATTAATAACCTAGTGAGCAATAATTCATACCAGCACGGGCAATGTACACTGGGTCTAAACCCCAACGTCGGGACAACAAAACAACGTAGGGAAAACAAAATAACAGCAAAACGTTTAAAGAAAATTATGATTTATAGCAAAGTATACGTTTTTACCGCGAAGTGAAGACGGCTACGACAAGACTAAAACATTATGTCTGTGCAAATAATATGATGATATGTCCCTTTTTATTCTCGAGCATGCAGGTTAATTTGAAGTATTCAAAATGCTTTGAGTTTCCATTAATGAAGTATCTGTCGTCACTAAGGACAGGTCTATATAAGTAAAGCTTTGTCGAGGACCCCAAGAATTGGTCATGACACTGGTTCCCTATATAGCGCTGCTTTACAAATTGATATAGCAGCATAGGGACAACGATGTACCGCTTGCTGTCATCACCGTTGTTCTAGAATTTCAACCACATATTGAGATTTTAAGTCTTAAAAATATTCATAAGTTTTACTAATATGATTTGTCGGAACTGCCTTCTTTAATGAACAACGTTTGCAAAATACACGACAACAAACGACCCTGTTACTTATGATCATAGTTTTCCCAAATGATCGGGAAAATACAGGAGAATGTATTTGTTAAGCTAAAGATATTTCATGTGTCACAAAGAGAAGCCTAGGAGTGGGGGATATTAAGACAAACATGCTCCTTCCAGGTGCAAAAATATTGTTGTCGATGACATTACAACTGCGCAAAATAGCCGCTGACGCATTTAATAAATGTCACTTCCACTGACTATAATTATTGTAACTGCTATGTTAGGGGTTAATTAAATGAGTAAAGATACCTCAGGAACTGACCAAACTAAAATCCAAACCTTATCCCCAACATGAAAGAGTAATATGGACAAATACAACCTAATAAACAACAAAACTACAGATGACAAACTGAGTTAGCAGCTCTTTCCCAAACAGGTGGCAACTCAATTACACGTACCTTTACTTAACCAAATATTTTTGGCTCACAGAGATGCTAAAATGAAAACACCTAAAAGTTAAACAGCATTAAACAAATGAAGCCGCAATGAAGTACCGCCTTGGGACAGCCAGTAATAATTCCTGGGGAGTTTGAACCTTTGTACAGGTGATTTGTCGGAACTGCCTTCTTTAATGAACAACGTTTGCAAAATACACGACAACAAACGACCCTGTTACTTATGATCATAGTTTTCCCAAATGATCGGGAAAAAACAGGAGAATGTATTTGTTAAGCTAAAGATATTTCATGTGTCACAAAGAGAAGCCTAGGAGTGGGGGATATTAAGACAAACATGCTCCTTCCAGGTGCAAAAATATTGTTGTCGATGACATTACAACTGCGCAAAATAGCCGCTGACGCATTTAATAAATGTCACTTCCACTGACTGTAATTATCGTAAATGCTATGTTAGGGGTTAATTAAATGAGTAAAGATACCTCAGGAACTGACCAAACTAAAATCCAAACCTTATCCCCAACATGAAAGAGTAATATGGACAAATACAACCTAATAAACAACAAAACTACAGATGACAAACTGAGTTAGCAGCTCTTTCCCAAACAGGTGGCAACTCAATTACACGTACCTTTACTTAACCAAATATTTTTGGCTCACAGAGATGCTAAAATGAAAACACCTAAAAGTTAAACAGCATTAAACAAATGAAGCCGCAATGAAGTACCGCCTTGGGACAGACAGTAATAATTCCTGGGGAGTTTGAACCTTTGTACAGGGTCCCAACCTTCATCCCGATTTTTCGCCGCGCTTACACGATATTTATTTGGTTGTTCATAAAGTTGCCCTCTAGTTACGTTATTTCATAATATTTACGATTGCAGGTATTTATTACTAAAATAAAGGACACTACTTCTATGTCCAGAATTTATCTTCTTTTATCTAACATTATGCCTTCAACATGGGCTTGTTTCTAAAGAATGTATATCAGTAATAATAAAATATTGTTTTTTTTTTTTTGGTACATTGAAAGCTGGTCTGATGTCAGTCCATTTTACCGAGAAAAACACACTTGGATGCATACAGTTCTACCTGCACTGTACCACTTTTTCCGAGATTACCTATGAATTGTTGAAGCCAGCTTATTCCTAACAGCTGGATGAAAACAGATTAGATATGGTTGTTGATTATAGTGGAAGTCCATTAAGTGGGAGTTTATCAAATTACACTTTGTACACTGTCTTACTCTTGGAGCAGTTGAAAAACCTACTGCTGAGAATAGCATAGCTCCAGATAAGGGGATTAATAATCAAAATCAAAATAATGCCTTGTGGATACACAGGGGAATGTCTCGGTGAGGCGATTTCAATGAATAATAAGATACGTTTTGTGCAAAAAAGTAACTTATCCTAGATTATCACTTAATAAGTCTTAATTTTCACCTTATCTGGAGCTTAACAAAAGCGGAATATACACATTGATTCATGTTCTCTTCTGTTTTTCTTTTCCTTTATTCCATTTTTATTTTTATTCTACAAAAACTAAATAAATAAATAAATAAATAAATAAATAAAATAAAATAAAAAACAAACAAACAAAAACAGATCCACACAGCATGAATTATTATATATGCAGCAGCAAATGTTTCAGTAAGTGAGTAATAAATACAATCTATAAAGGTTGCCTTTTGAAACACCATTCGAACACATGAAAGAACGAAAATGAAAGTCGAAGTCCAAGTTTGTAGACTCTTCATTTTGCAACAATGGAGTTTGCAAAGCTGCATTTACCCCCAGAATCCAATTTTCCAAGATACTTGAATGTGCTCAGTGATCGCATGGAAATTAAAAATAAAACTAAAAGATCCCGTAAGGGGTAAATGACCCAGCTGTCTTTGTACAT
The DNA here is from genome assembly GCA_964016985.1 of Anodontia alba. NCBI lineage: Eukaryota > Metazoa > Mollusca > Bivalvia > Lucinida > Lucinidae > Anodontia > Anodontia alba. The sequence continues at coordinate 116,455,770 of OZ024822.1, read as the reverse complement.
TTATCATTCGACTATTTTCAAAGTCATATGGGCTTTATGTATTATTGCTATGGAGCAAGTTTCGGAACATGATCATGAAATGTGAAAAAGGAGTTGCATACACAAAGTTGCTATGGCATGATTATAAGCCAAAACTAATATATATATCAAGGGCATATGATTCTTGCAATTATATTTTGAAAAGAGTTCTTTGATCTTCATGCATGTGCTAAATATATATATATACTTTTTTACTGCAAGGCAATTTTCAAACCAATATCATGAAATCTGTAGAAGTTGCAGGGACATGAATTCCACGATGCAATGTGAAAATTTCTAAGTTAATTACGGGTATGTAACTCAAGCAATGAAAACAAACGACCAAAGAGGAGGGCATAAGCAGTGTCGCAAACTTCATTACTGCTTATGAAGAGACTCAATAAAACCGAGACTCCATTTTTTTTGTTCTTTGTTTCCAAAGGCAATCTTTTTTATGTTTATTTTAGTACACTGCAGCTGGTGTTAGTACCGTTTGGCGGCGGTAGAATCGTCTCCCCGTACATCACCATAGTGCAGATTATAATTCATTTCTTTTATGATCACTGGGCCCATTGTAGTATATTTGAAAATTGAATTCTACTCATGTATACGCTAGAGGGCGTAAGCAGTGTTGCAAACTTCATTACTGCTTATGAAGAGACTCAATAAAACCGAGCCTCCCATTTTCTAATCCTTGGTGTGTTCTTTGTTTCCAAAGGCAGCTTTATTGACATTTATTTCACTACACTGAAGCTGGTGTTAGTGCCGTGTGGCGGCGGTAGAATGTCTCCCCTTACATCACCATGGTGCAGATTATATTTCATTTCCTTTGGGATCATTGGGCCCATAGTGAGATATTTGAAATGGAGTTCTGTTAATGTATATGCTGGAGGGAGTAAGCACTGTTGCAAACTTCATTACTGCTTATGAAGAGTCTCAATAAAACCGAGACTCCCTTTTCTAATCCGTAATGTTTTTTTTTTTTTTTTTTGTTTTGTTTTGTTTTGTTTCCAAAGGCAATCTTTTTGGACGTTTATTCTGATCAGTAGCGGAGGTAGCCATGTCATTTTGGAATCATCTAATTATTTATTTATTTATTTATTTATTTATTTATTTATTTATTTCAAATGTGAGCTTAGTCACTTTTTGTCCCTGTAATGTAAATATAGTGTGGATGTCTTGTCTGCGCAACTCCTCCGCCCTACAAGTTTTTACCGATCATTTTGAAACTTTTCAGGTATTTTCTATATGGTCTGTTGAGGTTTTTCTCGTTTGTAAATAAACGTCGGATTTATTTTATTTTTATTTTATTATTATTATTTTATTATTTGTTTTCACTTTTTCTCATGTTGTGAACTTAGATCAAATTTTGATTGCTAGAGTTACATATCCTTGATTTGCTTAGGAAGTTTCGCCTCATACACATGGTATAGTACGGTTCGTGTGTTTTAGCTAGTGTTGATAATATCAGTCGTGTGTGTGTGTGTGTGTGTGTGTGTGTGTGTGTGTGTGTGTGTGTGTGTGTGTGTGTGTGTGTGTGTTCAGAATAATAAATCAACAGCCAAACTGGCAGTAGCAGGGGTAGAATAATAAATCAACAGCCATACTGGTAGTAGCAGAGGTGGTTATGTTATTTAAGGTAGTAATGTCATTTAGGGATCATCTAGTTTACTTTTTTTCACGTGTGAGTTTAGTAATTTTTTTTTTTTTTTTTTTTTTTTGTCTCAGTAATTAAAGTGTTGATGTCTTGTCTGCGCAACTCCTCCCACAAGTTAAAATTGATCATTTTGAAACTTTGCAGGCATTTTCTATATGGTCTGAAGATTGCATGTCATTTGGGAATACACCTCGGATTTATTCCTTTCACTTTTTTTCATGTTGTGAACTTAGTCATGGTTTGCTTAAATAGTATATATAGAGTGGCTGTTATGCGTGTGCGACTCCTCCGTCAGATTATAACCGATCTTTTTGAAACTTTGCAGACCTTTTCTACATGTTCTGAAGACTTCCATACGGTATGAATATAATCCTCTGAATAATTTCTTCCCCCCCCCCCCCCCTCCCCCAACCCCCTTTTTTCACGTTGTGAACTTAGTCATTTTATACCCAACCTCCCCGCAAACTTACTTATTTAACATATCAAATAAGACGAACTGCAACCTACGTTAGCTTTGAAACACATAAGATGCTAAATTTCCCAAGCATTTGTTCCGGGAACTGAAATAGTTGTGCCGAATATGATTTAGGAGGCCGATTATGGGAGCATTACGGGGACAACAAAGCCAATAAATTGATCACATGTAAAACATAAAAAGGAGTATTTTGAAACGGGTTTGGTCTTAAATCTGCATGTTTTTAAATGCGGGGCATTCTGACAATGGCTAATGTTCCCATAAGGGATAATCAGGCCTTGTAATCAGACACCTGGCAGTTGGCTTTCTTGTTTTCTTGTTAATGCCCCCTGTTTGCTAAGACAGGGTAATCGGCTTCGTACGTCATGTTCGGCGCAAATATTTAATTCCCCGGAACAAATACTTGGGATATTTAGCATCTTATATATTTCAACGTAGAAGAAGTTTGCAGTGCGTCTTATTTGATACGTTAAATAAGTATTTCATAACCCAGATGGCTGAAAATACCTTCATTTTTGCACTGAAAAATGTCAAAACAGGGAACATTGGATTACCCTTCTCCGGGTGTAATTAAATTAAAAATTAGCAGCTTGTTTTTTTCAAGCTCACACCTATCTGTTCCGATGCAGAAATAAAAGTTTTTTGGGAATAGCATTGTTCGATTTTTCAAAATATGTCTATGACATTATCTAAAAATCAATTAATCAGGAGAACTAACTTATTTGTTGTCATTTGAAGGTCTCGTAAGTCATGGCCAGAAACTGACAACTGCCCTTCTTGAATCAGCGGAAGGGAGAGAATGACCGTAGAAAATATTTCTTGATCAATCTCCACGGAACAATGCTGCCGACCTAGGCAGGGGTTGAACCAGCGACTTCCTGGTCTCCAGTCCAACTGAGCCGCCAAGGCCGGCTTTCTGTACTTTTATTAGCATTTTATTTGGAGGATTAGCAGTGAGGAAAACTTAGAAAAAAAGAAAGAAAACAAACAAACAAACAGCATTTGCATAATATTGAATGACAATAATAAAACTAATTCTGCTGAAGAGAGAGAGAGAGAGGGAGAGAGAGTAAGAGAAAGAAAACAGCATTTGCATAACATTGAATGACAATAAAACTAATTCCGCTGAAGAGAAAGATAGCCAGAGAGAGAGAGAGAGAGAGAGAGAGAGATCAAACCACTTCATTTCTGGCTTTCATCTCTCAGTTTCCATAGTAGACTGTTCCATCATTAAAATTGGGAAGGTCCCTTATTAAAAACAGAGTGTGAGGTATAGAATCGACAATGAACGGCAAACAGTGTAAATCCAGATGAGACGGCTTACTATAAGCCATCTCATCTGGATGTACTCTGCAAACGTATTGATTCGGTCAACAGTGTTGAATGGATTATATCAGAACTATCTTTAAATTATTCTTATTCTTCCCCTATTTTTCTATATGCAGAGAGAGAGAGAGAGAGAGAGAGAGAGAGAGAGAGAGAGAAAGGTGAGGGGAAAACGGGAGGGAGGAAAAGAGCTACCCGCTTTATTATCACAACTTTTATAGCTCTTACCTGTTCTGATCCCTTTTGACTGTCTAGTGGTCATCCTCTGTTTGCACGTTCCTCAAAAGTAAAATAACCGAAAACTCTTTTCTTGCCCTTGAATCAGTTCCTAATAATCCTTCCTAAAATTATGAACTAGTATTTAACTAACACCACAGTTCTTCACTTTCCCCAGAATAAACATGAGGTTAAAACAACAGATGTTATCGTTTCCAGATGTGGGTTTAACAGTTACACCGCATAATTATCTTTTAGAAGTTTCTGAGTACAAGGGAGACAATCAAATCAAAAGGTATATATAATTTTGACAAGGGACCTAATTATGCAACTCCTAATGCAAGGTATCAGGAGTATCATCCCCTTAGCTTTGCAGTATGTGCTAAATTGTGGGGCAATATATATACCCCGCAATTTTTCATCACCCCACAATAAAGGTCTTAAAAAGAAAAATGCCCCATATCTGAACAGTTTCCTAGTATATATATATATATATATATATATATATATATATATATATATATATATATATATTAGGATGTTGTCTGCTGCTGTTGTGATTGGCACTTTAAGAGATAAAGTAACATGCTTTGGGCGATATTTGATAAACTTCTAAGTGCTACTTGCGTCTAATACAGTCAACCTCTATTAAAGAGTCATATTTTCAGATTGCTTAAAAGTGAAACTGGTGTAGATTTATCTGTATTAAGCAAGCACCTATCTTAACCCTAGTCCTGCTGAACCCTGATTTGTCTAAGCTGCCTTTGCAAACAGTGCAGATCCAGATCAGTTGGCTTTTGAAGTAGCCAAATGATCTGGATCTGCACTGTTTGCCATTTAGTATGTGAATTTGTATCAACAATCTGATCAAGTAATCTGTCTGGCTGAAAAATTAGAAATGGGCGTGGCATCAGAGTTAAGCAACTGCTTTTTGGCCTTTCCTTAAGTACTTGCTTATGTGGCAGATTAGTCCGTTCTTTCAATGTTTTACTGCACACAGAAAAAGGCTGTTATTTTACACACCAGCCCTCAAATAGAACCCCCATAAAGGATACCAACTCAGTAGCATTCTAACTCACCGGCTCAGTTTGGTCTGGGTCTACAGCATTTGCTCATGCATGAACATTTAGGGCAAATATGGTATGTTCTGAGACTTCAAGAATATACTATCATCTAATTAAGCATTTCCAATACTCCAATTAGGTTCTTTCTTTTATCTACAGACATTTTTATTGTGGCATCACAATATAATTATCTCATAATGAACAGAAAAATCTTATGTAATATATTTATCCCCACACTTTAGCGATGGGGACATTGTAAATGCCTCCGACTGTCCATCTGTCCGTCTGTCACACTATTTCCTCCAAAACCACTGGGCAGAATTTAACCAAACTTGCTACATGACTTCCCCGTGTAATAAGGGTGTGCGACAGCAACATTATTTTTCACTCTGCCCCATGTGACCTTTGGATGTCACTCTGCCCATGTGACCTTTGGATGGGGTCAAAAGGTCACTGTCTGTCTGTCAGTCTGTCATGCTATCTTCTCCTAAATGACTGGGCGGAATTTAACCAAACTTGCTATATGACTTCCCCAAGTGATATGGGTGTGCAAAAGCAACATAATTTTCCCGTCCATCTGTCTCTCCATCTATCCATCTGTCACACTATCAGCAACATTAACATGGAGCCTGGGTATTTTGCAATGGCATGCCATCAGCTGGACAATCTAGTTTGTTTTTGTTTTTCAGGAGTTAGATTTCAAAACAGTTTTCTTCATAATAGAGGTATCTTCTATCACCAAATCTGTGAACCTCTGCAAGTAACTCTGATAGAGAAGCAAATCAGGCAGTCCAACTAGAGCAACAAGATAACAACAGATTTTGTATCTGTTAATCTTTAATCTTTAAAGGCATAGCAAATTTGCAGCAGAAAACAATATTCTAAAATTGATTTTGTTGTTGTTGTTGTTTGTTTTTTTTTTTTGGGGGGGGGGGGGGGGGGGTTTCAGAGAAAATAAGATATCTGCTGTCTAAAAAGCATTTCTGTCATCTTCATGGTGAAGGACAAAGATATCCTAAAGAAATACAGTATATTTACATTAGGCAAGAACTGTAATATACAGTATGTATTCTAAAATTTCGTACACCATCTACTGGTATTGTAACAAAATGGCATATGCAAACAATGCAGACCCAGATCAGTCTGCTCCTGAAGTAGGTCTGATAAGGGCCTACATTGTTCGCCATTTCATCAAATATTTTGTGAAACAAATGCAGAACAAGAATATCGGTGAAACCGATGGATGCTCCCCGAAATGCGCATCCCCTATTGCTGCTTAAGATTCCATTAAAATTTCGTTGAATTTCTGCCAGTATTTGCTAAGAATTTGCGTGGACACGAACAGTACCCTATATATTCATGCAGAACTCATCAAAGGGCAATAACTCTTGGAAAAATCATCGAACCAGAACACGCAGGTGAATGTCGAACATGCTCAAGATATTTAAAAGCTGCAGTGACCTTGACATTGAGCCCAGGACACTTGAAATTGAAATTGCTTGAGATGTTATCATACTCAACATTTTTGTGAAATTATATTAAAATCCATCAATAAATCTAGGCACTAGAGCAAAAACAAAGTTTTTCTAAAAATAGCCACAGTGACCTTGACCTTGAGCCCAGGACCCTGAATGTCAAACATGCTCAAGATATTATCATACCCAACATTTGTTTGAAGTTATATCAAAATCCATCAATAAATGTAGGCACTAGAGTGTTGACAAATTCTTTTCTAAAAATAGCCAGTGACCTTACACTGCAGCTTTAAACAAAGTAGCATGACTCTGTGACAAATCATCTAACCAGAAAGATTGAACAATATGCGCATCCCCTATTGCTGCTTAAGATTCCATTAAAATTTCGTTGAATTTCTGCCAGTATTTGCTAAGAATTTGCGTGGACACGAACAGTACCCTATATATTCATGCAGAACTCATCAAAGGGCAATAACTCTTGGAAAAATCATCGAACCAGAACACGCAGGTGATATGCACATCCACCTTCCATACTTAATATTCCCATGAAGTTTCAATGAAATCCGACTAGTAGTTTCCGAGAATTCGCGTGGACACGAACAGTACCCTATATATTCATGCAGAACTCATCAAAGGGCAATAACTCTTGGAAAAATCATCGAACCAGAACACGCAGGTGATATGCGCATCCACCTTTGGTAACTTATATTCCCATGAAGTTTCATTGAAATCCGACAAGCAGTTTCCGAGAATTTGCGTGGACAAGAGCGGGACGGACGCACGGACGCACGGACACACGGACGTACGGACGCACGGACGCACGGACGAAGCGGCGACTATATGCTCCCCCGAAATTCTTCGGGGAGCATAAAAAAATGAAATTCAGGCAAAAACTAGAAGATCCCTAAAAGGGGATGAAAGCTCCTGCTACTGCCAGTTTAGCTTTGTATATTTATCATTTGACTGTTTTCAGACATCTGGGCTTCATGCACAAGCTCAACCTGCAACCTGTATTCTTGCCATGGTGCAAATTTCCGAACATGACTTTGAAATCTGTAAGAGGAGTTGCAGACACATGAAATCTGCTATGGAATGGTAATAAGGCAAAATTATTAAATAAATCAAGGACATATAATTCTTGCAATAATAGTTTATTAGAGTTCTCTGACCTTCATGCATGTGCTAAACCTATACCTTTTCTGTAGTGCAGGTTTCAAACCACAATCATGAAAATTGTAGATGTTGCAGAGACATGAACTGCACTATATACAGTCGACTCTCGTTATCTCGAACTCCAAGGGACTCTCTGAAATACTTCGAGATATCCGTAGTTCGACATATCAGGTTTGCAGAATTGAGGAAAAAATAATTTGATTAACCACATTTAACAAACTGATAGGTAATTGGACTTTTGAAGTTAGAGATATATTGAAAATATTGTGGAAAAGAGGAGAAATTGCTCCTTAGGAGCAATTTCTCCTCTTTTCTACAATATTTTCCATCTGTTGTTAGGTTTTCATGTATAGGCAGGGACCAGATTTTCGCTTCGAGATAAGCGGTTATTCGAGATAAGCGAGGTCGAGATAACGAGAGTCAACTGTATATGCAATGTGAATATGGCAAATTTCTAAGTAAATGATGGGTTCGTAACTCTAGCAATAAAAAATTGATCAGAGTTCTGTGACCTTTATGCACATGCCCCTGCCTATATTCTTACTTTGCTGCAAGTTTCAAATCGTTATCTTGAAAATTGTATGAGAAGTTGTGGAGACACGGATCCTATTAATCCATGCATAAGGCAAAATGTCTAAGTAAATCCAAGGTAAGTAATTTTAGCAATAAAACTTTGATCAGTTCTGTCACCTTTATGCACATGCCCAGCCTATATTCAGTATCAAAATCATCTTGAAAACTGTAGGAGAAAGTGCAGAGACACAACCCCTACTATGCTATATGTATAAGGCAAAATTTCTAAGTTTGTTTGTTTGTGTTGAGGTTTTATGGCCTAACAAACCCAATGGGGTCATGTCGAGCATGGGCATTTTACCTACTGTCCTTTAGACATCTCTCGGAAAGACGTTTTTTGCTTGGCGTTTTATTTTGAATGAAAATATTTTGTTCTGATTGACCATATCCAATCAGAAACCATTTGTCTTTTCTGTTTCAGTGTTTTGCTCTCAAATATTTACAGTAAAATTAAATTTACGGCCAAAAATTGGCCTGACCTATGCAATTTCTATAGTAATGTGATTTTTTGGAGTTTTTGTCTAAGAAAATATTTTTTACTTTTCTTTGCTGAATTTAAATTTTTGATGTTTCACAACAATATTGTGAAAATTTCAGAAAAATTGAACAAGCAGAACTTGTTGAAAATCTGCCTCCAAGTTACCTACCCTACAGATTTCTGCAAAATTCGCATTCATTTTTACTATAGGAAAAAGTGAAAATACTTAATTTTTTAAAATCCAATGAATAGAATAAAACTTTTTGTGCATAGGTAGTTACGACAAATGGTTTTGCATTTAATCATGATAAAAGTTTGCAAATTTACTTCTTTTGTATAAAGCGCCAAGCAAAAAACGACTTTCTGAAAGATGTCGAAAGCACAGTAACCACACATTTACTGTCCTCTAAGCAGTTAACCAGTATTGTGCACATTTTTTCGCCAGCAAAATTTCTAAGTAAATCCAGGGTACATAACTCAGGAGATAAAAATTTGATGAGAGTTCTGTGACCTTTATGCACATGCCCAGCCTATATTCTTACCTTGCTGCAAGTTTCAAATCAGTATCTTTAAAACTGCAGGATAAGTTGCAGAGACACGAACCGTACTCTGTCATGTCAATAAGACAAATCTTCAAAGAAAATCAAGGGTACATAACTCTACCATTAATAATTTGATTAGATTTCTGTGACCTTTATGTACATGCTCAGTCTTTACGCTTACTATAGTGCAAGTTTCAACCTTGAAAAGTATAGGAGGAGTTGCGGAGACACAAACAGTACTATAATGTGTGATGGACGGACATTCTTACGAGAGGCACATTATGAGGTTATCCCTTTGATCTTCCTTCGATCTTTTTTAAACCCCACAACACCATTTTTAACCCCACAACATCAATTTTTACCAATTTTTAACCCCAAAATGACGGAATAAACAGACACCAATACAAACGCTAACCTCGCAATGTACCTGGTGTATGTGCGGAAAGACACACAGACATATGATGGAGGGTAAAACTATATGCCCTCCTCCACTTCATGGTAGGGGGCATAAAAAATATATGTAAAGTCTTTTTGAAACTTTAGGACATTTACCATGCTGTATACCTACAGTTCACATAGACTATTTCTATCTATACCGGAACCTTATTCTTGCCAAGTCAACCAAAATGATGGATTGGTTCAATAAACTTGCTATATTGCTTCATTCCAAATTATATTTAGAACAATTTCTTTTGTTTTTTTTTACCAAAGTGATTCCATTGAGTATCCACAAGACATGTTCTGGTGCATAAATAACAAAAATTATCCTAACACTTAGCACACTGGGTAAAAATTTCAGCAGACGACTTACTGAAACCTTTTCTTATTTTTTCCCAGAAAACAGGTTTTGACATGAGGACAATCTGTATTAAATGTCAAATCCTGTTTTATTGGAAAAAATAAGAAAAATGTCATCAATCTGTTACCCGCTGAATTAGCCCAGAGAGTGGTAAGGGCTAAATCATTGATCCATCTGACTTATGCATTTGAGACATCATTTGCCTTATTTGCATTACTCCAGAAAAGACACTTTTTTCAACCAAAAAATACATGTACAGATATTTTTCTTATTACTGCATGAAAACATTAATTTTGTCAGGGGTACTCATTAGAAGCACCTTGGCCAAGCATGGGTACCCGCAACATGTTTTTTTTTTATGCAGAATAAGAATATTTACCTGATACCCACTTTTTGCCCGGAAAAAAGGCCTTGACATTTCATGCAAATTCTTTCCTAAGGAGTCAAAACCTATTTTCTGAAAAAAAAAAATATATATATTTCAAAATGTCGTCTGCTGAAATTTTTACCCAGAATGCTAAGCGTTATTTATATGGAAATGATAAATCTTTTATGGCCACACACTTACATAAAATAATTGGGAGATACTGTATGCACCAAAAAATGCATAGAAAATTAAACCATGCCATCCAGATTCTACAGATCAAGGTTGAAATTGATTGCCTGTCAAGACCAATCAACACTTGTTCAATTCTCCATCTTAGAATATTCAAAACTGCCAAGTATAATTCCAGGAGTCTAAACTGCTACATCTGTCAAAATAAGCTTTCATTAAGCCTGGGAATATTTGTGCCGGGAAACAACATCATAAGGTACTTTAGAAAGAATATTGTGCCTCTGAATCAGATTTTACTTGTCAAAAAATTACTCCTATTTGCCCTACATATTCTGGCATTAATGCAATATTCATCATAAAATTTCATGTCCGTTCTATTGCTTGGTAAAATACCATATTTAACCTAATTAACGCACATAACCCTATAAGCGTAGTCAAGCAATTCAGTAGTTGTCAGATTTTTGAGACCGATTTAAATACTTTGTCACACAATAAACATCATTTGAAACCTCTCTGTCTTTAAGGCAGTGTACGTTATCAGCTCTGCTGATAAGAATGCGTAAAAGTGATAACTGAGGGATAATTATTCTTATTTCTCAATTAAAAAACATATATTGTGGGTATTCCTTATAATCGCCTCCTTGAGGCAATTCTAACAAGTACCTACAACATATGGTTCTTCTGAGAAACGTGGAAAATTATCCCTCAATTATCCCTTTTACACAACCTTCTCAGCAGAGCTATGAAAACATCCCTTTACCTGTAGTTATACCAATCTTCGATTTACGTAACTACGGTAGGTACATTTTTGCTGCTCCAAACTAATTCATTCTAAACCTTGCCAAAAGTTCTTCAAATTAAGATTCCATTTAATATTGAGTAATTGAGAAGTGAGGAAAGAAAACAAAAGTCTTTATCCTAATATCAAGTTCTTATATACAGCCAAATTATATTTTCTCACAGCTCCAGAATAAACACTTTGTTTAACCAAAAAATCCGGGCCCAGTTCTTCAAAGCTAAGGATGTTGTTCGTTAAGGTATCGTTAAAACTTTGATCATTAAATATAGTGTATACACTAATATTTTTGCAGAAAAAATTTGCAAAAGCTACTCACATTTTTTCAGCAAAAATACATGTGAATTAGATATTGTACTTACTAGAAAAGTTAACATTTTGACCACTAACCAGCTCGTTAAGCTAACGATGCTTTGAAAACTGGGCCTAGGATATTTTTTCTTATTTCTCTATAAACATATGTTGTGTGTACACATTAGAGGTGCTCTGCTGAGGTGCTTCTAAAGAATACCAGGACATAATTATGGTTTGGGGGAGAAATAAGTAAAACGATTTTTTGGAATCACTTCTCATCTGGTGCTATGACTTTCTCTATCTAAATATATGTGCTGGCATCTTTATAACCTCTAGTAGTTAGATGAATAGTTTTTCTCATTTCTCCACCTTTTTCCCCGAAACTTTTTTCTCATTTCTTCACCTTTTTTTTCCAAAAGTTTTTCTCATTTCTCCACATTTCCCAAAATCTGAATGTCCATTTGGTAACCCAGGTTGATGAAAAACTTTAAAACTCCTAGCTGATTTAGAGCTGTCAGAGGATCTGCCAAAATAGCCCCGCTGCAGCACTATCAGAGGAGAAATATATGTAACCCATAGTGTTGAAATATTTTTAATTCATGCTTAATGATACATCACTGTAGGACATGGTAACATGGCATTTCTTAAAACCTATCAAGGGATTTCACTCCATCAGTTATGGGCCCTTGGTCCTAATTCTGGTATACACGATACATCAATCCACTCTCCATGTGTGTACCAGGTTTCAACTTTGTTACCCTTACAGTTCTTGAGAAAAGTGCGACAAAAAAATTTCATTAATGGGAATTTGTAAAACCTATCAAGGGATGTAACTCCAAGAGTTACAGGACCTTGGTCCTGATTCTGGTATACACTATACAACAGCCCACTGTCCATGTGTGTACCAAGTTCAAACTTTAGAGCTTTCACAGCTCCTGAGAAATCTGTAATGTTTTTCTTCATTTATGGCAAATTGTAAAACCTATCAAGGGATATAACTCAAAGAGTTATGTGCTTTTGACCCTGATTCTGGTATACACAATACATCAACCCACTATCCATGTGTGTACCAGATTATCCTTACAGTTCTTGAGAAAAGGGTAACAAAGATTTTTCATTAATGGCAAAATTGTAAAACCTATCAAAGGATGTAACTCTAAGAGTTATAGGCCCTTGGCCCTGATTCTGGTATACACGATACATCAGCCCACTGCCCATGTATATACCAAGTTTCAACTTTACAGCTTTCAAAGTTCCTGAGAAATCTATAACAAAATTTTTTCATTGATGGTAAACTGTAAAACCTATCCATTTTTCATTTATGGCAAATTGTAAAACCTATCACAGGATTTAACTCTAATAGTTATGGACCCTTGGCTCTGATTCCGGTATACACAATACATCAACCCACTCTCCATATGTGTACCATGTTTCAACTTTGTAATCCTTACAGTTCTTGAGAAAAGTGTGACAAAAATTTTTCATTAATGGCAAAATTGTAACACCTATCAAGGGATGTAAATGTAAGAGTTATAGGCCCTTGGCCCTGATTCAGGTATACACAATACATCAGCCCACTGTCCATGTGTGTACCAAGTATCAACTTTACAACTTTCTTAGTTCTGAGAAATCTGTAACTAAATTTTTCAATAATGGTAAATTTTAAAACCTATCAAGGGATGTAACTCCAAGAGTTATGGGCCCTTGCCCCAGAACCTGTATACATGATACATCAACCCCTTGAGCATGTGTGTACCAAGTTTCAACCTTGTAACCATAACAGTTCTTGAGAGAAAAGTGCGACAAAAATTAATCTGACAACTGGACAGAAGGACGGAAGGAAGGAATGATGGAAGGACAAGGCAAATCCAGTATAGTTCCACTTTTTCAAAGCGGGGCTATAATAAAAATCCAGTATAGCCCCGTTTTTTCAAAGCGGGGCTATAAGAAACAGAACAGTCCATATCAAACAGATTATTTAGGAGCAGTTTAATATGAGTCTACATTCTGAGTAGATAATTCATAACTCTAGATACTGTGTTAACAATTTTTCTTAACCAAAACCTATTGATATTTTCCTTAAATCTCCTTAACCCTTGCTTTGCTGAATAAATTGCCATGCCCACTTCTAATTTCCAGCCAATCAGATTACTTGATCTGGGTTTTTGATAGAAATTCACATATTTAATGACAAACAGTGCAGTTCAGAAGCCAACTGATCTGGATCTACACTGTTTGCTAAGAAAGGGCATGTGGTGCTCAGCAAGAGAAGGGTTAAAAAATATATTATGCGGTAGGTACTCACTCATTAGAAGCACCTCAGAGAAGCACCTCGAGGGGCAGTTCTAATAAGCCACAATAACATAATATGTTTACATGGAGAAACAAGAAAATTTTAACTAGATACCCTTCAAAAATATCAGGTAACTGCTGCTGACTCTAATAAGAGTTCCCAGCCTTAGAACAAAAAAATCATAACCAATTAAGAATGGGTATCAGGGAAATACTTTTCTTATTTCTACACATAAAAAATATATTGTGGGTACTCATTAGAAGTGCCTCTGCAAGGCGCTTCTAATGAGTACCTACAATATGTTTTTGTGGAAAAATAACAAAAATATCAATATTTTAAGTCAAAAGAAAAGTACCTTATTTGGAGATACAAAAATTTGTCCTAACATCTTACCATGTCTATCTTCTGTATTATCCAGTATTGGTGCTATCTTTGATCTTCAATAAATATTCTTCTAACAACTTTAAATCCTTGAATGTATCATTTTGCTCCTAATATATGGACAACTGCAAAACTGATCCAATTTTCCTAAGTGCTTATGTCCACTATATCTTCCATCCAGACAAAATCATTCTTTAACATTCTTTTCTTTCATATTGAGCTTACCGCATTTACCCCAAGCAATGCGACACCTTAACTGATCCTTACCTTAACTGTCCTAAAATTTGAATGAGTCCATTTTACTACCCGCTGATGTGTCTAAACCACTGGATGAGTGGAAACAGTGCAGACTCTGATCAGATGCCACGTTTAAACTTCCATATTTACACTAAGAATTGGACCAGGCAGGCCCCAGATCAGATGCGGCGGAACGCGGCATCTGATCTGGGTTTACACTGTTTACTTGCGCCTGCCTGGTCCAATTCTTAATGTAAATATGGAAGTTTTGTGAATTTCCATTTTGTATTCTGATCAGTTTGTAAATATTAAAAGTCAGACAATTTTTCATGGTTTGTAAACATTTACATTATAGATTTAAGCTTCTGATTTATTTTGCAAAATCGAAAACTTAAATTTGTAAAACAGCTTAAAGTAAAATGATACAACTTTGAAGTAGTCTGATGGCAGGATTCTAGTTAAAAATAATAATAGTGACCCATAAATGGTCATTTTTCTATATAATCTATACATTTTTGTTGGATACAACAATTCTGGGATCCAACTTTAAACCGTCTTATATCCAAAATTGTCTTACAATGAACCTTCTTACAAAGCTATTCCAGTGTATTTGTTTCTAGAAATTGTAATCTAAAGCTGTGGCTTACATGTGGAAATATGAAAAAATTCATCAGGATAACATGCACACTGCTTCTTATCCCTAACTCGTAAAATACAATAAGTCACCATATAATTCACAGTGTCTGTATTTACCATATTCACCATAAATATTGGGTGGGACACCTTAACTCCTAACCATACTTGTCTCTAAAGTCTGAGCAAGTCCATTTTATTACCGGTAATGTGTTTAAAAAGCTGCTGGAAGAGATAAACAGTGCAGATGCATTCTTCATTATATCTGGGTCTACACAGTTTGCTCAGGCTGGTCCATCCCAAGACTTCAGATAAATAATACTTTTGAGATGAAAAAGAATACAACAGTCAGGGAAGTCCAGTTGTAAGTTTAACCAATATAGTTCAAGATACCCAGATAATATATGAACAAGACAGAAGACAATGTTTTGATTTTTCTTCACCAAAACATGCTGCAGGTACTCATCTTAACACCTCCAATGGATACTTACAACATAGTCTTTTGAAAAAGAAAACACACACACACAAACGAAAACAATCAAATTATCCCAAATTATCACTAAATTTTCTGCCTTATCTGGAGCTATAAAGTATAATGAGAATAATATGGTGTACCAAAAGGGTCAAAAGTTAGGAATTTTAGTGGGACTAAAAATAATTCTAGTCCCCCTAAAATTATTATTTGACCCACTGAAAATGAATGCAAGTGGGACTAAAATAATTTTAGTCGGACTACTGAACTGCTATTAGTCTGACTAATATCATTTTTATTCTGACTAACACGCAAACTTCTGACCCTACTGGTATTGCTCAAGTGAACCAATGAGCCTTTTTTGCTCATTTGCATGGGCCAATAAAACTAATTGTTACATTCTGACTATTTATGTTGTGAGTAAAACAAAGCACCAAAACAAAACAAAACAAAACAGGTGTTAACTCAGCCATACAACTCGCCTGAGCTAGTATGCACAATAATTACTTAGTTCTACTCATCATCTGTAACATCTCATTTGACTGGCTCTATGCAAATATGTGCAAAGCTGAACTTTTGATACTGAGTCAAAAACTGACAATATCAGTGAATACTTATGTGACTAAAAATATTATTTTAATATTAGTGGATTTGATATTAATTTTAGTCACAGTATTATTTTTAGTCCCTCTAATAATGAATATTAGAGGCAACTAAAAATAATATTAGTGGGGCTAAAATTACTATAAGTGTGACTAAAATTAGTATTTGTCCCACTAATATTTTTAGTTCCACTAATATTCCTAACTTTTGACCCTAGCAGTACACTATAGAATAAATAACCTAATTACACAGGTCCTAATTATAATCAGAAATAGACTGAGTAAACAAATAACAGGTATCACTAACAGTAATACTGGTGATTAGGGAAGACAAATAGCTAGTTATCTCTACTGCAAATATTACCTTAACTCTTAACCCCTCTCTGTGCTAATTCAGCAGACTACAAATTCATGATATTTTTTCTTATTTTTCTTAGAAAATATGCTTTGATATTTCATGCAAATTGTCTCCTTTGAGAGACAATTTGCATGAAATGTCAAAGCCTATTTTCTGGGGAAAATAAGAAAAATATCAATTTGTTGTTAGCTGAATTCGTCCAGAGCATGGTAAAGGTTAAGATGGATTAGATTGCTGGGTACACAGGTTGCTCTGGGCAGGACACACAGGTTGAACTGGGCATTTGCAACCTGTATTTGCTCAAAGACACCTTTTTTTGCTTTTCAAGTTTTCTGTAAATCCTAGCATGCTGGGTAAACACTTCAGCAAAAAAACATTCTGAAATACTTTTCTTATTTTCCAAGAAAATAGGGTTTGGCATTTCTGGCACATACAGACTCCTATGAGAATAATTTACATGAAATGTTAGACCTTTATTTCTAGGAAAATCGAGGAAATATTTTACAATGTATTATCAGCTGCTATAGCTACAGGTTAAATAGTAGCTGATCCATGGAGCTGATTTGTGTTTTCTAAGGGAAGTCAATCTTCCACAATTTGTCAAGCATTTATTTCATAATTACCTCCCTCCCTTGCAAACTGAAATGCTGCAAATCATGAGGGTAATTCCATTCAAAGAGGCTAGAGCCTGTGTGATTATGGGCGTAGACAACATACAGTTTGTTTGGGACACAGAAGTGAATCAGTTGTTGCTCCACAATGCACCATTGACCTTATGCATGTTGTCTAAAAGTACTAAACAGAATAGAATAATATTTATTGGACTAAATAGAATAGAACAATATTTATTGGAACACCAACATATATAGACAGTGTTCTCCATACACTTCTTCATAGCAACAGATAAGGCACTTTTTTCATCCCGAAAATGCTGATATCTTTCTTATTTCTCCACGAAAGCATATGTTGTGGGTACTCATTAGAAGTGCCTCGGTGAGGCATTTCTAATGAGTACCCACAATGTATGTTTTCGTGGAGAAATAAGAAAAATACTGTGTGGATACCCCCTCTTATCTGTAGCTATGCTGAACGGTTCTTCAGCACACTGCACTTATGTAGATATTCTAAAAGGTTACCACTGCAGCACTTTATCAAAGGTTATGGGATATACATTAATCTTGACAATTTCATTTTTAACATGGGTGGATGCATTAGTTCTGCTACACATAATTTAAAGAATTCCCAGGACAGCATGACAAAAATTTGATATTCTTATAACTAATAATAATAACAATAATAATAATAATCGACTTTATTTATAGAGGGTAACACATTTAGTAATCTAGTACTAATCTTCCATGTGGCCCTCTTTTTTCCTGGGTAGAAACCAGTACTAAGCAATGTGGATAAAGTCTCTTGCTCAAGGAAACAACACTTGCAGTTAGTGGGGATCGAACCCGGTACCTCTCGATCTCGAGTCCGACACTTTACCACTGCACCACAGCGCTCCACTACTTATTTTAGTTTTGATGAGGTCAGCCTAAAAAGTGATGCAAAATCAGCTGTAACTATTTTCTAATGTGAGGGTCATTCTCATTTAGATGAGATCTCATTTTGACCTCTCCAATGCACCCTTAGCATTTTGGAATTTAGTTATGCATGAAAGAACTCAAGACTATTAAAATCAGCTTTAACGTTTATTTTGTGCGAAGCGTAGACCAAGCGCTGTTTTTTGTAAATGCTTATACTTGTTATAACAGGCATCAATCCATGACTGGTCACATAACTTGCAAGGTAGACATTTTCACTAGGCATTATTACAGTTATGAATTTCAATACCCAACCTTGGATTTTTTCAAGTCCTGAAATCCAAGCTGATCATAGGTAATAGTTTGTAGTAATCAGTACAAAATGAATCAATGGTTTTCTTTTGCAATTTGATTTATGCAATACATTACTTAGACTTAATTAACCCTTCTCTTGCTGAACACGACATGCCCTGTCCTAGCAAACAGTGCAGATCCAGATCAGTTGGCTTCTGAAGCCAACTGATCTGGACCTGCACTGTTTGTCATTAAATATGTGAATTTCTATCAAAAATCCAGATCAAGTAATCTGATTGGCTGGAAATTAGAAGTGGGCATGACATCTTAATTTATTCAGCATGACAAGAGTTAATTAAAAGACTTAAGGGGAATCAATACACTTTCAGGGAAGGCAACTCTGTCAACAGTTTGCCTCCCTTCTGAAAAGGGGTCTACATCTAAAGGAAAGAATTTTCTCCCAAGAGGTACCCTTTTCAGAAGGGTCATAATGCACAGTCACAAAAATTGTCTCCCTTGTAAAAATGGTGGAAAACCTATCAAGATGTGTTTTCTATGGAAATTTTACACAGGGAAAGGGTGTAAAATTATTTAAGGCACATCTGCAGGACTGGAAAAAGTTAAAAGCTAACTCATCACAAGTATCTTTTTCAAAAAGCTAGGTCGTTTAGTGTTATCAATAGCATGTAGGCTTATGCTGCACATGCTATATGGGATGGCATCTGTAACAAGATTCACTGAACTAACCTAAATGGCTCCAATTATTTTTCGAGTTTTGGTTCACTCCAAACTGTCAAATTCACGTCTTACATGTACTCAAATAATAGGTGCCACAGACTTTGTTTTTTTTGACAGTTACTATTATCCTGTGAGTTTTTCAACATTTTAACTATAGCAGATCATTAGATAGGGAAGTCCTGGGCTAATATTAGCTGATTGGACAATGGAATGCTTTTATTTTAATGCCAGTATAGAAAGCTGTGAATATGCACTAATACTTTATAAGCTGCTCCTTTAAGGTCTTGAAGTCTCACACATTCTAAAGCATAATTTCATTTCAGTGTGAAATCGGTATGAAGTGTGAAATCGGTATGAATCAGTATGAAATTGCTATGAATCAGTGTGAAATCGGTATGGAAGCAGACTGAAGTTAATTGTACACCTGAAAGAGGCCGTAACTGGATAATAAAACATTCTATTCTATTATATTTGTATCAGATGCGCAACTACTATGTTAACAGTCTTGGTATAACTTCTGCTTAAGCTGGGTTTGGTATAATTCCCATACATGATGAGTGATTAGCATAATTCCTATATATGCTGCTCTCCAGGGAGACCCACAATAAAGATCTTTCTGAGCCCTCCCACACTTCCCATCAATATGTACCCGAGTAGCCAGGAAAATATTTTTCCAAGAAATGTTATTTTGTGGTATCCTCTTAGCTCTTGTCATGCTGAATAAATTGCCACACCCACTCCTAATTTCCAGCCAATCAGATTACTTGATCCTGGTTTTTAATAGAAATTCACATATTTAATGACAAACAGTGCAGATCCAGATCATTTGGCTTCTTCAGAAGCCAACTGATTTGAATCTACACTGTTTGCTAAGACAGGGCATGTGTTCAGCAAGAGAAGGGTTAGAATCACTTGACAAGATTCATTATTGTAAGCAAGTGATAAGTACACTTCAACCTCTTTATAACACGGGTCGTTATAGCATGGTTTTGGATATAACACGGTTCAAAGATGGATCCCAAAAATGTATAGATTATATTGAAAAATGATCATAAATGGTCATTTTTCAATATAATCTATACATTTTTGTTTGGATATAACACGGCTGTTTAACTAACACGGTTCATGCTATGGACCCCAACAACAGTGTTATAAAGAGGTTGAGGTGTATCACATTTACACTGAATATAAGGACACCTTATCGTACCGTATTTACCCTAAGTATTGGGACACCTTATCTACATACCATACTTGTCCTAACAAGAGCTGTCGTAGGACAGCGAAGCTCACCTGCTGGGTACATTTTATATTGTAACTTTTTTATCATTAAGCCATATAATATAGGTCACACTGACCTAGATGTATTTGTATGTAAATCATTTTGTCACATAGATATAATAATCCAGGTATGACAATTCTCCATGAAATAGTAATAAAAATAAAAGGCAAAATCACTGAAGCATGAAATATAGGTCACAATGACCTAGATATAGTAAGTGGTCATTCATTGGGTCACATGGAACTAATATCCCAGGTGTGACATTTATCCAACAAATAGTATTCAAGATATAAGGCAGAATCACTGAACCATGAAATATAGGTCACATCAACAGAGATATATTTTGACGTCAATAATCGGGTCACAAGGAACTAATATCCCAGGTGTGACATTTATCCAACAAATAGTATTCAAGATATAAGGCAAAATCACTGAACCATGAAATATAGGTCACAATGACCTAGATATAGTAAGTGGTCATTCATTGGGTCACATGGAAGTAATATCCCAGGTGTGACATTTATCCAACAAATAGTATTCAAGATATAAGGCAAAATCACTGGACCATGAAATCTAGGTGACCTGGACCGTAAAATGTAGGTCACACCAACAGAGATATATTTTGACGTCAATAATCGGGTCACAAGGAACTAATATCCCAGGTGTGACATTTATCCAACAAATAGTATTCAAGATATAAGGCAAAATCACTGAACCATGAAATATAGGTCACAATGACCTAGATATAGTAAGTGGTCATTCATTGGGTCACATAGAAGTAATATCCCAGGTGTGACATTTATCCAACAAATAGTATTCAAGATATAAGGCAAAATCACTAGACCGTGAAAGCTAGGTGACCTGGACCGTAAAATGTAGGTCACCATGACCTTCACTCTCTTACACTTAAACCGATGTCACATAGTTAGCTTATGTATAACCAGTTGTGTCTATAACCTGTAGGCATATAAGATTTTACAAATGTGTCCTAGATTTTGACCCCTAGCCCCACTCCAAGGCCCACCCTGAGGTATGAACCCAGGGGTATGTTCTTTTGGAATCTCAGAAGACTCCTCCAGGTACCCAAATTCTAAATATGAATGCGCTATGAGGAGTGAAAGTCAAGATATAAGAATTTGAAAAACTTTAACACAGTATTACAAAGGTGTCCTAGATTCTGACCCCTAGCCCCACCCAGGGACATGAACCCAGGGGTTTATTCTCTTGGAATCTCAGAAGACCCTCCAAGGTACCTAAGTTCCAAATTTGATGCCTCTGTGAGGAGTGACTGTTGAGATATAAGCATTTGAAAAACTTTAACGCAGTGTGACGGGAACAGGAACGCAAACGCGGATGACCGGGGTGACTACAATAGCTCTCCTTGTACTTCGTACAGGGGAGCTAAAAAACTAAGTGCATGGTGCACTTATTAGGCTGAATAGGGTAATTCTATTTCTAAACTGACAGCTTATCCAGAAAATTTGTCGTAGGGCATACATTTGAGCCACATCATCAGAAACAAGATCTGTCGCCTGACAGGATAGCTCACCAGAAGTCGCGCTTTGACTTAGTTGCGCAAAGGCAAATTTTCAGACCCATAACAGAAACAAAGTCATGGTCTTGGGAGCTGATGCTGCTGATAAAATTTTTAGAAAAGTATCTCTGACCTCATCAAGTATGAACTGAATCCATCAAACGGTAAAGAAGAAATGAGCTCCTAAAAACTTCAACGCAAAATCTTTAACATTAAAATTCTAAGCCTGTGACCTTGACCCCAAGGTCATGGTTATAGGTCCTGATGTTGCTGATAAAAACTTAAAGCAATATCTATCACCATACTAAATTCATCTAAAGGCAACCAAGTAATTATCAAAAATCTTTAATGCAAAAACTAACATAAAAGTTCTAAATCTGTGACCTTGACCCCAAGGTTATGATCATCAGAGCTGATGCTGCTGCTAAAACTTTGAGACCAGTATCTATCACCATACCAAGTATAAACTAAATCTATCCAAAGGTAAAGAAGTAATGAGCTCTAAAACATTAAAAGCAAAAACTTAACATAAGAATTCAAAGTCTGTGACCTTGACCCCAAGGTTATGGTCATGAGAGCTGATGCTGCTAAAAACTTGAGACCAGTATCTATTACCATACCAAGTATAAACTAAATCCATCCAAAGGTAAAGAAGTAATGAGCCCCTAAAAACTTTAATACAAAATCTTTAACATCAAAATTCTAAGTCTGTGACCTTGACCCCAAAGTCATGGTCATGGGTGCTGATACTGCAGATAAAAACTTTAGCCCAGTATCTATCATCATACCAAATATGAACTCAATCCATGTACACTTAAAAAAGTAATGAGCTACTAAAAACTTTAACACAAAAACTTTAACATTTGTGGACACCGACAACAGGGGTTGTAGAATAGCTTACCGGAACTTTTTGTTCCGGTGAGCTAAAAAAACATTACACCAGATGCAAACAGCAAGATTCAGCTGAGTGTGTTCATCCACACAGTCTCTCCAGAATGAACCTATGCCCAGTAAACCCATTAGGGTCATGTCATGCGCAGTCAGTTTAACTAATCACACTTTTTCCTTTAAGCTGCTGACCAGTTTGTTTGTGATGAGGTTTTATGGCCCAGTCAACCCAATGGGGTCATGTCGAGCGTGGTCAGTTTACCTAACCACACGTTTACTGGGCAGACTTAGTCCACTAAGCGGTTAACCAGTATTGTGCACATTCTTTCGCCAGAAACTGATATCTGCCCTTCTTGAATCAGCAGAAGGGAAAGAATGACCGTAGAAAATACTTCATGAGCAATCTCCACAAAAGAATGTTGCCAACCTTGGCTGGGGTTGAACCCGTGACCTCCTGGTCTCCAGTCGGACAGCGCATCCAACTGAGCCACCAAGGCCAGAATGGTTGACCAGTACTTGTGCACATTCTTTCACTAGAAACTGCAAAATGTTCTTCCTAAATCAGGGGAAAGGAGAGAATGACCATAGAAAATATTTCATGATCAAACTTCACAAAAGAATGTTGCCATATCCGGTGGGGATCAAACTCGCCACCTCTTGAACACCAGTTGGAGTGGACGGATCTGCACTGTATTTTCTATTAAGACTTAAGATGTCAAGGGCAATAACATCCAAACAAATAGGTCGATCAGGAGGTAGATACATCATTGAGAAAGTCTTTAATATTCCAGGTATGAATAAAACCTAACCAAGATTACAGAGACAATGGCTCTGAATGGACAGAAAGTCTATCTATCTCTTCATATGGAATACACACCTTCAACTGAGTTATGTGCTAGAGTTTCCCCAACCTGCAGTAAAAGTAACAAGGATAAGATGGCTTGTAATGAGTGTCTACATTTACTGCCATTCTTTTTATGAATTCCAACTGTAAGTTGGTACCCCTATTTGGAACAAGGTATGCATCCCAATTCAAAAAAGGGTCCACTTCAGAAACTCAGGGCTGAAATGGCTAAGTATTTATTTCAAAAGGGTACATGGTACAACATATACTCTAATTCAGACAGGCAGGCCGGAAAAAAAAATTGTTGACCCAAAGAAGAGGCCACAGAATGCCACATCTGATCAGGGTCTACACTGTTTGTCATTCATCAAGCAATTTTAGACACATCGAAAGATTATCAGCTAAATGGACTTGTGTTCAAATTTTAGGGCAAGTTTGGTAAGGAGCTAATGTGTCCCAATATTAAGGCATAAAATATAGTATTGACAAAACAATTTTATCTGGAGTTCTCTTATAATAGTTTTACACATACTTTCGACATTTTCTGTCTGGGAACTGACTTGGTAAATTTCTGCCATTTTTTTTTTTTTTTTTTTTTTTTTTTTGCAAGAGAGGCAACTTTTGTGACTTCCCATTTACATCAAGCCCTTACGAAAAGAGATCTACTGTAAAAGGGAAGAATTTGCTCCCTTGAGAGCAAATTCTTTCCTTTTACAGTAGATCCCTTTCAGAAGAGAGGAAAAAAATGCGACACTGTCCCCTCCCCTTACAATGCATCCATCCTCCTTCAGAGCCATTTCATTTCATTTTCTTATTAATGTGACAGCTAGGCTATGGAAGGAAAACCCAATATTTTCCAATCTATTAGAACAGTTAACACATGGTCCAGCCTAGCCTGCAGCCTGCCCAAAGCCCCCACTATTTACATAACACAATCATAAAGACCTGCAATAAATTCACTAAATTTTGAACAGAAATGATCCTTACTAAACCGTACAAGGGTGCAGGCTAGTCTGAATGGTTGCTGTTCATATCGGGAACATATTGTTTTTCCCATGGAAGGGATGATTTAATTTGGCCACAATGTCTGTATAAGGAGAACTGGTAAGAAAAGCTTAGCAATAATCAAGGTCTCCAAAGCAGCAAGTGGGTGTATCTATTATATAGGACATGCTAGATCAATAACCAACACCTAATAAGATGTCAAAGACACATCTTCCACAATAGTTTGATTTCCACAAAAACTGTGGTGTGTTTCCTTTATATCTAACATGTTTTTATATAGCTGCGAAAAAAAACTATACCGTAAGTATTCAGACAAACAAGCATGAGCAAACAGTACAGACCCAGATGAGAATGCAGCTTCTCATCAGGGTCTACACTGTTTGTCACTTAACCAGCAATTATTTTTAGACATAACATCAGGTGGTAAATTGTACCGTGGCTCTCAGCATTCTGCAAGTTCCTTCCCTCAGGACATTCATAGTTCTTCAAACTTCGAGATTAACCCTTAAAGCGCCAATCACAACAATTTTCGTCTGCTTTGTCTTCTGCTTGTGATTTTAAAAGTCATTTCTGCAAACAGTGTGGACCCAGATCAGACTGCTCCTTTAGGAGCAGTCTGATCTGGGTCCACACTGTTTGCCGGTATGCAAAAAATAGCTTTGAGAAGTTTGCAAGAATATTCAGCAGACCACATAAACAGACGACATTTTCAGATGCAGTTTTTCTTGGCGCTTTAAGGGTTAAAAAGTACCCATATAAAATGTTTTTGGCATAAGTAAATAAAATTCTGGCAGTAAAAAGATTGGTCTTAAAAAGCTAGAGTTCAAAAAAGACCTCTCGAGGTTCAGCTCAGATTATGCCTTCCAATAAACAGTATAAAAAACTGGAATTAATCCCAGGAGAACAAATAAGCATGTGCTCTCAGAATGTTTACTTAGGTTGTGCAACAGAACAAATCTTTCTGACAGAACAATTAGCAGAACTTCCATTTGCCAATCTGCAAATATCTACAATATCCAGAAATAAGTACTTACACTGGCAATAACAGTCTAGATTAACCCTAGATACAAGTGCTATCAAGGTGAATATTTTCATTTATTCATGGAAGCATATGTTGTGGGTACTCATTAGAAGTGCCTTACTGAGGCACTTAAGAACTGAGTGATCACAACATATGTTTTCATAAAGAAAAAGGAAAAAAATCAAAACTTAGGCTGAAAAAGCACCTTATACAGGGCTGTGTATTATTCTAACATTATTACTACCTTAAATCTTTGCAATCAGCAGATATGAATTTTTCTCTGAAAACAGCGCTTAAAATTTCATATAAATTTGATTGTGTTGCGGCAACCCAATGGAGCAGTGCTCCAGCTATAGCCCTATATGGAGGGGCAGGCTGCCCCTCTTGCCCTTTCCTGCCACCCCTCTGCCCCTTTTAGGCCGCCTGTCTTATTTCAATTCCAGGCATAAAATACTATATTTTGGTGAAAATTTCATGTAAATTGGACCAAAATTAAAAATGTTATCAATGTTTAAAGGTTAGTGTTATGTGTACTCTATTTTTGAGGTATTTATTGTGGAACTGGATTATATTTTGTAACATGTCTTGATACTAAACACATCACATGACACATGGTGCCCTCATCCTTGTATGACCATGCAAAATGTGCCCTACCCGGCGCCCCTCTGCCCTCAAATCCTAGCTGGAGCACTGTGGAGTCACGTCAAGCTCAGTCAGTTTACCTAACCACACTTTTACTGGGCAGGCTTAGTCCTCTTAGCACTCAGTTAATCAGATTGCCATCAAATGACAACTGCCCTTCTTGAATCAGCAGAATAGAGAGTGTGACCATGGAAAAATATTTCATGATCAAATCTCCAGGAAAGAATGTTGACGACCCAGTGATGGTCAAACCCGCAACCTCCAGATCACCAGTCAGACAAGCATCCAACTGAGCTACCAAGGCCAACTTATTGATTGATTGTGTTCAAAGGGTTTAACTACAGGTCAACCCTTGCGGGTCATTTTGTGTCGTCTCACAGAGAAAGGGAGAAAAAAGAAGAAGAAATGAAAGAGAAGGACAGAGAAGAAAAAGGAACAGGAATGAATGTAAAGAAACAGAGGAACTAAAAACCTTCCCCCTCTACCCTTACCTGCTACACTGATAGCAAGCCTTGCCCAGCTGTAAGCCAGTATCAGTTGGACACCCCAGTGACGTAAGATACACCTTCCCCATACCTGACCACCCCAACCAAGGCCAGCTGAAACTTGTCTCCTTTGGAGATAATTTAAAAAGGAAAAATACTTAAAACTGCATGTGCTGATAATTTTATTTAGCAGTCACTTTGTTAATTCACGATCTGTTGTAGGCAAAAGCAGCAGATGAAAAAAAAAAAAAAAAAAAAGATTTATATTTTATAATTTAAATTATCCTTCAAAAATGGCTTGACATTTCATCCGCAGATCTGCATGAATTGTTGATATCTTGTGAAAGCAAATTAAGAAAAATGATTTCAGAAACTATCTACAAATTTCAAAATTCAGTCTGCTCCAAGTATACTGAGTTCAGAAAATTTCCAATCAGAATCCGGTACAGTGACTTAATAAAGAAGAATTCTATTAAATGCAGCAATTAACCCTTAAAGCGCCAATCACAACTGACAGCTGACCCTTTTAAATATTTTTTTTTCTTTATCATTTTTCATAGAAAACAAGTTTTGACATTTCAAGTGAATCATCTGCAAAGCAGATGATTCACCTGAAATGTCAAGACTTATTTTCTTTAGAAAAAAATAATAATAGAATTTTGTTTGCTACAAATTTTGTTTGGCAAGTTAACATGAGCATCTAGCAGGCACCAAACTGGCAGAATCTGATGACAATTTAACAGACTGATACGTATTTCATTTCCTTGCAGTAAGCCCAATCATGCATTATGTCTGTTTCTGTCATAACCACGCATGCTAGAAGAAGCATACCTCCAGATAAGCTCTGGATAAGGCACTTTTTCAACGGAAAAGTATTGATCTTTTTCTTATTTCTCAACAAAAATGTGTGTTAAGGGTACTCATTAGAAGCGCCTTGCTGCGGTGCTTCTAATGAGTACGTACAACTCAGGAGTCATCCTAAAGCTTTCAGAGAGGGAAAAGTTTTGCGAAAAATTCAGGATTTCAGGGGGAAGTTTTGGTCCAAATTTTGGATTTCCCTATATATTCTATCCATTTTCACTTCTCCCTCAGCTCAAGATAGGGAGAAGTCAGCCAGTTTAGGGAGATTTTTTCTCCAAAATCGCCCTCTAGCATGACCCCTGCGGCCACAACATATGACCACATGAACAAAACACAGATCAGATGCCACACAATATGGCATGTGAGTTGTGTGGCATGTGATATGGGTCTACACTGTTGGCAATACTCTGCAGTTCAGAGATACACCCACAGGTAGTAAATTGGACTTTCAGAAATTTTAGGACCAATATACTGTTAACCCTTTCACTCCCGAGCTTCTAAAGTGGACCATTCTATCTTTGAATTTGGACTGAACCACTGTTTGAAACAGGTGTCTTGATGAAATATCAAAAACAGAATGGCAAACAGTGCAGATCCTGATGAGATGGCTCATTATAAGCCATCTCATCTGGATCTACACTGTTTGAAAAATATCTGTTTTTGGTCTATAGGGCTGGAAGGATTAATCCTTGCTGCATGCTGAATAAATGACGATCAATGCCCACTTCTAATTTTCAGCCAATCAGATTACTTGATCCAGATTGTTAACCCTAAATGTCGTGCAGAATAAATGAAGAAGCCATGCCCACTTCTAATTTTCAACCAATGAGATTATTTGATCCAGATTGTTTATATAAAATCACATACTTAATGGCAAACAGAGCAGATCCAGATCAGTTGGCTTCTTCAGAAGCCAACTGATCTGGATCTACACGGTTTGCAAAGGCAGGGTATATCTGGGTTCAGCAGGACAAGGGTTAATACAAATTCACATACTTAATGACAAACCTGCAGACCCAGATCAGTTGGCTTCTTCAGAAGCCCAACTGATCTGGATCTACACTGTTTGCAAAGGTAGGGCATATCCAAGTTCAGCAGGACTAGGGTTAAGAAAGTGTCTTGATATTTAGGGCAAATCCTGTACTCCATCATAACAAGTCCCCTGATAGTAAATTCCCCCTCAGTTTACTTGTTTCCATGAAATGGCAAAAATAACATGAAATGTCCATTACAGATCATTTAACCTGACAACACTTCTTATTCTTCAACAAGAAAAAATAAGGAAATGTACATAATTAGGAGTGGTAATTTACATATCTCCTAAGGTATAGGAGTTATCCAGATAAATGTTGTTTTCATTTTTTTTTTTTTTTTTTGTTTGTATATATGAACCCATGAAACATAAATTATGTTGTGAGTATTCATTAAAATGCCAGATTATGGTGATTCTAATGAGTAATCAGTATACATTTTCATGAGTAGGAGTAAGGTCTGTTTCAATGAAAAAATGAGACAATATCAGTATTTTTGGTTGAAAAAAATTCGGACTATCTGGAACTTTGAATTTAGATGTATCTACCTTATTAATTCAAGCACCGGGGCAGACAAGCCTGAGCAAACAATGTAGACCCAGATCAGATGCCGCATTCTGCGGCATCTGATCTGGGTCTACACTGTTTGCCTCTCATCCAGCAGTTTTTTTAAGCATACAATTACAAGTATTTAAATGGACATTTAAAATTTTAGGACAAGTATGCTAAGGAGTTCAGATGGTAAATCTGGTATAGTTTGTTTGACGAATGAATAATTTAACATTTCTCTGGCATACAGTCCAATAATACTCTTGTCAGTTTTAAATCTTTAACAATGTTCAGAACTTAAAAATATATAGACACAATTTAAAAATAGTTTTGTTTTCCCTGACACAAATTTTGATATTTCATTCAAAGCATTTACACTTTGGTTACTTTTTCCCTAAGAAAGATACATAGAGGTGGCACCACAAGAAAATGATATAACAGCATCTGAATTGATGTGATGTGTTCAGAGAAAATAAGAACTAGAAATTTGTGTCCCCAACTACATGTATACGCTTGTCCCTACAAAATGACAGTTAATAAAAGCACCGCAAGCATAATACCCCGCCATAGCAATTATTTGTTTATGTATTAAAGTTATCGTTGCAAAAATGTCTGGAAAGAAACTGACGGAGGGACAGATAACAATCCTAAACCAGATCATGATAATATCAATGGACAGACAACAATCCTAAACTAGATCTTGATAATATCAATGCATATAGCAAGTTTGGTTAAAATCCCTTGTTATTTACTCGATATCGTCCAAAAAATGAAAATATGGTCGTGTCTCGGGCAGATAACTCCGGAAAAATTTGACAAAATTTGCCCATTAGCAATCCCAAACCAGATTTCTTTAATGTCCATGCATATAGCAAGTTTGGTTAAAATGCCTTGCTATTTACTCAAGTAATCATCTGGAAACGAAAATATGGGCGTATCTCAGGCAGATAACTCCGTAAAAATTTGACGAAATTTGCCCATTAGCAATTCCAAACCAGATCTCTTTAATGTCAATGCATATAGCAAGTTTGGTGAAAATCCCTTGCTATTTACTCAAGTTATTGTCTGGAAACAAAAATATGGGCATGTCTCGGGCAGGTAACTCCGTAAAAATTTGACAAAATTTGCCCATTAGCAATCCCAAACCAGATCTCCACAATATCAATGCACATACCAAGTTTGGTGAAAATCCATTGATGTTTACTCAAGTTATCATCCGGAAACGAAAAACAGACGGACGGACATACAATGGACACACACAAGTCCAACGTGAAACCATAATACCCCGCCATTATTGTGCGGCGGGGTATAATAAAAAGGGGCATAACTCTCACATTATCTGATTTCTTTCAAAAGTTAATCAGGTGATGTACTCTCCAGCCCCAGTAAGCTCAGTAAGTTTCAAGGCCCTAGCAATATACCCCTCCGACTTCTTCGAATCTGGTGGCATAAAAATACCACCTGCCATCAGCTAAATTCACTTAGAGAGTGAATAGTGTGTGATTGTGGTAGTTGCGAATAACTGAACAAGACAGAAGAAAATGTATGCTGTAGAAGTTCTGACTTGACTATCCAGAGCATTGAACGATTTAACTCTGAATCACATGCTAAAACTGAAAAAAATAAGGAAACAATATCACAAACAATGGACAGACGGACAACAGACAAAGAGTGATCACTATAGGCTAGCTCATCCTGAGCATAGGTCAGGTGAGCTTAAAAGAAAATAATCCACTCGACAGGGGAAAAATACGAGGGTCTACTGATTTTATGATAAAAGAAATCACTGCAAGGTCAATGGATACTAAACTTTTCAATCGGAATGGATATTTTATTGTATTATGTTGAAAATAATTGGTTCTAACGTGGTTCCTATCTCATTCCTTTAAATGTTGCCATGGCAACCAAACAAAATGGTCACTGGTCATAAAATATACACACTGGGTAGACAATACACACTGGGTAGACAATCATCAAATGATCATAACTGCCAAATATGGTTCACATCACTTCACTGGTTAAGGAGGAAATGCAATTTAACCATTTTCCCAATTTAAGTATGGGAGCTTTCTATTGCCATGGCAACCAAACCAAGAGTCAGATCACCATCATTTTAGCTATTATCAAATCCCCCTACCCAAGCAACATTCTTACCTAATAAGGGACAAATCTCTTAATGGCTTTGGAGGCGTTGTCATTTGAAAGTGTTGTAACAGACAGACGGACGGCGGACAAAGAGTGATCACTATAGGCTAGCTCATCCTGAGCATAGGTCAGGTGAGCTTAGAAGAAATTTCATCTGCAAGTTTTTGTCTGCTACAAAGTATGGTTTATCAGATAAAGGTTATAAGATTGCTTTATTCAGATATGTAATATAATTTGGTATTTTTGCACAAAATCATCTTATTGGTACTTATTGGAATTGCTTTGCCAAAACAATTTTAACCCATTGTAGTCGGGAGATCCGTAAAAGGGTAATTAGCAAACAGTGCAGACCCAGATCAGACACCGCAGAATCTGGCGTCTGATCAGGCTCTCCACTGTTTGCAAACAGTTTAACCATTTTTCTCTATGAATATATAAATCTCGGAGCCGGACGTACCTAAAATTGAAATTGGGCTCTTCCAGTATATAGTTGGAGAGTCTATTCAATCTACAATGGGTTAATGAGTACCCACAAGGTATGTTTTCACACACACAAAAAAAACAACAACAAATTATCCTAAGTTTATAGCAAAATAATTATTACAGTAAATGTCCTAAAATTTCAAACACTTTATACCATACTTTTTGGCCTTTGTAACCCAAATGATTGTATATGATGTGAATTTCAATTTTTTATAATAAATATATCTAACTAAAATTAATTTCTTGTAAAATCATCATTTGGGTGAATTTTGATTAGTTATTATGTTACAAATTGTAATTCATATCTTAAACTAGAAAAGGTTTTTTAGAAAAAAACAAATGTCCCCCAAACTCCGCCAGAGTTATCATTTTTGTAAGCAACATGTGGTCTCATCCTGTTCTACATTTCTACCAAGTATCATCAAAATATTGTGAAGGGTATTCAAGTAACAGAGCAGACACGAAATCAAATTCAAACACAAGTAGGGGAGATATGTCCACAAGTAAGAAAGCCAGTCTCGTTGTCATTCTTGTACGCAACATGTCGTCTAGTCCTGTTCTACATTTCTACCAAGTAAAAAGATACCCCCTGCACCTCAAGGAGGTAACTCCCTATATAGGGTGTAATACAGCAGTGTGGCCCAAATAGCCCCTATTTTCAGCTCTGAAAGTATAAGAATGGCCCTATTTTTTCAGTGTTTGGTATATGAATGACTCGCTTTTTGTAGCTGAAGCATAGCTATAGCCTTAAAATTGCTCTACTTCCAAGTCTAAATAGACTGATTATTCTTCCCTAGAAGCTATTCTGTGTCCCGTTTTCAGTGTCAGTGTGACCTTGAAAATAAGGTCCAGGTCACCAAAATCTAATCATTTTTTTCCCCCATCGGAATGAAGTATCTGTGCTAGTGTGAACAAATTCCATCTGTTGATTCATGAGATAGGGTGCCACCAAGGCTCAAAAAAGAGTCTTTATAATGCAGTGACCTTGAAAATGAGGTCAAGGTCACAAAAATCTAATCACATCTTTCCCATGTCCTAACAATGCATCTGTGCTAGTTTGTTGAAATTCCAGTCATTGCTTCATGATATAGCCTGCACACAAGCTTTTTTCTATCAAAATCTGAGTTTAAAAGTGCTGGTGTGACCTTGAAAATGAGATAACGGTCACCAAAATCTAATCAGTTCTTTCCCCAATCCCAATGATGTATCTGTGCAAGTTTGGTCAAATTCCATCAATTGATTCAAGAGATAGAGTGCACACAAGGCTCACTTTTTGAGTATGGTGCCCCCATCCTGATGATGTATCTGTGCTTAGAGTTTGGTCAAATTCCAGACATTGGTTAAAGAGATAGTGTGCGCACAAACTTTTTACTGCAATAAGAAATTTTACAAAGGGCAATAACTCCAAGAGAATTGGCCCCTCGCCCTTACTTTCTCTTATGCAGGTACACCAGGTTTATACTGATATCAATGTGTCTGCAGAAATGATTGAATATCCATCACCACATTTTCAAGATAAAAACCAAAGTGTCGCGGATGGACACACAGATGGACAGACAATGTGCAAACAGTATACCCCACCATAAACAAGGTTTACGAGGGGGGTATATAAAACTAAAACAATCCAAAGGGTACTGGAGTAAGAGAGGGGACATGAAATCAAATTCAAACACAAGAAGGGGAGATAACTCCAAAAGTAAGAAAGCCAGAGTTGTCATTCTTGTATGCAACACGTCATCTAATCCTGTTCTACATTTCTACCAAGTATCATCAAAATATTCCAAAGGGTATTCGTGTTACAGAGTGGACACAAATTCAAACACAAGAAGGGGAGATAACTTCAAAAGTAAGAAAGCCAAAGTTGTTGTTCTTATACGTGACAAGTCATCTCGTCCTGTTCTACATTTCTACCAAGAATCATAAAAATATTCCAAAGGGTATTCGACTTACAGAGCCACCACAAAATCAATGCATAATCACTGTCAAATACAACAAAGGGAGATAACCCAAAAACTAAGAAAGGCAGAGTTGTCATTCTTGTATGTGACAAGTTGTCTCATCCTGTTCTACATTTCTACCAAGTACCAACAAAATACTCCAAAGGTATTCAAGTTACAGATTACAGAGCCCACACAAACAATTTTAAAAACAAAACAAAAGTAGATAACTCCAAAAGTAAGAAAGCCAGAGATGTCAGTCTTGTACGCGACACATCGTCTTGTCCTGTTCTACATTTCAGCCAAGTATCATAAAAATATTGCAAAGGGTAGTGGATTTACAGAGTGGACACAAAATCAATGCATAATAACTGTCAAATATAACAAAAGAAGATAACCTCAAAAGTAAGAAAGGCAGAGTTGTCATTTTGTAAGAGACATGTCATCTAGTCCTGCATTTATACCAAGTACCATCAAAATATTCCAAACGGTATTTGAATTACAGAGAGGACACAAAATCTCTTTCAAACAAAACAAAGGGTGATAACTCTAAAAATAAGAAAGCCAGAGTGGTCATTCTTGTATGTGACATGTCATCTCGTCCTGTTCTACAGTTCTACCATCAAAATATTCCGAAGGGTATTCGAGTTACAGAGCAGATACTAAATCTATTTCAAACAAAACAAAGGGAAATAACTCCAAAAGTAAGAAAGCCAGAGTTGTCAATCTTGTAGATGACACATTCTCTTGTCCTGTTCTACCAAGTATCATAGAAATATTCCAAAGGGTATTCGACGTACAGAGCAGACACGAAATCAATGCATAATAACTGTCAAATATAACAAAGGGAGATAATGCCAAAAGTAAGAAAGGCAGAGTTGTCATTCTTGTAATTGACACGTCATGTTCTACATTTCTACAAAGTACCATCAAACTATTCCAAAGGGTATTCGAGTTACAGAGCAAACACAAACTCTATTTAAAAAAAACAAAAAAAAACAAAGGGAAATAACTCCAAAAGTTAGAAAAGCCAGAGTTGTCATTCTTGTACATGACACATCATCTCATCCTGTTCTACATTTCTACCAAGTATCATCAAAATATTCCAAAGGGTATTCAAGTTACAGAGCGGACAAAACGTTTTACACCAACGCTGACGCCAACGCCAACTGGATCCGTCCCAAAAACAATATGTCCCCCCTCCCCCCACACCTAGTAGTGGTGGGGGACAAAATAATCATTTTGGGTTACATCTATATTATGATTTTTATGCAGTTGTTTCTTAAAAACTTAGTGAATGGCAAACAGCATATACCCTGATCAGGAGCAGTCTGATCTGGGTCTACACTGGTTGCATATGCAATTTTGTCAGAAAATTTGGTTTACCAAATTTTAGGACATTTACCATACTGCCTTATCTAGAGTTACGGCTTAATATCTAATTTGCAACAGAGAGACTGTCATTATCGATTATCAGACTTCTTCCTTCTCAGTTTTAACTTTAAAACCGCTTAATGGGAAATTACAGTCGCCTTTAAGAAATAGTTTTACCAGGAAAACTGTTCCACATAACTCTATAATTATCAAATTCATAGCTCTGGATAAGGCGCTTTTTTCAAGCAAAAAGAATCTATATTTTTCTTATTTCTTGACAAAAACATATGTTGTGGGTACTCATTAGAAGCATCTCAGTGAGGAACTTCTAATGAGTACCCACAACATATGTTTTGGTCAAGAAATAAGAAAAATATTTTCCTGATACCCCCTCTTATCAAGACCTATGATTAATTAGAAATAAATATTGCATAACTCCATCATCTTTATGACATATACCACTACATGGAACAGTGGATGGCACACCATGGCAATAACCCACACTGTTTTGGCACTGAACCATAGCTCAAGATAAGATGGGGTAACCTGATAATATATTCTTACCATTTTTACATGAAAACATATGTTGTAGGCACCATTAGAATACAAGCGTCTCACCAAGGCACTTGTAATGAGTATCAACAATATATGGTTTCATAAAGAAATAAGAAAAATATCCATCACGAAAACACGCCTATATAATTCTGACCCCCTTAAACCCCACTTTTATATAGTAAAACTGGGGTTTACACGGGTATACATTATTTTTCTTATTTCTGCTCAAAAACATAGATTGTCGGTACTCGTTAGAACCGCCTTGCTGAGGCAGTTCTAACGAGTACCCACAATCTGTGTTTTGAGCAGAAATGTGAAAAATATCAGACTTTTTATCTGATCTTTTTTTTTCTTTTTTGGGTGGTAAAATTTTCAGTATATTTGAATAGGCGTGTTTTCGTAATGAATACTTTTTGTTGAAAAAAACAAATGCACCAATGAAGCTATGTGAACCTTGCCAGAACAAACATTTCATTGAAAAACAAGTTCTGTTCTTCATTCTGCTTGATCTTGGAATACTACATCATCCCAAGCCCCATCAGCCCACTCTAACCCCTTGTTCTACTCTTCACACCATTTGATATGTTACATGACCATGTTCCAAATTAAGTATTTGTTTGTTTGTGTTGAGGTTTTACAGCCCAGAACCCAATGGGGTCATGTCGAGCGCGGTCAGTTTACCTAACCACACGTTTACTGGGCAGGCTTAGTCCTCTATGCTGTTAACCAGAATTGTGCACATTCTTTCACCAGAAACTGACAACTGCCCTTCTTGAATCAGCAGAAGGGAGAGAATGACCGTAGAAAATATTTCATGATCAATCTCCACAAAAGAATGTTGCCAACCTCGGCGGGGGTCGAACCCGCGACCTCCTGGTCTCCAGTCGGACGCGCATCCAACTGCGCCACCAAAGCCAATTAAGTATTTAATTTGACCATCACCCCTTCATCATAGCTCTTGATAAGGCGCTTTTTTCCACCAAAAAGTATCTATATTTTTCTTATTTCTCAACGAAAACATATATTGTGGGTACTCATTAGAAGCGCCTCACCGAGGCATTTCTAATGAGTACCCACAACATATGTTTTTGTCGAGTAATAAGAAAACTATTTACCTGATACTCAGTCTTATCTAGACCTTTGTTCATCCAAACAGCAATTGTTCTCGTACAACTACATGACTAGTCTAAGAGCAGCTAGCCTCAAGTACAAATGTATGGAGAGACAAGGTGACAATAACATCCTTGACTTTTTTCTCCAAAAAGTGTGAAAAAAAAATGTATGAGAGTGAAAATTGCTAGAATAACGACTGATTGATTGAGTTTGGGTTTAACGACACGTCAACCCTTCTGGGTCATTTTGTGTCATCTCCCAGAAAAAGGGAGAAAAGAGATAGAAGAGATAGTGGAGGAGATGTAAGAGAGGGACAGGGAAGAAAGAGGAACAGGAATGAAAGTGAACAAACAGAAATATAAACATTCCCCCTCTACCCTTACCTGCTACAGGGATAGCAGGGCCTTGCCCAACTGTAAGCTAATATCAGTTGGAGGCCCCGGTGATGTAAGATACACAACACCTGACACCTTCGCTAGAATAACTAAAGAACCCGGATATACCCTGCCTTTGCAAATAGTGTAGATCCAGATCAGTTGGCTTCTGAAGAAGCCACCTGATCTAGATCTGCACTGTTTGCCATTAAGTACGTGAATTTATAGCAATAATCTGGATCATGCAAGTAAACTGATTTGCTGAAAATTAGAAGTGGGTGTGGCATCTTAATTTAGTCAGCAGGACGATGAGAAGATGACCACATTAACCCGAAGTATTTGGACACACAGATCTGACATCTGATTAGGCAGCCATATATTAGGGTAAATACCGTATTCGACCTAATTACCGCACTGTGCGCTTAGGTTTTTCAAAATTACTGGGAACACTCAGATGTGATAAAATATGTACCTATACCTATTAAGGATACACTATAAAAAGATCAGAAAAGGACTTATTTGATGATGATTATGCGATTTTTTTCTGATTTTCTTTATAAAGGCATATGTTGTGGGTACTCATTTGAATTGCATCAACAAGTCGATGCAATTCAAATGAGAACCCACAACATATGCCTTTATAAAAAAGTAAATAAAAAGTACACTGGCTGTAATAAGACTACGGAATTTCATGAGTGTGCGCTTATAGGGGTATGTGCGGTAATTAGATAGAATATGGTATGGTATTGCCCTTGGCCATATAGCTGATGTTCAGAAATAACCATATTTACACTTAGTATTGAAACACAGAATTATCATAATTGTTCCTAAATTTTAACAAGCTTAAGACACTCAAGGTTCCCACTCTTCACATGCACCCTCTTGCCGCAGCCGAACTTCAATGGCTCGAACATCTTTGGGACCGTGGAAATTTGTTCCCGATATGGGTACTTCGAGCCACTTAGGGTTAATCATGACACCAGGTCAGGAAGCAAAAAGCGATAATTTAGGGAAATCTTCGATTTTCTACACAATAATTGTATGTTGAGTGTACTCATTAGAATTGCCTTGATGAGGTGATTCTAGTGAGTACACACAACATACAATTCCATGATAAAATAAGAAAATTTCCATAAGTATCTGTTTTCTTAAGCGGTCGGAAGAATTTCGTAGGGACTCAAAAACGGGTTTGAATTAGCCATGGTAAATGAAAAATTGGTGTTCGAGCTATCAAGGTTTGACTGCATTTAGGATAAATACAGTTCAGAAACCAACTCACTACAGAACACTGTCTTTTGATCTTGTCTGGGTTCAGAGGACTTGTTAAGGAGCAGTATTTGATGATAATTCTAGGATAATTTTCTCAATTTCTCCACAAGAATATATGTGGGTACTCACTAGAAGCACCTCAATGAGGCACTTGTAATGAGTACCCACAATATATGTTTTATGGAGAAATAAAAAGAATTATCCCAGCTTTATCATCAAATGTTCCTCACTAACAAGTCCTCTGCTGGAATGGTTGATAAAGCAACATTTCCAGACAAAGGCGGTATTAGTTTCTTTGTGGCTTTTATCTATGTCTTGTGGAAATCCTAGAAGTTTGGCAAAAAGGGAGTGCTGAAGGCAACTCACTCCTGCTTAACATCACTCTGCATTTTTAGGTCTACTGCAGAAGGACATATAATAGTTACCCTAAGAATTCAGACACTGTAACTTATGTCACAGTAATGAATTAAATCTCACACACAAAAACCATATTTAAGTACTTGGACATACAGGCTTCGATCATATATTCTAGACCCAGACCAGACTCTGCAGAGCCCCATGTCTGATCAGGGCCAGCACTGTTTGCCACTCATCCAGTGATTTTTAGATGCATCAACAGGCAGTTAAATATGGGCAAGTTTAAATTTCGGGACAAGTATGGTAAGAGTTAAGGCATCTGAATATTTATGGGAAACTGGGCAGCAAACTTTTGGCCATGGTTTTATAATCTGCTGTCCATCATTACTAGCACATTCCTAAATTCCAGCTGGTGAGACCAAACGTTTTTTGTTGTTGTTTTTTTTTTCAAGTGTGTGTGTGTACGTGCATGTGTGTGTGCATGCGCGTGTGTGTGTGATTTTGGGGTGGGATGTTGCTTTTTTTTTTTTTTTTTTTTGAGCTTTTCTCTAACAGCATATCAACGTGGGTCAGAGAGAATGACTGCAGAAACAGAAGATATACTTACATGCCCTCCCCCACCCCCACCATCCCCACCCCCCTTTCACCCAACAAGTACAGCAGGCCCTTACCACCACTCCAACAAAAATGTATAGATTATATAGAAAAATGATCATATCATTTTTCTATATACAGTCGAACCTCAATAGCTCGAACACAGATGGCGTTTACCATGGCTGAGTCAAACTTGTTTTTTGAGTCCCTACGAAATTCTTCCAATAACTCAAGCAAACAAATATTTAGGGGTTTTGGGGGAGATTTTCTAAATTTATCATGAAACTGTAGAATGTGTGTACTCATTAGAATTGCCTTCCCTAAATTATCCCCATCTGCTTCCTAACGGTGCTATGATCAATCCTTGCTGGCTCGAACTACCCATGTCTCGAACAATTTCCATGGTGCCAAAGATGTTTAAGCCAATGAAGTTTGTCTGTAATCTAAAAATGCTAGATTTTTGAGCCAAATATTAAAATGCCAATTTAATTTATAGTGCATTTGTTTGAACATGCCATTTTCTTGTGCACCACACATCAAAAATAAAATGCTTCACTGAATCCTAATTTGCAATAAATGTGGCATAATATGCTTAACAGGCAATGGTAAAAATGATAACTGTTGCAAGTGATAAATGATTAAAGCACCAAGTGACCGACAAGAATTTGTTACAGTTGAGGTTCAACCTTACTATCAACAATCTTTCATTCATGTCATGACAGTGTCTGAATGTGACAGTGGGAACTGATGCCCTTTTATAGTGCCACTCCCTGCAATATCATGCCACAACAAAATTTGATGCCCTGAAGCAAGTTCAAGATCCATTCTATGGCAAAAGGCCCAGACACCGATCGAACTGCTCCTTAACCCTTGTCATGCTGAATAAATTAAGATGCCACACCGCACTTTTAATTTCCAGCCAATCAGATTACTTGATCCACATTTAATGACAAACAGTGCAGATACAGATCATGCTTCAGAAGCCAACTGATCCAGATCTACACTGTGTGTTAAGACAGGGCATGTCGTCATATTTCAGCAAGAGAAGGGTTAAAAAATCTAGCCAATCTAGATCAACTCATTTTGCTCGGGCAACTCTGTAAATATATTTAATGAAGCAACTGCGTTGCCCTGCTTTGAATCACAAGGTTTGATGTTTGAATCTACATAGAGGCAGAACTCAGCTCATGACTGTATGTTTCTCCGCATAAATAATAGTTGTGGAACTCATTAGAAGCATCTCACTGGGGTGCTTCAAATGAGTATACACAACATGATTTCATAGAGAAATAGGAATAATATGAATTATTTTCAAATTAATTTTGAAGCTTTATTTTTTTTAGTTGAGTTGAGGTTTTACAGCCCATTCAACCCATTAAGGTCATGTAGGGCCATGAGTTTAACCACATTTTTTTATCTGGGCAGACTCAGTCCTCTAAGTGGTAAACCAGTACTTCTGCAAATTCTTTTGCCAGACGCTTCTATATATGACCATTACAGTATTACAAGAGAGTGATAGAGTGACATAAACCCGATCTCTTGTAGCCAGCTAGAGTTTAAATCTTGGCAGCTAATAATGGTTATATTGGCATTAATTTTCTTTTCCAAGTAAATATTTTTTTTTATTTCACCATAAAAAATATGTTGTGGGTAATTATTAGAAGCGCCTCGCTGAGGCGCTTCTAATGAGTACCCACAACATATATTTTTGAAAGAAATTATTTTATAATTTTTTTAAGAAAATTATCGAAAATTTCTTGTTGCAAAAAGCATTTTATCAGCAGCTTTTTGACCTTTACAGTATTGCAGTAAAGTGACATGAATCTGATCACTTAGTCTTGGCAGATGATAATGGTTCCACATTAACTTTCTTATTCCAGGTAAATATTTTTCTTAATTTTCTGTGAAAACTTATGTTGTAGGTACTCATCAGAAATGCCTCACTGAGGCACTTCTAATGAGTAGCTACAACATATGTTTTCGTGGAGAAATCATAATAAAAAATATTGAAAATTTCTTGTTGCAAAAAACATTTCAGCTATATGACCTTTGCATAGTGCAGTAGAGTGACATGAATCTGATGCTATTATAGAGTGAGATAATAGTTCTGCCAAGAGCTCATCAGGTTGTGATGTGCTTCTTGTTCCGCATTAATTTTCTTATCCCAGATAAATATTTTTTTTAATTTTCTTAATTTTCTGTGAAAACTTATGTTGTAGGTACTCATTAGAAGTACCTACAACATATTTCATGGAGAAATAAGAAAAAATACTGAAAATTTCTGGTTGAAAAAAAGCATCTATCATCATGAGCTATAGGACCATTACAGTATTTCAGTAGAGTGACATTAACTTGAACACTTGTAGCCAGCTAGAGTTAGTCTTGGCAGCTAATAATGGTTCCACATTAATTTTCTTAATGGGTTATCAGGAATTGACATTTACCAAGTCTACAGCACATTACAGCTAAGATTAATGCTGTCATAAGCAATATGTTCTGGTAAATCTAAATTGCAAGTCCAGGGATAATTTTCCAATCAAAATGAAAAAAAAAAAAAAAAAAAAAAAAAAAAGTCATATTTTTGCTTATTTCTCCACAAAAACATGTGTTGTCAGCATGATAAGAATGATCTCACTGAAGCCATACTAAATACCTACAACATAATTATGTTTTCATAAAGAAATAAGAAAATTACTTACCCTGGATATTCCTTTATATTTATATAGTGCTATGCAAATCAGCCAAGCCAAGCAAAAAAGGGACTTCAAACTTTTGGGAACATCATATTGTTCCAAGGTAATGGGACAAGACAGTAGAAGGTGCCATGTGATCAGGGTCTACACTGTCATTCATCCAGCATTTTATAGACAAACCGATAGGCATTTAAGGACAAGTATGGTAAGAAGTTATGGTGTCTCAATATTTAAGCCATTAAAGAATGAATAAACTCTCCCACACTATAAATTGGAAGAGTCCATTTTAATTTTACGCATGTCATGCTATATGATGTAGAGGTAGATCTGCCACATCTGATCTGGGTTTGCCCTGTTTGCCAGTTACCCATTTAGGGGTCTCCTATCTTCAATGCGTTAAATACAATATTATAACCTCAGCCCAGTACCTTTATGCAGTCTGATCAGGGTCTGCACCTTTCACTTATTTCTACATAGACAGAAGATAAATATTTATGCAAAATACACAGATCTGCACTTCCAACATATGGTAATGGTCCTAAATATTTTTACACCGACCTTTGTGAGAAAATGGCATATGCAAACAGTGCAGACCAAGATCTGACTGCTCTTTCTGTTCAGAACCTACAATGTTTGCCGTTTCAAGAATTTTGTAAAATAAATGCACAATATACAAAATCTGGGCAAAAAAGTATGGAATAAAGCATTTAAAATTGTATGACATTTACCTTACTATTCAAAGGCGCCTTTTATCTCAACAATGAAGTCATTAATAATAATGACACTACCATTTTCTGATCATCCCATTTGTGCCAACCTAAACCATTTTGTCTATTAAATAATAGCACTCTGATGGCAAATCAGTACACAGCAAATTAGTGTTTTTTGTTGTATTTTTTTTCCCAGAAAAATATAAAAAGAAATATTTTAAAAGGTTGTCTGATGAATTCTTCAACCAGTATGCAAGGCATTTATATGCGGGCTGTTCCAAAAGAAAAATAGGAAAAATGCCATCAGTTTATCATCCACTGATTTTGAGCAAATGGTACTTACATGGTTCTGTAGAGTGAAAGCTAGGTCCCATGTTCGTACAGTTTTAGGAGAATTTTAAAAAATATCAACTTAACCCTATACACTTAACTCTTTACCAAACTTACACTAAAATTTAAACAAGTCCAATTTATTGCTTATTCATTGGTCAGCAAACAATGTATACCCTGATATAATTAATTAGACTCTGCAGTCTGCTACAAAAGTAACAAATTTTGAAAGAAACACATTCATACATTGATTTACAATCAACTCTCCTAATCTCAACTTTGTTCATCTCGAATAACTACTAATCTCAAAGTGAAAATCTAGTCCCTGTTTTAATATGGAAATCTAACAACAGGTAATAAAATATTGTGGAAAAGAGGAGAAATTGCTCCTCAGGAGCAATTTCTCCTCTTTACCACAATATTTTCAATATATCTCTAGCTTAGGAGTCAAAATACATATCCATTTGTGAAATGTCATTGTTCGAATTACTTTTTTCCTCAATTTTGCAAATCTGCTGTTATGGTTCGGATATCTCTAAGTATTTCAGAGAGTCCCTTGAACTTCAAGATAACTAGTGTCTACTGTATATAAATAATGAAAGTAATACTGCAAAATATTTTTATGAAATAAAACAATACATTTTGTTATGTTATGCAAACTTTCAGAACCATCTGTCAAACTTAAATTGGAATACAGTATTTACCAAAAGTACTGGGATAAATTGAACCTAGCAAACAGTGCAGATACAGACCAGATGCCAATGGCTGTAGCATTTAATCAGGGACACTGTTTGCCATTCATTCAAAAGCTTCTCAGATTCATCAACTGTTAGTAAAATGGACTTGTTCAGATTTTAACCCTTGTCCTGCTGAACCCGGATATACCCTGCCTTTGCAAACAGTGTCGATCCAGATCAGTTGGCTTCTGAAGAAGCCAACTGATCTGGATCTGCACTGTTTGCCATTTAGTATGTGAATCTATATCAACAACCTTGATCAAGTAATCTGATTGGCTGAAAATTAGAAATGGGAGTGGCTTCATAATTAATTCAGCAGGACAAGAGTTAAAAAAAAAAAGTATAGTAGACAGTTAAGGTCTCCCAATATAATTTAGGGTTTTGGTTGGTGTTTTACAACCCAGTCAACACTGCTTGTGTCATGTCAACTTGGTCAGTTAACCTACTCACACTTTTTCTGAATCAGTAGAAGG
This sequence comes from Anodontia alba, assembly GCA_964016985.1. Lineage (NCBI taxonomy): Eukaryota > Metazoa > Mollusca > Bivalvia > Lucinida > Lucinidae > Anodontia > Anodontia alba. The sequence goes on along the minus strand of OZ024822.1, from coordinate 116,411,508 downwards.
GGGAGAATGACTGTAGAAATGATTTCATGATCAATCTCCATGTAAGTTATATGGCCAAGCTGGGATTTGAACTTGCGACCCCGGACCTGCAGTCAAACGCACTATCAACTGTGCCGTATTAGGGTAAATACAATATAAAGCATTAAAATTTTTTTGTAGAGAAAAAAATCAAAGCACTGGGAGCACTGTCTTTGAGTGTTGTGGCTAAATGATGGTCCTGAACAGGGACTTAACCCTTAAACTGCCAATCACAAACAATTGTCGTCTGCTTTGTCATCTGCTTGTCATTTTAAAAGTCATTTCTGCAAACAGTGTGGACCCAGATCAGACTGCTCCTACTGTTTGCCTGTATGTAAAAAAAGGTTTGAAAAGTTTGCAAGAATATTCAGCAGATGACATAAACAGATGACATTTTCAGATGTAGGTTTTCTTGGTGTTTTAAGGGTATAAGACTGTTTCATTCATAACCCTTAACTTCCTGTAATTTAAGCAAACCAGTGCAGATCCTGATCAGATGCCATGTTCTGCGGCATATGATCTGGGTCCGCACTGTTTGCCTGTTCCAGTCCAGGTTTTACAGATAACCCTCTTAATTTACACTGTACTCTTACGTCACAGCGAAAAGAATAGCGCGGCTATAAATATCCGTTACCTGGACTTTGTACAACCAAGTACAGTGCTTGCACTAACTGTCAAAATCCGGAAGTCCTAGGACTTCCTATCTTTTTTATCTGGAAATCCAGCTAATCAATTTTTTTACTCACTTCCAAAAATATAACCAAAATTTTCTTAAACTCTATGGAATAAAACTGCCATTTTACATAAATTCATTCTTAATCCCGTTTAAAATGGTGGGATATGTTTAAAAGTTGGAGTCCCAGACTTCATGGCATTGATTTTTGTAAGTCCCTGGATAATTTTTGGGTGTCTCTGACTCCCAGACTTCCCTTAATGCAAGCACTGCAAGTAGTTTTCATTGATCAATGATAATCACATAGACAACTTTCTTAATGAAATATTTGCGTTTGTATATTGTGGCTCAATTGAAAAACAATCAACCCAAAAACTGATGTCCACCAACACTTTTTGTGTTGTGCTATCACTTTGAAAATGAAGTCATCTTATCAGCTAAAAGCTTGTCTCAATGATGTACCCCTGCAAGTTTGATGAAAACAGCCAATCAATTGGTTTAAACAATGTCAATATATAACATACATTGGAAACAACTAAAGAAAGGATCAGGATGCAAGCATGCAAGCAATATAATTCCTCTCCTTAAAATCAATTCAAGAGATATTATGTACACAAAAAACTGTCACGCAAATGCCAAGGTAAATGCTAACAGGATCAGGATCAAAAACAGTATGTTCCCCCTTGGGGATACAATGAAATATAAAATTGCTAAATTGATATGACTACTTTTACAATGGCTGGCAAAGTTTGTCTGCAACAGTTACTGCTGCAAACTATATCTCTGGAATACTGCAGTAAATGTGCACCTAAACTGATTGACATGATCATTTGTTTGATTGCTTGAGTAATTAGTTACTTTTAAATTGCCATTCCTGACGCAGCAGGAGGACTGTAATTAATTTCAAATGTACAAATCTGGAACCTGTATGAACCTGCATGAATCTATAGTCAGGAATCAGGCCTCAGAGCCACCCTGAGAAGATAGCAAAAGCTTTGATCAGTATAAGATGAGGTTCATTGGCTGATCTGGGTTTTAATTGTTCACATTTGTGGTAAGACCAATATCTCAGATATTATCAGAATCATCTCAGTGAGGCAATTCTAATGGCCACATCTTGATACAATAGTTGTCCTAAACTTTAAACATGGGTATTTCACTACCTTTTGATGTGTCTAAGAAGTACTGGATGAGTTGCAACTAGTGTAATATACTCTGGTAAGAAAACACATTCTCGGGCTTCTGGTCCTGTTCTACACTGTTTGCAGGCTGGTCTGTCACAATAGTTAGGGCCTAAAAGGAATCCTAAATAATGGTCTTATTAGCAGCTATGCCAGTGCCCTCAGCACAAAATTCCATATGAGCCAGTGCATGACAAAACCTACAAGAAGACCTGTGAGACCAGCAACGATTCAGATCAGCTTGTACATCAACCCAGTAGGACAAGGGTTCTTCTTCATCTCTCTTTGTATAGCCCAGAGGTCCAAAAGGCACATACGATCAGCGAAGACTCTGATCAGACTGTGCGAATGCACAGGCTGATCCGAGTCTTTATCTGGTCACACAAGTCTTACTGTAGATTTTGTCATGGTCTGGCTCATAAATGGTTATGTGTGCCAATCCCATATCACCCACCCAACTACCGCTTTATCAATGGACTGCCTACTCCATGCTTATTATAAAGTTTCTCCTTTAGAGAATCTTCATAAATTTTTATTTGTTTATTACTGTTGTTATAGTAGCACTTGAAATCAACAACTACACTAAGGGCTCCAGAAGAACACATCAGCAGATGATCAAGGTAGCAGATCATCAAATTAACCCTTTCCTGCTGAACCCAGATATACTCTGCCTTTGCAAACAGTGTAGATCCACATCAGTTGGCTTCTGAAGAGTGTTCTGAAGAAGCCAACTGATCTGGATCTGCACTGTTTGTCATTCAGTATGTGAATTTGTGTCAATAATCTGGATCAAGTAACCTGATTGGCTGAAAATTGGAAGTGGGTGTGGTACCTTAATTTATTCGGCATGATAAGGGTTAATCTGTGCCACAACAACCAAGAGCAAAGTACAACATGGCTGTCAATTATGGAAAAATTTACCCAAATATCTTGTAGAATTGCACATACACCAGTGACTTTTCATTGCAGATGTATAAAATTAATAGTTTCCGATAAGGCATGATGATGATTTGGTGTTTTACATCCTTTTCAACATACAGTCAACTGTTGTTAACTCGACTTTGCTTATCTCGAAAGACTGCTTATCTCAAAGTGAAAATCTGGGCCCAGTTGTTCAAAGCGTCGTTAGCTTAACGAGCTCGTTAAGGGTCATTTCATTAACTGTTTTAGCGGATTCAGTGTACAATATTCTGATATTTTTTGCTGAAAAAATGTGAGTAGCTTTTGCACTGCAAAAGCTACTCACATTTTTTCAGCAAAAAATTTCAGCATATTCGCGTATCACTGGATTTAAATTTTAACGAATCGTTAACTAACGACATCGTTAGCTTTGAACAACTGGGCCCTGGTCCCTGTTTGAACCAAAAATCTAACAATAGGTAAAAACATTTTGTAGAAAAGAGGAAGAATTGCTCCTAAGAAGCCATTTCTCCTATTTTCTACATTATTTTCAATATATCTCTAAGTTCAGGAGTCAAACTACATATTCAATGTGGTTAAATGGGTTTGTTTGATTTATTTTTTCCTCAATGCTGTAAATCTGATACACTGAGGTACAGACACTTCAAAGTATTCCAAAGAGTCCCTTTGGACTTTGAGATCTCTTTTCTCCCTCTCTTTTGGAGACAACACAAAATGACCCACAAGGGTTGACATGTCATTAAACCCCAACACAATCAATTACATTGAGAATGAGTTTTCAACCTAAAAAAACTGATATTCTTCTAATTTCTCCATAAAAACATATGTTGTGGTAGTCATTAGAAATGCCTTTTGTTGGAGAAGTATGAAAACTATTACCCCTTCTTAACTGAAGCTATCATGGGCCCAGTTGTTCAAAACAAACGATGTCATTAGTTAATGTATCGTTAAAACTTTGATCATTAAATATGGCATATAGGCTAATATTTTTATTTGCAAAAGCTACTCACATTTTTTCAGCAAAAATACCTGTGAATTAGATATTGTTCTTACTAAAACAGTTAGCATTTTGACCACTAATAAGCATATTAAGGTAACGATGCTTTGAACAAATGAGCCCTGGTTAACCCTTGTCCTGCTGAACCCGGATATACCCTGTCTTTGCAAACAGTGTAGATCCAGATCAGTTGGCTTCTGAAGAAGCCAACTGATCTGGATCTGCACTGTTTGCCATTAAGTATGTGAATTTATATCAACAATCTGGATCAATTAATCTGATTGGCTGAAAATTAGAAATGGGTATGGCATCTTAATTTATTCAGCAGGACAAGGGTTAATTAACACAATAACTTTTATAGTCAAAACATATAAAACATTTCTTAGTCCATCTATGACATATTTCCAGATCTCCAGATAAGAAAGAGTATCCACATAATATTTTTCTTACTTCTTAATGAAAACATGTTGTGGGTACTCATAGGAAGCACGTCAGTGAGGCGACCAAGGCACTTCTAATGAATACACACAACATATAATTTCTTCTAGAAATAAGAAAATATCAATACTTTTCGGCTTAAAAATAGTGCCTCATCTGGAAATATGTATATATAATTTCATTTTGTTTTATTGTTTGGTTGATCTTTTCACTCCAATCTTGCTTTACATATTTTATATATCAATATTTAATATTGAAATAAAAATATATAAATAAAGAAAAGGCTGATCATATCTTTTTATGTAAACCTTTTTGCTGGTTTCATTGCTAACATTTCCACTCATTGTGTGGTTTTGTAGTATGAATACATACATTTGTATTATATTCTGAAGGCCTCATGGAAGATTATCTATACTATTTTAGCTAGCACGTGACAAAATCTACAATAAGTTTTGTGCGACCAGAAAAGACTCAGATCAGCCTGTTCATCTGTGCAGTCTGATCAGAGTCTTTGCTGATCACATGTGCCTTTTACAGCCTCCAGGCTATCCAAAGAGGGATAAATGAGAATCCTTGCTATACTGGGTGGATGTACAGCTGATTTGAGTCTTTGCTGGTCACACAGGTCTTATTGTAGGTTTTGTTGTGCGCTGGCCCATATACTAAATACATGTATTGTTACCCTAGTTAACCTTTGCCATGCTGAATAAATTAAGATGTCATGCCCACTTCTAATTGTCAGCCAATCAGATTTCATGATTATTGGTTGACAGGTTGCTGATACAAATTCACATACTAAATGATCAACAGTGTAGATCCAGATCAGTTGGCTTCTTCAGAAGCCAACTGATCTGGAGCTACATTGTTTGCAAAGGCAGGGTATATCTGGGTTCAGCAGGAGTAGAGTAAATAATATCTTTACTTTACTTCCTTACTTACTTTAAATTAATGCTTACCACACATATTTTCTAACAAAAAAGAAGCTACCCACACCAGTTTGAAATCTGCCCAATCTGGTCAAGAGCTTTGCCATGTTTCTTCAAAACACATGTATTTTACAGGACACAGCTCTAGATAAATGGGGGTATCCGCATAATATTTTCCTCATTACTCCATGAAAACATATGTTGTGCATACTCATTAGAAGCATCTCACTGAAGCACTTCTACTGGGTACCAACAAAGTATGTTTTCTTGGAGAAATAAGAAAAATAGCAGTATTTTTGGCTAAAAGCCTTATCTGGAGTTGTGATAAGAGCAGACAGAATTAAGTATAATGAACAGCAAACATCTTGACAAAACTGCTATGTCTTTGATCGGATGTGTAGCACTTGATGAGGCATTTTTTTTTCAAACAAAAAGCACTGATCTTTTTAATATCCTTTAAAATATGTTGGGGGTACTCTATAGAAGTGTCTCCCTGGTGCACTAATAAATAGCCACAACATGCTTTAACCTTTACCCTTCTCTGGACTAATTCAGCAGACAACAAATTGACGATGTTTTTTCTCAGAAAACAGGCTCTGACATTTCATAAAAGTTGTCTCCTAGACAATTTGCACAAAATTTCAAAGCCCATCTTCTGGAAAAAATAAGACAAAAATTTTCAAAATGTTGTTTGCTGCAATTATTAACCAGCATGCAGAGGGTTAAAATTTAGTGACTAAATAAGAAAAAAATTTACATGGACACTGCTTTTATCTATAGCTATGCTTTGATGTTCATTTATCATATGAAGTTATTACTACCACAATGTCACAAGAACTCATAGCTCCAGATAAGGTGTGTTTTTTTTGTTTTGTTTTGTTTTGTTGTTTTTTTTTTTTCAACTGATATGTATTGATACTTTTCTTTAATATTTCTCCAGAGTGCTTGCACTAACTGTCTAAATCAGGAAGTCCCAGGATTTCCTAGCTCCAATATCTGGAAGTCCTGGTGATCAAATTTTGCACTCACTTTCAGAAATTCAACCTCAATACTCTTAAACTCTCATTTATGGAGTAAAACCGTCATTCTTAAGCTAAATAACACATAAATTCATTCTATATTTTTGTTATAAATGACTAAATATCTTTAAAAGTTGGAGCCCCAGACTTCCTGGCATTGATTTTTGGAAGTCCCAGGGCAATTTTTGGGAGTCTCCCCTTAATGCAAGCAGTCTCCGTAAAAACATGTTATATGTACTCTGACATTAGAAGTGCCTTGACGGGGCACTTCTAATGAGTACCACAATATATGTGGTTGGTTCAGGAGTTTTACTGCACAGGCAACACTGTTATGGTCATGTTGAGCTTGTCAGTTCACCAACTTAACCTACAGAAACTTTTTCTTGGACAGGCTTGGTCCTCTAAGCAGTTAACCAATACTTTGTGCACATATATTTGCCAGTAAAATACTTTGTGCACATACGTTTGCCAGTAACGGACAGCTGTCCTTCTTGAATCAGCGGAAGGAAGAGAATGAGAGAAGAAATCATTTCATGATCAATCGCCTTGTAAGTTATGTGGCCGAGCTTGTGATCACTGAATCTGCAGTCAGAGGTGCTACTAACTGTGCTATGTAGTCTGGTATATGTGTCCTATGCACTACCCCATTACTATAAAAACCAGCTTGTGCCACAGTACAAGTAACTTAGATCAATGTACCCAGTGATCTAGAGACAAAGCTCCACGTAAGAGACACATCCAAATAAACATTTCTTATTTTTGCCAAAATAAAAATGTGAAACACAGAACGATAATACCCAGCCATTATCATATTGTGGGCAGATAACTCTGTCAAAACTTGACAAAATTTGCCCATTAGCAATCCCAAACCTGATCTCCATAATATCAATGCACACACAAAGTTTGGTGAAAATATGTTGATAATTACTCAAGTTATTGTCTGGAAATAAAATACAGATGGATGGTCGTATGACAGATGGACAGACACATGGACACCAACATGAAAACATAATACTCCGCCACTATTGTGTGGCGGGGTATAAAAAATATATCTTGTGGGTACTTACTGAAAGCACCTCAGCAAGACAAGTTTTCAAGGAAAAAAAAAAAAAAAAAAAAAAAAAAAAACAAGAATGAAAAAAATGTCTTTTCTGGGAGAAATAGAAGTGGGTTGGGACATAGGAAAACAGATGAGAAGCTCCAGTGTGAAGATCTGTATATGGATTTTCAGGACCCACAAAGTCTCAACATTGTGTTTATGAACAGTGAAGGCCCTAACTAGACTACAAGGTTTGTGGTGGCCAGTCTGTGCCTTGGCTATTAGTATAATGACTTTTTGCAGATTTTCTGTGTCCCTATCCACAACCTTTTAGGCATGAGCTGAGCTTGGTAGAGAGGTCTAGACAAGATTGGGTATCAGGTAAATAGTTTTCTTATTTCTCCAGAGTTCTCACTAGGATTTTGAAAGCAGGAGTTTAAGAATCCATCTCTGAGAAAAGTTGGAGTTAAAACTGAAAAATAGGAGTTTGACCTAGAAAACTTGGAGTTTTTGGCTAAATATGAAAACTTAATATTTAAGGACATTGTCTGGACAACTTCATTTTTCAACATAGTTAACCTAGACCACCGAGTGTCTGGTAAGGATCCAAAAGCTTTTGGGGCTTAGGAAATAGTGACAGGACTTCCATTAACTTCCAGACTCAGGAAGTCCCAGACTTCCTACCCCTCAAATTTCGAAGTCCCACAGGAAAATCTAGGAAGTCCAACTTTTTTCCCTGCTGCGGCAGTCTGCCCTTTCTTTAGTAGAACAGAGGTTCTTAATTCAGTGTCACACAGAATCATCATGATATACACTTCTCTTAGATGTGTTTTAAACATATCCTTATCGCTTATCAAAATTCGATCGAATCTTTTTGGGAAGCCTGTACTTGTATGTCGGACCTTAGAGAAAGCATCAACATTGGTCCAACTTTGCGTTCGTTTCAAAGCCCAGAGAAAGAAAAAAAGAAAAGAAAATACATGAGAGAAAACACCCAAAACATGTTTTCTTAAAAACAAACTATGCTGAAATTATTTTGCAGAAATGTATTTAATGAAATATTTGCTCGGATTGAAGCTAATCCACACCAGCGAGCGAATTGCTTACTTCACAAAAATAGCGGGAAAACGGCGCCGACTCGTGCAACAACAAACAAATAAAAGGCAGCTCTCGATGAGTTACCAACAGCAATACGTTCGTTCGCGGAGAATAGCAAACAAAACCATCGCAATTCGCCTATATTTAGACTTACTTTGCGTCTTTTCCGCGCTGGTAAACAGCGCAGCCGGAACAAGGCTACGAATTTAGAAACGGGTTTTCCGAAAATTTTGACGAAAAATATGTTTTCTTCTCATCTGAAAAATTGCTTTTGTTGTCATGACAAACATAAGCTTCTAAATTCGAATAGATTTAAATTTGCGTTCTGTGCATAACTGTTATTTATTTATTTAATTTCACTCGGTAACTCCCGGAAGTGTTGAGGTGTTTTCAGACGACACACGTTTTTAGCAAAATAATAATTTAAGATTTTTAGACGTGAATATTTAAAAATAATAATGACTTCATATAATTTCACCGAATATTTTCGGGTGTCGCAGAAGAAAGTTTACTTATACAAACATCAATTAATCAACTCAGCACGCGTGACAAATACACACAGTGATCACGCAGTCATCAAAAGGGTGCCGCGACGCTTGACACCGATGTCAATAAAACTTTCGCAAGCGGAAAGTGGGACGTCCTTAAAGCTCAGTCAACACAGGTAGCGAATTTCCAATAAGTAGGGGGGGCAAACATCATACAACTTGTCAAAAGTGGGCGGGCTTTTTGACAATTTTTGGACATTTCGGGTATCGATTTCGACGGACAAAAGGAATTACGGAAGTCCGCAGTACGTCTTTGAAGTTCAGTTTGGACGTCCGGTGGCAATAGGGCGTAAATGAGAATCCTCGGAAGGAAATTTTACGCGTACAAAAGCAAAAATAGGCGTAAAAATACACCGGAATCGGCGTTTCCGAGAACTCTGTTCTCAATGAAAACATATGTTGTGGGTACTCATTAGAAGTGCCTCGGTGAGGCACTTCTAATGAGTACCACAACATATGTTTTCGTGGAGAAATAAGAAAAATACAGATATTTTTTCGTTGAAAAAAGTGCCTTATCAAGAGCTATCTTAATAACTCAAAGCTCTAGAGGAGTATCCTGTTGAATATTTTTTTCTGATTTCTCCACATTAACCCAATGTATACTGAATAGACTCTCCCACACAATATATTGGAAGAATCCAATTTCAATTCTAGGTACATCCGGCTATGAGATCTACATATTCCTAGAGAAAAATGGCTAAACTATTTGCAAACAGTGGAGACCCTGATCAGATGCCACGTTATGCAGTGTCTTATCTGGGTCTGCACTGTTTGCCAATTACCCTTTTACGGGTCTCCTGACTAAAATGGATTAAAGTTCCTCATAATACTCATAGAGGCACTTTCAATGAGTGCCCACAATATATGTTTTCATGAAGCTTAACCCTTGTCCTGCCGAATAAATTAAGATGTCACACCCACTTCTAATTTTCAGCCAATCAGGTTACTTGATCCTCATTGTTGCAATAAATTTGCATACTTGATGCAAACAGTGCAGATCCAGATCAGCTGGCTTCTTCAGAAGCCAACTGATCTGGATCTACACTGTTTGCAAAACAGAGTATATCCGGGTTCAGCAGGACAAGGGTTAAAGAAAACCACTGGTACTATCAGATACTATCAGGAGCTAGGGTAACAGAATACATGAACTTCTAAACACCCCATAACATTGTTATCTCATCTCAAGCAAATCAGGCAGTAATATTGACATTTTGCTTACAAAATTTCCATCAGACAAAATTCATTAGCAAGAAGTATGTCCAGGGTACATGATGTCACGTCTGGTGCCTTGCCAAGGAAAGTAAGCCACATGGTCACAATAACCCTGATTCACAGGCATAGCTCCAGATCATATTTTTCTTATTTCTCCAAGTAAACATATGTTGTGGGTGCTCATTAGAAGTGCCTCATGGAGAAATAAGAATACTGTCGGTACTTTCTGCTTGAAAAAAATATATCTATGCCTTATCTAGAGACCTGCTCACAAAATACAAATGTAAAACCTGAAAACTCACAAAGTAGACTTGCTGAAATTCTCTGACTATAGAAGTCTCAATCAGGAGTTCCGAACTCCACATATGAAGTAATGAGAACCCAGAATTGTGACCAAAGTCGAACAGAAAAGCTTTTACTGGTATGTCTTAAACTGTTATACATGTATGAATGGGACTCCCATTCAAACAGAAAAAATTGAAAATCTGCAGTGCTTGCACTAACTGTCAAAATCAGGAAGTCCCAGGACTTCCTAGCTCCAATATCTGGAAGTCCTGGTGATCTTTTTTTTTTCACTCACTTTCAGAAATTCCACCTCAATATTCTTAAACTCTCATTTATGGAGTAAAACTGCCATTGTTAAGCTAAATTACACATAAATTCATTCTTATTTTTTGTTATAAATGACTAAATATCTTTAAAAGTTGGGAGTCCCTGACTTCCTGGCATTGATTTTTGGAAGTCCCAGGGGAATTTTTGGGAGTCTCTGACTCCCAGACGTCCCTTAATGCAAGCACTGATCTGTAGTCCCCACTTACCAGCCTTTGGGCAGATCCTAACAGAGTATGAGAAGTCACTCATGAATCAAATACTTAAAGAACTCTAGAAAGGGCTGCACACACAAGGCATGCCTCCCACACACTAAGTTACACAAAAATCCCCACTCCACCCCCCCCCCCCCCAAAAAACTTTGAACTGAAAAATCACATAAAAAAAAAATACTTGTCACACATACACCTATTCAAAACCTACAAGATTCAAACTGATCAAACAAAAACATGACAAAAATGTTTGCAAGATCTAGTAGAGCACAAGTCTACCTGGCCTGCAGTTTTTAATGAATGCTGTATGACATCAATATGTCACTGAATATCCATTCTCATTCCAGTGAGAGACAAGGGTGAGTTACCTTAGTGTCAGATCACTGTAAAAAAAAACAAAAAAAAACTTGTTTGTTTGTATATTTTCATCTAGTCAGATTTCATATCTTGTCAATGGTTGACTGATTGACAACAAAATTCTGTTCTGTTGAAAATCAACAGATAAGGCTCTATTTAGGATAGATGTAAAAGGTAGTGACTTTCACTGCATATCACACAGCAATAATACATGTACAAACAAATGTGCAAAAAATATGTAACATTTCATGAAACTCAGTTAAAGAAAAATGATGAGGGCACGTCACAAAAGAAGTCATTTGTTAGATGTTGACAACATGGTCATGTCTCTAGTCTGACCAACAAAAAGTTTTACCACAATACCAGAAACACTGGCACTGGAAACTTTCATAGCTCCAGATAAGAGGGGTATCAGAAAAATATTTTCATTTCTCCTCGAAAATGTATGCTGGGTACTCATTAGAAGTGCCTCACAAAGGCTCTTCTAGTAAGTACAACATATATGCTTTTGTGGAGATATGAAAAATACCAACATTTTTTTGTTAAAAACAAAGGTGCCTTATCTGGAGCTATGTAATTTCACTTTGGAAACCCACTTGTTTCATGAGAATGAATGAATTTTCAGACACAGAATTAATAAATATTTTTAAGGAATTAAAATGGGCTGAAATACTGCTGAAAAAAAAAGTTCTGTCAAAATACTTCTGTTGTTAAAATCACAGTTAATCAGCGAATCCTTTCAACACAAGTCACAATCATACAATATTTTGATCTGGTCACAATGTGTTTCAGTGAGTTGTCATTTTGTTTATTTATCAGACTAGACCATGGGCTGGCATAACTTGGCAAGTTGTTATTCAATCAGATCACATGATTCTCGTTTTTCTCTTACACAATCAGACAAGATGAAAACTTTTCAGTCAGTCTGACAGACTGATACCCGTCCATAATTCTCACAAGGGAGTTTCCAGTATATAAAGAAAGAAGCAAAACAAATGAGTAAAATGGTCTAGAAATTCTCAGATTTTTTTGAGGGACTGAACAAATTTTCATGTCAGGCATGCAGCCCAGATTTTTCGCATACTCAATCAAATGGTCTACTACACACACTGTACAGTTAACAAGCATGTATTTGACTTCTCAGCCTATTTGATTTTTATTGGGGAGTGGAGGGGAGCTGTCAAAATTCCTGTAATCAGATAACACACAGAGATAAAACCAACCAGGCATTGACAGGGAATTTTGCAGTTAAAAAGAGCTGATAGAGTCTGTAAGATGGTACTACTACTACTAGTCACCAAGATAAAGTATATTTTTGTGAACAGCTTCTCTGTGGGGTGTTGGAGGCCATTTTTAGGAAACTGGAGCTACCGTTGCGCCTTGTCTGAAGCTGTCGGACACACTTTATCTTGACAACTGCTCTGTAATCTATTACCCCTCCCACTTTCCATTGCCTACCTTCTCAATCCGTTCAAAATACTCCCGCAGGAACGTAATTGGGTTGTCAGGCCTGTTGATACATAGCTGCACAATGCATTCCTTCAAAAGTTGTTGTACATTGTGTTTCTGAACGTAATTTTCACATTCGCGAAGGCTCTGCTCTTCATCTGAATTGGCTGCCATGTTTATGGTGTATGTTGACCTCTAAACGAAAGAAGAAATTAAATGATTGGATAATTCCGGGTCATCAATATCCAATCAGATATACCATACCATAAATTGCCAGATTTCCGAAAATCTTTACTCGGTACTTTCCGATGTTTTACGGGAAATTACGTCATCTATAGATCGCTTCTCTATCTTTCTTTAGCTTTTTATGGTAAAATACATCAGTCATCGACACGCGTAGACTGCTTCGCTGTGTTGTCTTTATCAGACAACTATATTTGATAGAAGCTACGACACGCGTGCTCGACTGCCTGTCAAACAGTTCTGCATAATGTCAATTTAAGCCACATCGAGCAACTTTCCATACACTGAGATTGACAGGCATATATATATATATATATATATATATATATATATATATATATATATATATATATATATATATATATATATATATATATATATATTTTTTTTTTTTTTTTTTTTTTTTAGTGAAACTCACTAGGAATTGGCGGGGGAAATGGCACAAAAATGTATCTCCTTAAAATGAAAATTTACAGGTCGGGTATGAAAGCCACGGCCGAGCTGCCGAAAAAGCCGAGCCTGATATAATGTTTTCTTGTATTTGTTCGAACGAATTCAAAATACTTATTTCTTTTAATCTTATGTTACCATATATGTAAAATGCTGTATTCACAATTAAACTTTGTATAATTACTTGCTTATGAATCACTTTATATCCAATTTTCCTTTCAACAGCCACGGCCGCGAAGGGGATATGTTTTGCCAGTTTGTGAACAAATGGTGATGTCTTATAATCTGAGCATTTGACAGAGGTTGCAAAAAGACATTTAAAATCAGTTTGAATCATTATAACATGCAGAGACTGTTTATATTTCCCACTAGTCTTCTTTTGACTCAAATAACGAGGATCGGCAGAATCTAAAAATAGAATCGATATAAACTAAACGAAAATAGCCGAAACGGCTGAAAGGGCTTAAAGGCTCAGGTGAGCTATTAATACAGTCATTTATAACTCCACATCTATAACTAATCTGATAGGTTTTCCCAATAATGCTGGTCATCATACTGGTATTAGATGTAATTGTTAAATTTAGGCCCTTTCAATGCTTTTGCTTTCCATTTCGGTTATTTTCATTTAGTTTTCTCTGTTCTATATTTAGATCCTGTCGCTCCTCGTTATTTGGATGAAAAAGAAGAACAGTGGGAAATATAAACAGTTTCTGCATATTGTAATGATACAAAGTAATTTTAAATACCCTTTTAGCAACCTCTGTCGAATGCTTTGATCATAAAATATCGCCATTTATTCACAAAATGGCCAAAATATATCCCTTTCGCGGCCGTGGCTTTCATACCCCTGTTGAATGGAAAATTGGATATAAAGTCATAAATGAGGAAATTATTATACAAATTTTAATTGTGAATACAGCATTTTACATATATGGTAATAAGATTAAAAGAAATAAGTATCTTTAACTCGTTTGAACAAATACAAGAAAACACTATATCAGGCTCGGCTTTTTCGGCTCGGCTCGGCAGCTCGGCCGTGGCTTTCATACCCGACTAAATTTACATCCTTTATCTAATGTACACTTTTTTTTTTCCCAGAATCTTCCTGAGGTCTGGGTGGGCAACCGAATGAAGACTTTAGTTATGAATTAAAAGGAGACGTGGGGAGGGCGAGGGAGGTACTCTAATATTTTTTTCTATTATACAGGCTAGTACTAGTGTGTGTGTGTGTGTGTGTGTGTGTGTGTGTGTGTGTGTGTGTGTGTGTGTGTGTGTGTGTGTGTGTGTGTTTTACTGGCCGGGGTAGGTAAAGATGGATAAAAGAAATACGTCTTTTACTTTTCATACGTTAAGACGTAAAAAAATACGTCTTTTGCGGGGTGGTGGGGTTAATTTTTACTATTTTTCGGGAGTCACATTATAGCTATTATTTTGTAGGGTCCAAAAATTCCAGGTACCTTTTGTAACGTGGGGTGGTGGTTAGCTTAGAAGTGATCAAGTTAGAGTATTTTAGGGAAATTGTATGAAGCTAATGGAAGTAGGCCATTTTGTTTTTTTATTAAAACGCCACTCTGGAGCTGAATTATTTGAACAAATGAAACACAATTTTAATATAATGCGTCTTATTTCAGGATAAAAAAAATAGTTAATTCGGGTTTTGATTTATTAGGGAACTACTTTTTAGCGGGATCTTATAGGAAACAAGTATTCTCTTTCTTAAAAGCTGCTTTATCTTTTGGCTAAAGAAATTTCAGCATGTTTTCGTTAAGATATTTCATATTGGAACAATATATTTCGAAAAAGGTAAGAGAAAAGTCCAGGGAGTGCCACAATCACAAACCGCAGCCCTTCCCAGATCCCAAGAGGAAGAGGAAACCGACAAATCTAAACAAGCACAAACCGAACAAACGTACGAAAAGCACTAAGATTAGCTCTCTCTCTTCCCCAAGCGAGGTAATCGCAATACTAAAAGGACTGAAAAAACACAAGAACAAAATGACACACGGAAAGACATACAACAAATCGCCTTGTAGAATAAACCACAGAGCAACAAAGAGTAAGACTAACACCGGGACCACCGCCTTAGAACGGTCTTTGATTTGTTTAATATTGCATAAAATATGTTTAAAAATATGCCATTGTAGCCTCTATGTCGGATTTGTATTACGTTGCGGGGTTCTTTTTATTCCATCCTGTGCCTTGTTCTTGTGCTTTGTTCTGTTATAGTAAATTATTACTTGAGATATTAGGAAACTATTACGTTTTTTTTTTTAAAGCAAATGACTTACGTGGACTTAGGAATATATTTGGGAGTATTGATGGCTCAAAGGTACATGTTGTGATAATGTGGTAGATCATATACCATGAGAGGTTTGGTTCTCATGTACAGTGTATTTGTTTCTGAATTGTGTAATATTTTATTATAATGTGAGATTTGGCAGTAATTTAGAGTTCAGCTAAGAAATTAGATTGCTTTTGTTCTGGGAATTTGAAATCGTTCAGCTTGCTAGTTATTGGGTTATGAAGGATTATTGGGTGGTATACTCCTAACACACGTGTGAGGTCGTATTCAGTAATTAAGTTGGCTGAATGGTATTTGTCATCATCTTAGTTAATAGAGGATTAGATTCTATTTTAAAATTCATCAGTCTGCTTTTACAGAAAGGATGTATGGTTCGTTTTAAGGACATTTGTGGTTGTCCATAAAGGCACGCCTTTTTTTTTTTTTTTTTTCTTTTTTTTTTTTTTTTCTAGAGTACATGTACTTTGATTTCCTGTGCTTTCTTGAATATTTGTCTGTCAGTGTGCGTGCTTGCGCGCGTGTGTGTCTGTAGATAGTATAGAATAGAATGGAATATACATATTCTCCGGGCATTGGTCACCATACGGCAGCATAATGTTCACATACTAACTTTAATCTGCAAATAAAGACGATTGATGATACGGAAACAGCGTGCTCACAGGAAAGCAAAACGGCCAGGACAGGCACGGGACGGAATCCTACAAGAGGATCCAAGCTGAGGTACAGAGGTCAACAAGGAGGGCACACAGTGGATACATGGAAGATGTTGTCAGCAAAGACTTAAAGGAAAACTCCAAGCGTTTCTGGTCTCACATCAAGAGCAAAGAAGAAGCTTCAGACGTCTCAGCATTGTTGAATGACGATGAGTTTCTACAATGTGATACAATGATCAAAGCAGAAATCCTCAACAAGCAGTTTGTCCGTTTACACTCGTGAAGACATTCAGACACTTCCAGTCAAAAAGACCCAGCCCACATTCTCCCAAGCAGAACATCAGCAGTAAAAAAGCTGCTTAAGGACCTACCCACACATAGGAACGCAAGACCTGATGTTATTCCGACCTACATCCTGAGATCAGCGGCAGAGGAACTCTCACCGATACTCAGTCATTTATACCAGTTTTCTCTAGATAATGAAAGTGTACCTGCTGACTGGAGAGAAGCTCTAATAGTTCCGCCTTTCAAGAAAGGACTCAAGCATCTGTCTTCAAATTATAGAACTGGCATCTATAACCTGCAACGTACTAAAGCATATAGTGCACATTAATATCATGCAGCATTTTGATCAGAATAACATACTGACAGCGAAACAGCATGGCTAGTAGCCATCATCCAGGGCACTGTCAGTAGCTTGAAGTCAGAAAAAGACAAAGTAGACGTTACACTCCTTGATCTTTCCAAAACATTTTATAAAGCCGTCCATCAGAGACTCCTGTACAGACTGAACTTTTATGGAGTCAGGGGACCGACACTGGAATGGATACGTTCTTTCTATGGACACAGAAAGCAACAGGTACTGTCCTATGATTGTAGATCCACCCAAGCTCATGCTATCTCTGGAGTGCCACAGGAGACAGTATTAGGTCCATAATTATTCTTGGCCTACATCAGTGACTTGTCAGAAGCTGTTGGTTGAGAATCCTGCCTCTTTGCTGATGATTGTCATGTTTACAGACTCGTCAAATACTGACGCCATGAGACTGCAAGACGATCTTAAAGTGTCTTAAACTGGGAAAAGCTACAGCAGATGCAATTCAACCCAGAGAAATATCAAGTCATGATGATAAACACCAAATAGCGCTCCGAGAGGCAGACAGAATACAAGCTATATGGGCACACACTGGAAGTAATGGACAGTACCTCGGAGTGCACATCAGTAATGACCTTTCTTGGCGCATAGGCAGCCAAAGCATCAAAGATCTGGTATTCTTCAGACGAAATCTTGGGGAATGCACCAGAGATGTGAAGAAGACAGCCGACACAGTGCTTGTAAGACCAACCTTAGAGTACGCCTACTCAACTCGGAATCCTTCACCAAATGAAGACATTGTCAAGTTGGAGAAGGTCCAATCACAAGCGGCTCGCTTTGTTCACAACTATTACTACGACAGAACAGCAGGTTGCGTCTCCAAGATGTACTCGACCTTGGATGGAAATCGCTACAAGAATTGAGAAGAGTGGACAGGTTGACGACATTGTTAAAACTATAGCGTGGACTAGTGGAAATAGACCATGATGTTGTACATCCTGGAGACAGATGCACGAGATGTCAACACAGACTCTACCAGAACAAAAAAGGTAAGAGAAAAGTCCAGGGAGTGCCACAATTACAAACCGCAGCCTTCCCAGACACCAAGAGGAAGAGGAAACCGACAAATCCAAACAAGCACAAATCGAACAAACGTACGAAAAGTACTGCCACCAGGTTCGCCTACAGGTATTCATTCTTCCTTAGGACCATCCGGGAATAGAACCTCCTACCTTCGCAGTTCTGGACAGCCGATGACTATTTCATCTAATTTAAACTGTAAATACATGTATTTTGGTTTTAACCTCGGAAGGCGTGGGCTGTCTCTTTCCCCTCTCACTGATCAGCAGTACATTCTCAGAGAAGAACCCTGACCAATGTTTGGAAGAAGAATAAAGCTTGATTCTATTTTTGGCCAAACAAAGCAAATTAAAGCACATCTATTATTCAAATACTAGATGAGAGATCTAAAACTAACCCTACGGCACATGTCTGCTGTGTCATGGCCTGGACCCTAAAAAAGGATAAGGCACATTAAGGAAACACGTCATGTGAGATAATGCTTTCATGGTAATATGACTGAATTGTTTTCGGATAAAAAAAAAACAACCTGAGGTAACACGTTATCCTTCTTAGTTCTGACCCAAATAGACTGCGAGTGCCCTTTAAGAACTGATTCATTGAGGTGGCCCACAGATAATGCCCTGGAGCAAAACAGTAAACAAATATGTATAACCATGCAAAAAAGGTAAGAGAAAAGTCCAGGGAGTGCCACAATCACAAACCGCAGCCCTTCCCGGATCCCAAGAGGAAGAGGAAACCGACAAATCTAAACAAGCACAAACTGAACAAACGTACGAAAAGCACTAAGATTAGCTCTCTCTTCCCCAAGCGAGGTAATCGCAATACTAAAAGGACTGAAAAACACAAGAACAAAAGAAAGACATACAACAAATCGCCTCGTAGAATAAACCACAAAGCAACAAAGAGTAAGACTAACACCGGGACCACCGCTTTAGAACGGTCGGTAGAGCAAACCACCGGGGGGGGGGGGGGTTAAAGCACTTTTTACAGCTACCTAACTTCACCCTGGGTCCCGATTCTACTCTTAATACAGAAATACATAAAAATTCGGTTCGCATAAAGGCTTCCAAATCAGTCAATGCATCAAAGCGAAAACATAAAAATCAAATTAATCACTATAATAAACAAAGACGAGTACTCATGGCTAATTCTACTGTATGCCAGAGTAAATGAAAACCAATAGTTGAACCACGGTGGGCCAAGCCAAAGACATATCGTCAAGCCCCAACCCACTGGTTAAAGTTTTACGAAGAGGCCGTCATTGAGTCTGAGGCCCGAACCGCCTTTCCCTATATAAAGAAGGGCCAAGAAGGGTATTCATAACAAGGGCTTGTATGTATGTATGTATGTATGTATGTATGTATGTATTCCTAATGTTTAGCCCCCTAACCATTTCGTTCTAGACGTTTCGCTCCTATGTAGTTTTGCCCCTGGACATTTTGTCCTTAGACATTTCCCCACTGACGTCACGCCCATAGATGGTCCAAGTATAATGTTTCAGTGTATTTATAAGTATTCAGATGACATATTAAGATATTTTTTTATTTTTTTTTATTTTTTGCGATTCAAGAGATAGCCATTTTCTAGTGCCATTGAGATCGCCTTGCATCCATTGGTTTCCCAAGTGAGACCCCAGTTAAGGGCAAAGCAAATATTTTTACCCCCAGGGGTGGGGTGGTGTACTATGAATTTTGTCGGCTGGGCCCCAAGCTTCTAGTGCTTACCCAAAAAGAATATTCGGTATATCAGCCACTGGCATACTTTAAAAAAATATATGGTATATCAGCCATGCCCAAAAATTACCTGCGGGTATTAGCATACTAAAGAATTACTCCCATTGTTTTCTTTTTATAAAAGTTTGGTTTTCATTTATTTTTCCCGTATAATAAGTGTATTTGTAATACAAATGGTTTAAACAGTTTCCAACGGTAGCTCCGTTTTTACTTTAATGGCATTGAACTGATGCACAGCAGAAATAGAGCAGTTAAAACTAAATAAAAGCAGCTATTTGTTCAACAGAAAGTTCTAACCCCGATTCTTACAATTAGGGTTGACTACTGAGGCCAAAATGACTGTTGCAATACTATTACTATTGTCAAAAGCATTAATGCAAGACTATTACTATTGCAGGTTTCTGTTGCAATACTAATGCGATAACTATTTGGAACATTATTTGCTTAAAAACAACAACAACAACATTTTCCATAAACCTTAGTTTTGATGACATCCAGTGTTGAAATTCTATTTGAAAGCCACACTATTGCTGTAATATTTGATGAACGGAGCACATGCTGACACCAAAAGTGTTCTGGTATGCAAATTCTAATACATTCCGCCTTATGGTTATAACATGCAGATATTTTCTATTTATAGATCTATGATTTCTATTATAAATACATCTAATATTTCTATCTTTAGAACTATTGTAACTATTGCAATAGTGAAAATACTATTGCCGATACTATTACTATTGCCACTTTACTATCACGATAGCACTATTGCCAAGGTCACTATTGCAATTGCAATTGTCTATCAAAATTCTCGGTATTTTTAGGATATTTGCTTACTAACAATACCCTAAAAATACCGAAAATTTTGATAGACCCCAAAAAATAGGCAGTTTTGAAAGTGAACCCCGCCCGCCCCGTCCCCGCGCATCCCCCGCCCCCCCCCCCCCCCCCCCCACTAAAAAAAAACGCCACTTTTTCCCTAAACCCCAAAAAGTAGTAAAATTCAAAATTATAAACCTCCCAAAAATAGTCCTAGCCTATGTAGCAGGCAAAATTCAGAGTACCCTGGGTGTTTACTAAACTGCATTTAAAGATACCAGATCTAATACCCAGTAGTGATGACTGTTCGACTTGATGAACCCCTGAGACTTAGGATGTGTAGATACAAAAATTATTTGTAAATTTATTCAGGAGGCATTGGAATAAAGTTAGCAGATCTGGTGAGTGTGTTGTGTTGTCCTCGTGTGTATTCTGTTAAATGTTTGTATAATATATTTCATGTCTTGTCAAGATAAGTGTTATTCTATTCTATTCTATCTTCGCTATTTTCTGTTTAGTGCGGTGTTTTACCCTAAAACCTAAAACCAGTCTGAAAGACCAAAATAGTTATAATGACGATTAATTGTTGTCTTGATTTTGCGAAATTCTAATTTCATTCGTTTGTTTTTGAATAATAATTGCCACAGAAAGGTAAATTATATCTATAAAAGTATTCAGACACAGGCGATTTAGTCAGTACTCTTGCGATTTACCTACTACTGCTAAAAATTTCATAGATCCCAGACTTCTAAAAATTCAAAATGGCGGAATCATAGACCCTTCAAAAGACGTTTATTTCAATTGGAGATCATTCTAAATGCCAGTAAATGGGACAATTGATTTGTGATTGACTGTACTTTATCAGGAACATTAACACTAACAATCTGTCTGTGTGCTTTGTTTTCAAATATTTCATCGTTGAATTAATTTTACGACCAAAAGTGTCAACCGACGCAAATTGCAATGGACCTGTGTTTTCAGAATGTAGTAATTTGCTGGGCGCTTTGCACAGAAGAAGTAAATTTGCAAACTTATGTCATGATTTAATGCAAAACCATTTGTCGTAACTACCTATGCACAAAAAGTTTTATTCTGGTCATTTGTTTTTAAATATTTGCACCTTTTCCCTTAGTAAGTTTAAATGAATGCAAATTGTGCATTTATAAATCTGTAGGGTAGGTAACGGGAAGGCAGATTTTCAATGTTCCGCTTTTCAATTTTCTGAAAATTTCACAATATTGTTGTGAAACATCAATAATTTAAATTCAACAAATTGCATAGGTCAGACTTATTTTTGGCCAGAAATTGCATAGGTCAGGCTTATTTTTGGCCTTAAATTTAATTTTACTGTAAATATTTTAGAAACACAGAAACAGGAAAGATAGATGGTTTCTAATAAGATATGGTTAATCCGAACAAAATATTTTCATTTAAAATAAAATGCCAAGCAAAATACATTTCCGAGAGATGTCAAAGTGACAGTTACATTATTATTATTTATTTATTTTTTTGCTTTTCTCTGTGGGTTTTAACTAAATTGTTGTTTCAAAACAATAATGTGGAAATAACAGAAATTTTGAATTGGTAGGATGTGTTGTTGAAAACGTTTTACCAAACTGCCCACTCCAACAATTTTTGCTTAGTTTGCAACCGTTTTTACTGGTACTTGTGCCTTGTTTCTCAGTGGATGTTGTTTGGCAAGGCATATATTTAATGATTCCAACAATGAAAACGACATGTCTAGTTTCCTTCCGAAAAACCTGACTGGCCATTTCCTTTCACCCCCATCTCATTTTTTTTTTTTTTGCACACTTTGTTATCAGAAAATAATTGGCCACCTTCTGCTGCTGTTTCGGTCAATATGCTGTGTCTATAACACAGTATCATAAAAAAAATTAGTCACAAAACAAATTTTCAATATAAAACAAAAATACCCATCTCATGTTAATATCCAGGGATATTTCTGGGATGGGCCCGATCTATTTTGTGTGAAAACCATTAATGTTAGACTTAACTTGAATTTATTTTTGGCTGGGCCCCCTATATAAGCTATCCAAATCCAGTATTTATTTTGATCTCAGGTGAGTATTAAGGATTCTTGGGCCCATCAAAATTTCCAGCGGGCCCATCAAATTTTGAAAAGGCCCATCAAAATTCTAAATTTTACATGTATTTGAATGGGACATGGGCCCATGGCCCATTTCAAGGGCCCATAGTAATTTTGGGCTGGCAATATCCCTGAATATCTCTTGAGATTATAATGCATTACCGCTTGGATTTGCAGCCTAGTCTGCATTCTTCCTATGCAGATGCATATCATAAAAAGTTTTATTTTCTTCTAGTTATTGTTACTAATTCTCTTTGTTAACAGTAACCATAAATGATGAGTTCTGATGGTTCAACTGTGTTTGAGAACCCACAATGGGAGGCTGCAAGAAAAGCGTTAGAAGCGGTATCCCCTCAGAAGAAGAAAGAGTCTAACAGCACAGACAAGGCTAATTCAAACCAGGGCCAAGAGAATGCTGAGAAGCCAGCACAGAATGATTCCACTGCAAATGGAAATGAGATGAGCCCACATGATTTATACTATCAGCAGTTTTCACAGTTCAAGCAAAGACAAGCAATGATGATGAACAGACCACCGTATGTATCATGGCTCTAGATGCAATCCTTTTTCTACCAAAAAAGTACTGATATTTTCTTATTTCTCCTCAAGAACGTACGTTGTTGGTAGTCATAAGAAACATCTCGCTGAGGTGTTTCTAGTAAGTACCTACAAGATGTAACAATGTAGGTTTTCTTTGAAAAATAAGAAAAATGTTTATGTGGATATCTTATCTGGGGCTATGGATCAAGAAATTTTTTTTTTTGTAATTTTTACATTAAATTATAGCTTGTAATTATTGTGGGTTACATAACTGGTTATTGTTACCATTTTGCAAAGAAATGAGTGAGAAAAAGCCTCAACACTCCTGGAAAACTTCCAGAGACAAAATTGTATAAATAAATGTTCACTGAACGCAAATTGAAATATGGCCATAATAAATTAATTGTTGGATTCTCCTTACTGTCACCTTGATTTTTATCCCCCTGCCCCATTCCCCCCCCCCCCCCCAAACATAGATCTATCACTACAAATTTTAGAAATATTAGAAATATAATGAAACAATGAAATGTAATCAGTTCGTCTCTGGTAGGACTAAAATACATATTGATTATCTCCCTGAGGACTGGCGGGCCTGCAAGCATATTTCAATAAAGTGCATTAATAGCATTAACACTTCAGTGTCACTTGTAGACATTAGGAATAAGAACTGTTCTTGACTGGTATATGATTCAAAAGGCACAATAATTGCATTTAGTTTTGTAAAAAAATCATTTCTTTTTTTTTTTTTTTTTTTTTTGCACACTTTGTTATCAGAAAATAATTGGCCACCTTCTGCTGCTGTTTCGGTCAGTATGCTGTGTCTATAACACAGTATTATAAAAAAAAATACACATTCTAATGAGTACCCACAACATATGTCTTTATGGAGATGGGAAATAAGAAAAATTATCCCAGAATTATCACCTGATACATAAGTTCTCTGATAATCTATTAAAAATTGTACTTCTCTCACTGGTTTTGTCAAAGAACCACACCAAATAATATTACTTCATTGTGACTGGTTTACGAAGTAAATTCTGTCAATACTTATGGCTTTTATTATTTTACAGGTTCTATGGAAACTTCCCTGGAAGTAATCCACAGGGCTTTGGAATGCCATTTAACCCATTTCCTCAACGAGTAAGTGATGGTTTACTATATAATCAAGGATAAATTGAGTAAAATTACAGTATACTCAAGTACCTGGGTCCAGTTGTTCGAAACTAACGATGTCGTTAGTTAACAATTCGTTAAAATTTACATCGAATGATACACAAATATGCTGATTTTTTTTGCTGAAAAAATATTAGTATCTTTCAGCAAAAAATATCAGAATATTGTACATTGAATCCGCTAAAACAGTTAATGAAATGACCCTTAACGAGCTTGTTAAGCTAACGACGCTTTGAACAACTGGGCCCTAGTCGTCATGTGCCATTATTTGTCACCTTTTCATCATCTTAATATAACTCAAATACTGCTGAGAGAGATGTAAAATAACTCGGCTCCGTTGTTCAAAACTAACGATGTCGTTAGTTAACATATCATTAAAACTTTGATCATTAAATGTGGCATATATGCTAACTGTTGAAAGAGATGTAAAATACCTGGGCTCAGTAAGATATCATTAAATCTTTGATCGTTAAATGTGGCATATATGCTAACATTTTTTCAGCAAAAATACCTGTGAATTAGATATCGTACTTACTAGAACAGGTAACATTTTGACCACTAACGAGCTTGTTAAGCTAACGATGCTTTGAACAACTGGGCCCTGATCATAATGATCAATGATCATGATGATAAACCTGTACATTCACAAGTCCTTTATGTATTGTAGCTCCAGAGAAGAGAGGTATCAGGAAAATATTTTTTCTTATTCCTCTATGAAAATATGTTGTGGGTTCTCATTAGAAACTGGTAATAAGTACCTGCATGTTTTTATGGACAAGAAATAAGAAATATGAAACAAGAAAAAACAAATCCTTACCTGGAGCCATGTGTATGTTGATGTATTCTGCAAAATCCAACTTCTCTGTAAGTTGACAGTAAAGACTCACTACATTATGCCAGTGTATAATGTGTTTTCTAATCGGCTCTATGAAAATGAGAGGGAAAAATGGAAGAAAATTTCATTGTGAGGTGCATTGAAAGAGAACTTTTCACAGGTAGATGTAAATTTACATTAGTTTAAAACCAATCAGTGATGAAAAATCTGTATTATAAACAATGAACACTACAGCTTACACCAGCTGACACATTTATAGGTTGCCAGTTTCAGTGGTCAATACAGCTTGTGTGTAGTGACTGCACTGTACTGGTAAGTGAATGTATACCAATGTGTTTATTTGTGTAACCCATAGCTCAAGATAAGTGGGGTAGCTACATATTTTCTTATTTCTCAGTGGAAACCTACAGTGTGGGTACTTATTAGAAGCATTTAGTCAGAATGCTTCTTATGAGTATTGGAGAACCAGTGTCTTAGAAAAGCTGCTTTTTGGGGTATTTACCTGGTTAAAATTTCTGACAAAGCAATTCAAATTAAATTTATGGGTAAATACCCAAATATCCGTAATTGTTGCCCCCATTAATAGAGGATACCGAAAAGAAAAATTCTGATAAACCAGTTCAATATGAAATCAGGGAGTAAATTAGCCCAATAGCCCAAAATGGCCACTTGCTTAAAACCTTACCTAAGGCTCTGGAGAGCATATGTTTGTGGAGAAATCAGAAAAATATGAGTGTTTTGATTGACAAACATTAAACCATGTGTTTTTTTTTTTCCTCAGCCACCAAACCAGTTCCAAGGTCCTGGTCCATTCCCCCTACAATCTGAAAATGGTGGCCCTCAAGGCCCTCATATGGGAGGACCACCATTCAACCCTCGATTTGGAGGACCAAGATTCCAGCCTAGGAATAACAAACGTAAGTAATACAGAATTAGGTTAGTACAGTTTATAGCTCCAGATAAGCTGAGTATCCAGATATTTTTCTCATTTCATCATATTTGTGGGTACAAGTACCTTGGCACTGTGTTTCTAATGAATTCCACAAGATATGCTTTGTGAAGAAATAAAAAACAATATCAATACCTCTTGGTTAGAGGAGGGTGTAGTGATTTATCTGGAGTTGTGGCTAGGTACAGGTCATATATTAGTCCAGAATAGCCAAACTGCTGTTGAATGCAAGGTCTTATCTTCAGATAAGCTCTTTTTTTCATGATGATTGTACTTTCTGTAAATATCATGTCTAAAAATACATGGTATAGAACCAAGGTTTGATAGTGCACATAGCACCAGGTAAGGTACTTTTTTCAACCAAAAAGTGTTATTTTTTTATTTCTCCACCAAAACATACATTTTGGTAATTATTAGAATTATTTGAAGCATCTCTACAAGGTGCTTCTAATAATTACCCACAATATATGTTTTTGTGGAGAAATAAGAAAAGTGTTATTTGGAGTATGGTATATCAACAAAGAAAGCCTAGTAAAGATGCCAAGGCAGTTCTGTTGAGTACCTATGTGCCAACTTTACATGTCTCTAATTAGCTGTGTGCCAACTTTACATGCCTCTAGTTAAGATGCAAAGGCACTTATATGCCAACTTAACATGCCTCTATTTAAGATGCCAAGGCAGTTCTGTTATGTGGAGCTGTGATGAATAGCTTTATTCGTTTTACAGAACATCCTGGTGCTGGTGGTATAAGATTCCAGTTGCCTAAAAGGCAGAAAATGCAACAACAACAGAATAGTTTCAGTGCACAAAAACAGTCCAGGTTTATGGGTCCTAGAGGCCCTCGCCCCCAGATGGGCATGCAAGACTCACAGCAACAGGGTATAAAAACACCTCCAGATGAGAAGGATGGAAAAAGTAATGGTGGACAGTCATCACCAAAGTAAGTAAAAAAAATGATATTTCTATATCCAATTTTATCCATTCATCTGTCCACCTCGCTATCTCCTAAAACAGTGGATGGAATTTAACCAAACTTGCTACATGACTTACTCACGTGGTAAGGGTGTGTGAGAGCAACATTATTTTTCCCGTCTGTCTGTTAGTCTCTCTGCAACATTAGCACCGAGCATGGGGATTTTGTGATGGCATGCCATCAACTGCGCAATGTAGTATTAATTTGAAAAATTCAACCAGATGTGGGTACTTTTAGTATGCGCTTCTAATGAATACCTGCAACAGCATTTTGTGGAGAAATTAGAAAATTTTAAGAATAGCTACACAAGTGAGGAAATTGTACTCTACTTATTGTCCCATATTCAGTATCATATGTGTAGAAAGATAATTGATCATACAGTTTTCAGAACATATCCAAGTTTCTCATGCAATGCAAGCTTTTATAGTTCATAATCTGGCCCTCTGCCTTCAGATTAATATACAACAGCCTCCTAATGTGGACAGACAAGTTCACTGGATCGGTGGCTCAGTTGGATGCACGTCTGACTGGAGACCAGGAGGTCGTGGGTTCGACCCCCGCCGAGGTCGGCAACATTCTTTCGTGGAGATTGATCGTGAAATATTTTCTATGGTCATTCTCTCCCTTCCACTGATTCAAGAAGGGCAGTCGTCAGTTTCTGGCGAAAAAACGTGCACAATACTGGTTAACCGCTTAGAGGACTAAGCCTGCCCAGTAAACGTGTGGTTAGGTAAACTGACCACACTCGACATGACCCCATTGGGTTGACTGGGTCGTAAAACCTCAACACTAACAAACAGACAGACAAGTTAGAGAAGTCCGTGGTTAAGCATAGATGTTTTGAAACAGTTACGTTTTATTCTCATGAACACATAAGGAAGTTGTCTGTCAGTCTGATTGTGTAAGATGCAGTTTGCTGGTTCTTGAGTTGTGAGAATATAGAGAAATTTACATGTATGTTGTTGATCTCATGGAGTCTGAGAGAGAAATGGTTGAACTATTTGCAAACAGTGGAGACCTTGATGAGATGCCGCATTCTGCGGCATCTGATCTGTGTCTGCACTGTTTGCCAATTACCCTTTTAAGAGTCTCCAGACAACAGTGGGTTAAATATGGAATCAGTGAACATCTGTAATTAATTTGAACATTGTTTTTCAGTAAACAAGATGCAGAAATTGCCCAGGCTGCCGCATCAGACTGGCCACCAAGTTTAAAGTAAGTTTCAAGATCATTGTTTAACAGTCTTTGTAATGGCATCTGCCTGGGGGTGGTTGGGTGTAGCAAAGGTGTCGGGTGTTAAGTCACCGGGGCATCCAACTGATACTGGCTTCCAGCTGGGCAAGGCCTGTTGTCCATTTAGCAGGCAAGGGTAGAAGGGGAATGTATTTATTTCTTCTGTTTCCACTTTCATTCCTGTTCTCTTTCTTCCCTGTCCCTCTCTTTCATCTCCTCTACTATCTCTTCTCTCTCTTTCTCTGGGAGACAAAATGACCCACAAGGGTTGATGTGTCGTGTCGTTAAACCCTAACACAATCAATCAATGGTATCTGCCAATTGAGGCATGCAAAATAGATGGGCTGTGTGATATTGCTGATAGGAACATTCAACCTGAACTCAGAGATGCTTCTGCATAAAATTTGTTGAATGGACACACTTGGTAAATTTTCTGCCATTTTTAAAGGAAGACACTTTTTGTGATCCCCTGTTTGCTTTTCTGCAAATGAGTACCCTTCTGGAAAGGAGTCTACTCCGAAGGGGAGCTAACTCCTGCCTTTTAGGAAGCCTTCTCCAAAAGGAAAGAGTTTGCTCCCTGTAGGAGTAAATGCCTTTTTAGAGTAGACCCCTTCACAGAAGGGAGCAGAACAAGTTTGACAGGTGTCTCCCTTGAAAATATCATTTTTCCTGAAAAAAAAAAAGAAAAAAAAGAAAAAGAAAATTGATGAGATAATTTTTGATTTTGAGCATTTTGTTTCCAAGTTTTTATTCCATTTGTAAGTTTTATAGGTGTTCAGTAGTTGCTTTCAAGCTTTGTGACTTGATAGTAGTATACTCACTGGAGACTAGCATGAGAGTAGCGGTGATAAGGATTTGATTTGTGGTGACAAAAACATTTTTGACAGACTTGCCTCCCCATGAAAGTGTATTACTTCCCTATAAAAGCTTTTTACGGAGAACATGTTCAATAGATAATATTACAAATTTGAAATTGGTCCATCCCTGCACACCACAACCACTACAACCTCTTTATAACACTATTGTTGGGGTCCATAGCATAAATCGTGTTAGTTAAACAACCATGTTATATCCAAACAAAAATATATAGATTATCAGAGTTCTCACTAGGATTTTGAAAGCAGGAGTTTAAGAATCCATCTCTGAGAAAAGTTGGAGTTAAAATTGAAAAATAGGAGTTTGACCTAGAAAACTTGGAGTGTTCGGCTAAATATGAAAACTTAATATTTAAGGACATTGTCTGGACAACTTCTTTTTTCAACATAGTTAACCTTGACCACTGAGTGTCTGGTAAGGATCCAAAAGCTTTTGGGGCTTAGGAAATAGTGACAGGTCTTCCATTAACTTCCAGACTCAGGAAGTCCCAGACTTCCTACCCCTCAAATTTGGAAGTCCCACAGGAAAATCTAGGAAGTCCCGCTTTTTTCCCTGCTGCTGCAGCCTGCCCTTTCTTTAGCAGAACAGAGGTTCTTCATTCAGTGTCACACAGACTCATCATGATATACACTTCTCTTAGATGTGTTTTAAACATATCCTTATCGCTTATTAAAATTCGATCGCATCTTTTTGGAATGCCTGTACTTGTATGTCGGACCTTAGAGAAAGCATCAACATTGGTCCAACTTCACGTTCGTTTCAAAGCCCAGAGAAAGAAAAAAAGAAAAGAAAATACATGAGAGAAAACACCCAAAAAATGTTTTCTTAAAAACAAACTATGCTGAAATTATTTTGCAGAAATGTATTTAATGAAATATTTGCTCGGACTGAAGCTGATCAACACGAGCGAGCGAGTTGCTTACTTCACAAAAATTGCGGGAAAATGGCGCCGACTCGTGCAACAACAAACAAATAAAAGGCAGCTCTCGATGAGTTATCAACCAATACGTTCGTTCGCGGAGAACAGCAAGCAAAACCATCGCAATTCGCCTATATTTAGACTTACTTTGCGTCTTTTCCGCGCTGGGAAACAGCGCAGCCGGAACAAGGCTACGAATTTAGAAACGGGTTTTCCGAAAATTTTGACGAAAAATATGTTTTCTTCTCATTTGAAAAATTGCTTTTGTTGTCATGACAAACATAAACTTCTAAATTAGAAAAGATTTAAATTTGCGTTCTGTGCATAATTGTTATTTATTTATTTAATTTCACTCGGTAACTCCCGGAAGTGTTGAGGCGTTTTCAGACGACACACGTTCTTAGCAAAATATTAATTTAAGATTTTAAGACGTGAATATTTAAAAAATAATAATGACTTCATATAATTTCACCGAATATTTTCGGGTGTCGCAGAAGAAAGTTTAATTATACAAACATCAATTAATCAACTCAGCACGCGTAACAAATACACACAGTGATCACGCAGCCATCAAAAGGGTGCCACGACGCTTGACACCGATGTCAATAAAACTCCCGCAAGCGGAAAGTGGGACGTCCTTAAAGCTCAGTCAACACAGGTAGCGAATTTCCAATAAGTAGGCGGGGCAAAGATCATACAACTCGTTAAAAGTGGGCGGGCTTTTTGACAATGTTTGGACATCTCGGGTATCGATTTCTGCGGACAAAAGAAATTTCGGAAGTCCGCGGTACGTCTTTGAAGTTCAGTTTGGACGTCCGGTGGCAATAGCGCGTAAATGAGAATCCTCGGAAGGAAATTTTACGCGTACAAAAGCAAAAATAGGCGTAAAAATACGCCGGATTCGGCGTTTCCGAGAACTCTGGATTATATTGAAAAATGACCATTTATTGTCATTTTTCAATATAATCTATACATTTTTGGGATCCATCTTTGAACCGTGTTATATCGAAAACTGTGTTATAAAGAACCGTGTTACAGAGATGTTGTAGTGTATTTTGAAAATTTTGCCATTTCTTTTAGACATACCCTTTGCTTACTGGGGAGAATCTGTACTGACCCTCTAAGAATCATTTAGATACTGTTGTAAGCTACAGCAAAAAGTGCTTTTCATAATACTTAGCGCTGTGGGTAAAATTTTCAGCAGATGACAGTTTGAAATATTTTTCTTATATTTCCCAGAAAACAGATTTTGATATTTCATGCAAATGGAGATAATTTGCAGGAAATTTCAAGTCTTGTTTTCTGGGAAAAGTAAGAAATATATATCATCAGTTTGACATCTGCCGAATTAGTCCAGAGAGTGGTAAAGGTTAAATATTATGTCTGTACCACGTGTTGTTTCATTTTTTTAAACAGAAATTGGGTTCAGAGAGCGTTCATGAGTGTGAAGGATGCTGACGAGAAAAAAGATGAGATGGAGAACATTCTCCGACAGAAGCTGACAGATGCTTTCACATCGGGCCTGGCTTGGAAGATAAACTGGGATGTTGAACCATTGCCACTGTGAGTGAATTCCTCTTAGTTTTGAAAGTACAGTCAGGGAACAAAAGTAATTCCACAGCATCAAAAAGCCCATAGACTTCAATGCATTTTCATGTTTATATAAAAAAAAAAAATAAATAAAAAAAAATTGTTTATATCTTTATTAAGTTGGACATAATTTGGAAGCTGGATGATTTAGGTAATATACATTGTGATTCTTATTGGATTTTCTCTATGTAATCTTGAGAGACAAAAAATTAAATTTTGTGTAAGGCAATGAATTGACGTCAATGAAAATCTGCCATATTTCAAATTTCCTCTTAACTTAAATTGTTGTATCTTAGAAGACTGATAACCGATATTTATGAAAATCATATATTTCAGGCATGCATCATTTACCATTCCAATCATTACAGACTACATTATTTTCTTTACAATGTTATACAATATTAAGTGTCTTGTAAACATCAAAATGCATTAAAGTATATGAGAAAATAATTTTGTGGAATTACTTTTGGCCTCTGATTGTAGTAGCTGTTGAAGGAGAAATAGTTTTTGTATTTCTTTGGGAATACATACAAAATAGATTTCACATTTGATTTGATTTGTTTGTTTGTTCATGGTTAAATGTCGCCTCGGATAAGGCACTTTTTACAACAAAAAAGTACTAATATTTTTCTTATTTCTCCACTAAAACATGTTGAGGTATTCATTACAAATTCATTGGCAGTGTGCTTCTAATGAGTACTCACAATGTATGTTTTCATGGAGAAAAAAAGAAAAAATATGTGGATACTCTGTCTTATCTAGCAGGCTCGTCTGAATCTTTGCTATTCACATATGCTATAATGACTTTTTTCCTATGATGTAGCTGTTTTTTTTTTTTTTTTTTTGTTCTTTTTTTTGTGTGTTTTTCACTACAATGCATCTTATGGTTGCATTTTATTTCAGGGTCTCTAAATGGGTGGTAGGGTGGTGTGTCCGTCTGCTGAAACTTCCAGAGGGTTGGTCTTGCCATCATTGGCTTTTGGCAGGAAGGTCATTGCCTCACATGAATCGCATTCAGGGGTTGGGGCATTTTTCTCTTCTTTCTCCCTCTATCTGTGAGACAGCTTGACACGAATTGAAGAATTGTTGACATGCCTATTTAACTTCAACTGAGTAATGTCTAGGTCCCTGTTAACACATTAAAAACTGAGTAAACTTTCCCGCACTATATATTGGAAAAGTCCATTTTCGGTTTTAGACATGTCAGGCTATATTATATAGATATTCCTAAAGAAAAAATGGTTGAACTATTTGCAAACAGTGGAGACCCAGATCAGATGCAGCATTCTGCAGCATCTGATCTGGGTCTGCACTGTTTGCCAGTTACCTGTTTAGGGGTCTCCAGTCTTCAGTGGGTTAAGCTGACAGAAATTAAAACTGCATAGACAATTCTCCTAATATGGTAGACGTATGTTATGTTTATAATATGGATATATTTTCCTATTGATCTTATCCATGATTTATCTTATCCATTGATCTTATCCATGTTGCCTCTTGTGATTGATTGCAAAGAATTTTCATAGTTGACTAATCAGAAAATACAGTTTTCAGGAACATATTTTTTTCTTTTTTTTATTTCACAAATATTTTTATCTTACTGATATTTTTCTTATTTCTGCATGAAAACATGTTGTGGATACTCATTAGAAGCGCCTCATTGAGGTACTTCTAATGAATACCACAACATGTGTTTTCATGGAGAAATAAGAAAAATATAATGTGGATACCCCCTCTTATCTGGAGCAATGAATAAATACCTGAAAATAAAACGACTGTATTTTCTACAAGTCAGCTATAAGTCAGTGATCAGCAGGTTTTACAAAACTGATGATCCACTATGAAATTCTGGCTGATTCCAAACACTAATTGATGCTTTATTTTTATCTCTACAGAGACCAACTTACTAATGGAGGTATAGGTCAACCTAGTAAGAAAAGGAGCCGCTGGGACCCTCATATGTTGGATGCTGCTGGTATGCAAGGGCCACGTGGCCCTCTAGGGTTTGGACAGTCACCTTTCAATAACAGGGGCATAAACATGAGAGGCCCCAGAGGAACACCTAGGGGTGGTTTTGGTGGTAGAGGACAAAACAGATTTCCTAGTCATTCAAGATACATGCCAGATAGGAGGTCTTGGTCAAGGTCTAGGTCAAGATCAAGGTCATGGTCTCGTTCAAGGTCAAGATCCAGGTCAAGGTCGTATTCCAGATCACCATCTCTGGACAGAAGAAGAAAGAGATGGACCCCAGAGAGGCGTAGAAGGCGCTACAGTTCCAGGTATATGCACTGGCTTAACCATATTACTGCCAGTCACTACAGCAACAGATGACTTTTTTTTTTTTTCTAGCTGACCTGACCATGAAGTGCTCATGGTGAGCTGTTGTGATCGGAAATAGTCTGTTGTGCTGCATCAAGTTTACTTTAAGGGACACCTCCTCCTACACCCCTGGGCCAATTTCAGTCAAACTTCACAGGAATGTTGCCAAAATATTTTGGTTCTACTCCAATGAACAAGATGGCTGCCAAAGCTAAAAATAGAAAAATCTATTTTAAACTTCTCCTGAACTGAAAGGCCAATTGACTCAAAACTTGATAGGAAGTTTCATGATGACTTTTAGATCAAAAATAGTTAAAATTATTCCAATCAGAAATCCGAGATGGCCATCATGGCAGCCATCTTGAAAATCTGTTTTGAACTTTCCTGATCTGAAAGGCCAATTGACTTGAAACTTGGTAGGTAGTATCTGGGTGACTTATAGATAAAAAAAAAAAAAAAAATAGCTTAAATCGTTCCAATCAGAAATCCAAGGTGGCCTTCACAGCGGCCATTTTATAAATCTATTTTGAAATTCTACTCCTGAACCGAAAAGCCAATTGATTTGAAACTCGATATGAAGTATTGAGGTGATGTGTAGATCAAAATTAGCAAAAATCCTTTTGATCGGAAATCCAAAATGGCCGTCACATGAGGCCATCTTGGAAGTCTAATCCTTCTCTTTAACCAAAAGGGGAATCGACTTGAAACTTCATTGCAGGTCTAAAGTAGCTAAACTAATTCAGATCAGAAATCCAAGATGGCCATCATGGCCGCCGTCTTGAAAATCTATTTTGAACTTTTTCTGTACCAAAAGGCCAAATGGCAGGAGGCATCAGGGTGACTTGGAGTTCAAAAATAGCTAAAATAGTTCTGATCTGAAATCCAAGATGGCCCCCACATTTTCAAACTTCTTTTCCTGAACCAAAAGGCCATTTGGCTCGAAACTTGGTAGGAAGTATCAGAGTGACTTGTAGATTAAAAGAATAGCTAAAATTGTTTCGATCAGAAATCCAAGATGGCTGCCACCTTGAAAATCTATTTTGAATTTCTCCTAAACCAAAAGGCCAATTGACTGGAAACTAAAAGGAAGTATCGGGATGACTTGTAAATCAAAAATAGCTAAAATTGTTCCGATTGGAAATCCAAGATGGCTGCCACTACTGCCATCTTGAAAATCTATTTTGAATTTCTTCCCCTGAACTGAAAGGCATATATACTCAGGTGAGCGATACAAGGTCATCTTCGTCCTCTTGTTTTGTTTTATCTTAGCAAATAAAGCTTAACACATGTGAATTGTCTTTTTAGCAGATGATTCACATGAAATATCAATTCTAAGTTTCTTGTGGGATTGGTGTGGGGCAGATAGTGTACAATGTTCTAAATGATGTTTTGACAGTCAAAAAAATGGAAGCGTCCAGAGTGGGCGAATGGTTAGTGCATCTGACTTGGATCATAATGTCTTGTGTTCAGATTACTCTGGAGGCCGAATTCAGCTCACGACTGCACAGTTCTTCATTGCACAGAGCCTTTCTTTTTCATTGTCTTTATCTCGATTTGACTTAATATTGAAAGGGATGTCAAACACCAAGTCATCATCATCAATAGTTAAACTGTTTAAAATATTTCTGTCATATGGTTTATAGTATTTTGGCTCTACCACTCATTACGACACAAAATGACCCACAAGGGTTGACGTGTCGTTAAACCCCAACACAATCAAACTCTACCACTCATTATAATGATAGCTGTTTCAGTCTTGGCTCTATATAAGATGATTATTGAGATGATTATTTAGAATAATTTTTGTTACTGGAGGCATTTAACCCTTGTATTGCTGAATAAATTAAGATGTCATGCCTACTTCTAATTATCTGCCAATCACATTACTTGATCAAGATTGTTGATATAAATCCAGAAATTTAATGGCAAACAGTGCAGATCCAGATCAGTTGGCTTCATCAGAAGCCAACTGATCTGGATCTACACTATTTGCAAAGGCAGGGTATGTCCGGGTTCAGCAGGACTAAGGTTAATGTCCATGAAACTGACTTCATTTTCAAGAGAAAAAAGGTTGATATTTTTCATATGTCTCCATGAAAGCCTATGTTGTGGGACTCTTTAGAAGATTTTTGTGGAGGAATAAGAAAGATTTGATCTGGATACTCCAATGATCTGGAGCTATGTAAAGCAAGTTAAATGAATATTTTGCTACTTGTTTGGAAATTTATTGAATGTAGATATTTTGGAATCCTGTAGGCAGTAGAAGAAGCGTTAGAAATTTGAGTTCTTGCCATAATTTTGTACAGAATACTTGTTTTACCTTAGCATCAAAATTGTTTTGTTATTGTTTTTTCTTTTTCCTCAGAAGTATGAGTCGTAGCCGCAGCCGAAGCCGAAGTCGAAGCAGCTCCCGGTCAAGTAGATCTTCTGGTGCCTACTACCCATTACAGCCTAAAAACATGAACTACAGAGGACGGGGAAGAGGCAGTAGAGGAAGAGGCATAGGTAATAGCTGAGCTTCTCATTTACAGGGAATTCCCTCATTTTCTCTCTCTCTCTCTAGTTGCTTACTGCTTTAAGAAAATATTTTCAGAAACACTAAGACAAAATATCCATCTATATACTTTTATTTTGATTATGCATATTAAATTAGGGCTTTGTGATGTCACAAAGCTTCCATGACAGTTTGATTTCAAATATTTAAACTCCCAGTAACTTTCTTATTTGCTGGTCGATTTTGACTAGACTTATATCATGATGTTCGGCTTGTAAAGTCCTATCCTGTTACACATACTTTTTTCCAACATTGCCTTTCCCCTTTTAAAGTGCTTGAATGAGGTGTTTCTGATGAGTACCCACAAATCATTTCTATGGAGAAATTAGAAAACTATCACTACATTTTGGTTGAAAAAAGTGCCTTATCTGGAGCTATGTTGTTTAGTAAAACCAATAAACTAATTGCCAAGCAACATTGTTACAATGTTAACCCTTGTCCTGCTGAACCCACATATACCTTGCCTTTGCAAACAGTGTAGATCCAGATCAGTTGGCTTCTGAAGAAGCCAACTGATCTGGATCTACACTGTTTGCCATTAAGTATGTGAATCTATATCAACAACATTGATCAAGTAATCTGATTGGCTGAAAATAAGAAATGGGTGTGGCTTCTTAATTTATCTAGCAGGATAAGGGTTAACATTGAATTGTTTTCTTGATTCAGGTAAAAGTCCACCAAGTGGTAAAGATAATGTCCTAGGTAAATCACCACTGAATAAAGGCAGAGGGCGTACACTATCTGGAGAAAAGAACACCCTAGGGAAGAAGAAAACAGCCAATAACAAACTAAGTGCAAAAAAGAATCTCAAAACCCCGGCAAAGAAAGGAATGAACAAAAAGTAAGAAATGGGATATTATGTTTAAAGTATATCTTCTTTGTACAAAGGTAATAACATAATAATACAATGACACTGACACAATACATCATACAAAAAGTAACCAGAAGAAAGTCTGATCGACTTTAGAATCTGTCTCCCTATGCATTTTTTTGTAAGTGGGATTTTTATATAGCTATACACTGGTAAAAGTTGAAAAAAACAACAACAAAAAAACCAACATATTTAAGTATTATGATGGACACGTCTTGGCAAGCAGTGAAGACCTTGATCAGGTGCAGCAGAATGTGGTGTCTGATCAAGGGCTACCTTTTTTGCCATTCATCCAGCAGTATTTTTAGACACATCAGCATGCTGTCAGATAGACGTCAAATTTTAGAAGTAAGTTTATAGTTTAAGCTGTTGTGGTGTCTAAATATTTTGGATAAATATGATAAAGGACATTTGATGGATCACTGTTTATTCCAGAATTTTTGTCCAACTATGTAGGTTAAATACTGTAACAAAAATTACTAAGGTATATCTCCTAAAATTTCAAACACTTTGTTCCATACAATTTCGGCCTAAATTTTGTTTCTCATGCAATTGTTTCTTAAAATACTTAGTGGGTTGGCAAACAGTGTATACCCTGATCAGACTGCTCCGTCAGTCTGCACTGTTTGTATATGCCATTTTGTCAGAAACAGGGTACGAAATTATAGGACATTTACCATACTGTATTTTGAAATTAAAATCTGCATAGTGTCCTGGTTATAATTTTAGGAATGCAATAGCCAGCTTTGAAGATTCAGCTGAAGCTGCAGAGAAACTGCTAGAGAGAGCTAAAAGGTTCAGTGGTCACTTGACACAGAAGAACCCAAGAAAGAAGACCATGAACATTACATCCACCATCAATAACACTGAGGTATGCATTTTATTACTACTTGACAAAAAATGCTGATAGATAGATAGACATTTTGGGGCTTTATTGCCATATTGGTACAGTCAAGCCTGTGTTAAGCAAGCACCTTAGGGATAGCAAAAAGGTGGTCGCTTATGACAGGTGCTTGCTAAAAATAGGTAAATTTACACTTCTTTGACTTTTAAGTGATCTTAAAATATGGCCTCTTAACCCTTGTGCTGCTGAACCAGGATATACCCTGCTTTTGCAAACAGTGTAGATCCAGATCAGTTGGCTTCTGAAGAAGCCAACTGATCTGGATCTGCAGAGTTTGCTATTAAGTATGTGAATCCATATCAGTAACCTTGGTCAAATAATCTGATTGGCTGAAAATTAGAAATGGGTGTGGCTTCTTAATTATTCAGCAGGACAAGGGTTAATAGAGTTAATTGTTGAAATAGGTAACCTTTAAGACAGGTTTGACTGAATTTCTTTTATATCAGGCTAATGAGGGATTGATGTCTGATCAGTTAGCAGAGGAGTTATGAGGAGTATTTATGGTGATTATTTTATTTTTCTTTTTTCCATAAAAACATATGTTGTGGATATTTATAAGAAGCGCTTTCAGAACCACTTTTGATGGTACCCACAACATAAGTTTTTTTGTGGAGAAAGCTGTTCCAGAATTATTGTCAAATACTCCTACTTTACTACAACTCCACTGAGTTCATTATAGAGATTTTGAGTAATATATGTACCAGCACCAGTGATGCTCAAACTAACAGTCTTGGGGTTGAGAGGCTAGCAGGATTGTTCGAAAAACTGTTTAAAATCTATTTTGAAAATGCTGTAGTCCGGATTTTTTGCCTGTAAATATCGTGATAAATAAGTTAACAGATGCATCTTGACCTTTTGGCGAATTCAGCACCTTACTAATTGGTAATATTTTATCCAGAAAACACTTTTCATGCAAATTGTCTCCTTAAGATACAGTTTGAATGAAATTTCAAACCTCGTTTTCTAGGAACAGTTCTACTTGTCAGATATCATGTGGTATTTTTGTGAGGTTGAAAGAATCAAGAAAAAAAAAATATGTTTGTCAGTTTACGTTATTAAAACAAAATTTATGCATGAAACGTCTTCTTTTTCAGGCATCTGATGAGGAGACAAACATGGACTGGAGCAGTTACCACATCACTGGAACTTGTCAGGATTTAGAGAAACAGTATCTGAGAATGACTTCAGTGAGTATACTGTATTTACTGTAAGTATTCAGACAAACATGCCTGGGCAAACAGTATACTGCAAAATACAGCATCTGATCAGGTTCAGCTTTGTTTGGTATTCATACAACAGCTCTTAGATACACCAATAGGTATGATGGTAAATGTCCTAAAATTTTGAACCCTTTATTCCGTACTATTTTTGCCTAAATTGTGCTTCTTTTGCAGTTGTTTCTTAAAATACTTAGTGGAATGGCAAACAGTGTTGACCTGATCAGACAGCTTCTGGAGCTGTCTGATCTGGGTCAGCACTGTTTGCATATGCCATTTTGTCAGACACTTTGGTGTTTGAAATTTTAGGACATTTATCTTTGATCATGAAATATTTTCTACGGTCATTCTCTCCCTTCTGCTGATTCAAGAAGGGCAGTTGTCTGTTTCTGGCCAAAGAATGTGCTCAATACTGGTTAACCGCTTAGAGGACTAAGCCTGCCCAGTAAAAGTGTGGTTAGGTAAACTGACCACACTCGACATGACCCTATTGGGTTGACCGGGCCCTAAAACCTCAACACATACAAACAAACAAACATTTATAAAAATTGAGGGAAACCTCAAAACATTTTGCATGATGAATGCTTTCAACATTGTATTGTTTGATATGCTTAAGAAATAAGAAATGGAGAAGTTGGGTAAAGGCACTAAAAGGCACATAGAGAAAAAAGCCGATACTATGTTCTGCTGAAAAGAATGCAGTCTGGTGTAATTAAGGGGTATACTTCTGAAGTTTTGGGGATGTAGGGAAGGGGGATGATGGAAATTGACAAAAGGCTTAATTTACTCGTTATTTCAAAAGTATAGCCATAAAAATTCTTTAGTTTTGTCTTAATACCAAACCTGTAGAAAAATATTTATTTCTTTGGGAGCCTGCTAAGAGTCGTATATCTGTGGTTTTATAAACCTTTTCATAATGCTGTTTTTATAGAGAAACAATTTGTCTGAATACCAATTTGGCTAGAGATAATATATACATGAAAAGAGAAAAGGGCCAACTTTGTACTTCTGTACAGTCTTATAAAGACTTCTGTTGATTGCAGTCATAGCTCCAAATAAGAGATAGTATCAGGTAAATATTTTATTATTTCTTCACGAAAACATACACTTTTGGTACTTTTTAGAAGCGTATGTTAACCCTTGTACTTATTAGAAGCGTATGACAACCCCTGATATACCCTGCCTTTGCAAACAGTTTAGATCCAGATCAGTTGGCTTCTGAAGAAGCCAACTGATCTGGATTAGCAATGTTTGCCATTAAGTATGTGAATTTATAGCAAAAATCCAGGTCAAGTAATCTGATTGGCTGAAAATCAGAAGTGGGCGTTGCATCTTAATTTATTCAGCAGGACAAGGGTTAAGTTGCTTCTATTTAGTACTACAACATATGTTTTCATGGAGAAATAAGTTAACATATCAATAATATTTGTTTGCAAACAATGCCTTTTCTGGAACTCAAATAGGGTGATTGGTAATTTCAGGCTCCAGATCCTAGTCAGATCCGTCCTATCCCAGTTCTGAAGAGATCTTTAGAGATGGTTAAAGATCATTGGCAGAAGAATATGAACTATCATTATGCTTGTGAACAGATGAAGTGCATACGACAGGACCTCACTGTAAGTAAACCCAGTTAGCTGGTCATTAAAATTTAATTCAGCTGTAAATGTTCAGGCACAGACCCAGAGAGAAAGGACAGTCAGAAACTAAATTTAAATGGCAGTGTGTTTTCTTGATTCAGTCTTATAGAGAAAAGTTCAAGATGATCTTAGAATTAAATCATTCCTGAAGAATTTAAGACATTTTTGTCACACCTGCATTAACCCTTAAAACGCCAAGAAAACCAGCATCTGAAAATATCGTCTGTTTATGTCGTCTGCTGAATATTCTTGCAAACTTTTCAAACCTATTTTTGCATAAAGGTAAACAGTGTGGGCCCAGATCAGACTGCTCCTAAAGGAGCAGTCTGATCTGGGGCCACACTGTTTGCAGAAATGACTTTGAAAATCACAAGCAGATGACAAAGCAGACGACAATTGTTGTGATTGGCAGTTTAAGGGTTAACATGGGTGACTTAGGCATGTAGATTTCTATTTGTTTGGTTGTAGGTGTACTTATGTCCATACTAGTGTTCATCTTGGTGGCTCATTTGGATGTGCCGTCTGACTGGAGACCAGGAGGTCGCGGGTTCAACCCCCAGCGAGGTCGGCAACATTCTTTCATGGAGATTGATCGTGAAATATTTTCTACGGTCATTCTCTCCCTTCCGCTGATTCAAGAAGGGCAGTTGTCAGTTTCTGGCGAAAGAATGTGCACAATACTGGTTAACCGCTTCGAGGACTAAGCCTGCCCAGTAAACGTGTGGTTAGGTAAACTGACCACGCTCGACATGACCCCATTGGGTTGACTGGGCCGTAAAACCTCAACACAAACAAAAAAACTAGTGTTCACCCTAGCATCCACCCTAGCGACCACCCTAAATGAAGTCTACAAACTGTAAAACTTTACAGATAATTTCACTTATCTGATCACTGAGCTAAACAACAATGACAACTCACTCTTCTGGTGCTTGTTTTCACATTTAGTACACAGATGCAACTAAAATGTTCAATGAAGCTCTATTTTTGTTTCTTCCATCCACATCAGAATTGATTACTGTGAAAGTTTTTTTGACAAACACTTTTGTGTGATTACAGGTTCAAGGTGTACGTGATGAGTTCACAATAAAGGTTTATGAAACACATGCAAGGATAGCTATGGAAAAGGTAAGCTGATCACATAAACAAATGGTTCATTGAGGAGCCATTGTATTTCGTGGCTTTTACATACAAATACTATATTTACAACAAAAAAAAAAAAAAAACAGCAGTGGCCAAACTGACAATATATTGTGTATAAATAACAGTATTATTAAGATGACATAAAAGGTATTTTTCTTATTTTTGCCAGAAAATCAGACTTGACATTTTATTTGATTAAGGGGAATAGATACACTCACAGGGGAGGTAACTACTTTCTTCCCTTCTGAAGAGGGGTCTACCCTATAAGATTTTGTTCTCTGAGCAAACTGTATCCTTGTAGAGTAGGCGCCTTTTCAGAAAAGGATTGGTGTGGAGGAAAGTGAATAGAAAGTCACAAAAATTATTTCCTTATGAAAATGGTGGCTAAATCTATAGAAAGTCACAAAAATTATCTCACTTATGAAAATAGTGGCTGAAGCTTAAGTTGTATCCATTCCCTTTAAGTGACAGATGATTTGTGAAGCTGTATTTTTCTGGGAAAAGAGATAAACCTAAAGATATGGTCTGATGATATTAAGACCAGGAAGGGTAAAGGTTTATGAATAGGCCTGATCATGATCAGTGTGTGAATTTAAAGGCTGGTCATGCCTTGCTATTCAAATTTAAGAAATTGTGTATTAAGTTGTGCATGAAAAGGAAATCTGTAGATTAGATAGTGTGGCTGGTTTAGGCATAATCAGTGGACTTGTTATGGAGTTATACATATATTTGAAGATGCTGTTTTTACCATAAGTATTCAGACACCTCAACACCTTACAGTACTTGTTCTACAATTTTAACGAGTACAATTTACTACCCAATATTGTATCTAAAATTGCTGGATGAGTGGCAAACAGTGTAGACCCTGATGAGATGCCGCATTCTGCGGCATCTCATCTGGGTCTACACTGTTTGCCAAGGCCTGTCTGTCCAAATACATATGGTAACTGCAGTAATTCTGGGATAAATTTTTCCAGTTTTCCCTAAAAACACCTCAGTAGAAGTGCCTCTGCAAAACCTTTTTAAATAAATCCTCATAACATTTTTTAGTGGAGAAATAAGAAACAATTTTCCCAGTGTAAACACCAAATACTCCTTAAGAAATCCTACAGGTATGCGGATTATCTAATATTGATATATTTAGAAGTGGGGAGTCCACATTGTCTGCAGGAGGATGTGGGTTGAATCCTCGGTTGACTCATACCAAAGACGTTAAAATAGCTTCGTGCTCAGCAGTAATAAAATACAGCCAGGAATCAGAACTGATGGGCCCTGTGTCAGTATAATGTGGATAGGTGGAATATACAGTCGAACCTCAATAACTCAAACATCTTTGGGACTATATAAATCTGTTCGAGGCATGGGTAGTTTGAGCCACTAAGGGTTAATCATAGCGCCAGGCCAGGAAGCAAATGGTGATTATTTAGGGATCTTCTGTATAGTAATGGTATGTTGAGTGTACTCATTAGAATTGCCTCAGTGATGCTATTCTAATGAGTATACATACAAATACATTTCATGATAAAATAAGAAAATTTTGCTTAAATATCCATAAATATTTGCTTTCTTCGCTATCAAGAGAATTTCCTAGAGACTCAAAAATGAGTTTGAATTAGGAAACGAGTCATTGGTGTTCGAGTCATTGAGGTTTTTACTGTAGTGTCATGTGTCTAATATGTGATATTTCATTG
Organism: Anodontia alba; assembly: GCA_964016985.1. NCBI lineage: Eukaryota > Metazoa > Mollusca > Bivalvia > Lucinida > Lucinidae > Anodontia > Anodontia alba. The sequence goes on along the minus strand of OZ024822.1, from coordinate 116,367,411 downwards.
AGGCAGCACTTGGATCTAAAAGTGACCAATTAGCTCTCTGCCGCATTTAGACACGCGACCAATAGATAATCGATATGACTGTTGAGCTTTAAATAACCCAGATAAAAATAAACTTGTTGATATTTTTCTTATTACTTCACAAAAACATATATGGTGGGTACTCATTAGAAGTGCCTCATCGAGGCACTTCTAATGAGTACCCACTATATATGTTTTCATGGAGAAATAAGAATATTTTCCTGATACCCCCACTTATCTGGAGATATGAAACCCAAAAATAAAATAAACTCGTACTGATGTTAACTGTTTTCAGGGTGACCATGAAGAATTCAATCAGTGCCAGACTCAGCTAAAATTACTGTATCAGGAAGGGTTACCAGGAAACAAAGAGGAATTTACAGCCTACAGAATACTGTATTATATATTTACTGCCAATACACTAGGTATCCTTTTAACAACAAAGCACAGGAGGCATTATCATATTATACGCCCTTGTAAATTGTGTTTTTGCGGGGTATTTGACGTCTGTCCATATTGTCCGTTTTGGTTTCTGCAGGGGTGGGGGGAGTATTTAATAAGCACTGCTTATTTACATTTCTTGTTTTTCTGAAATACATGTATTTTGGTTAGACAGGTCTGAGCAAACAGTTTGGACACTGATTAAATTGCTCAGCAGGTTCTGATCAGACCATCAGGGTCTACACTTTTGAGTACTCAGCCAGCACTGTTAGACACTTCACCAGATAATCATAGATTTGTTCGAATTTTAAGACCAGTATGTTATCAAAGGAGCAGCGGTACTTGGGTGAAGCAGCAAGATAGGTATAGTGTATAATAGAAGGGTTATTGCACTGATATCAGTGAATATTATCCTGCATTGGGATATCAGTGGATGCTTGAAAGCTCGTGTCCTTTGACATCTCAGCTTCGGGCAATAAACCTATAACAGGGCTGTGGAATTACCAAATTTTATTACTTACATCTATGGAAAAGTAAATGGTCAAAATCCATTTGTCCAACCAAGATTTACTTGACAATTCTCTTAGTTCTCGAAAATTATGTTAATGGGTACGCATTAGAAGTCCTGAGGCACTCCTGTTGTGTACCCACAACATAAGTTTTATTTGAGAAATAAGAAAAAAAAAATATCTCATAATCTGGATTCTCTTCTTAGCTAGAGCTATGACGTCTTTGTCCAAGGATAAATAAATTGAATTTTCTTATTTATCCTCAGGGAAAAGGGACAAGTAGGGTATGATATTTCCACAGCACGGCCTATAATACTGTACATGATAGTGCATTATGTTAATGTCCTGGTTTTTCTTAACTCTCTCTCAGATTTAACAACAGCAATAGCAGCATTAACAAAAGACGATAGAGAAGATGAATGTATAAAGCATTCTTTGGAAGTCAGATCTGCGTGGGCATTAAATAATTACCATAAATTTTTCAAATTATACTTAGATGCCCCTAAAATGGCAGGCTATCTAATGGACAAATTTGTTACAAGAGTGCGAAAGTCCTATCTTGTGGCAATATTGAAGTCGTATGTATCACTCCATTTTCTTCACTTCACTAATATTATATCTTTCTTGCAGGTGGTGAATATTGGTTCATCTGTATACTTTGGAGGAAAACAAGTTGTCATCTATTCGCAATATAACACATGCACGTGAAATAATATTTTTTTTTTTTTGTTTCAGAGCGCAAAAGATGGATATGTCAAGGTCTTTCCGAAAACAAACAGATATATATATATATATATATATATATATATATATGAACTCTGGCACCTCTTTATAAGACAGTTTAAAGGTGGACCGGAAAAGCATTGTATCCAAACAAAAAAATGCATAAATTATATAGAAAAATGACCATTTATGGTCATTTTTTTCTCTATAATCTGAACATTTTTTGTTTAGATACAACACTGTTGTTAAGCTAACACGGTTTTCACTTTGGATCCAGACTCTTTTTATAAGGAAGCTGGTGTGTGTGAAAATGTGCCTTCAGGGCATATGTGAAAAGAAAGGCCTTGGTCAGTCTACACATCCACTCAGTCTATAAAGGGCCTTTGATGTCCGCTTCAAAAAAATCATGGCATACTAGTAAATGTATTTACATATACCAAAGGCCCTTATCTGATTTTGTAGCTTGCATAGCTCCAGATAAGAGGGTATCCATATAATAGTTTTCGTATTTCTTCATGAAAACACATTGTGGATACGCATTTGAAGCACTTGGGAGGCACTCCTAATGAGTTCCATATTTACACTAAGTATTTGAACACCTCATTTCCTTACCATACTTGTTCTAAAATTTGAACAAGCACAATTTACTACCTGATGTGTCTAAAAATTGCTGGATGAGTGGCAAACAGTGTAGACCCTGATGAGATGCCGCATTCTGAGGCGTCTCATCTGGGTCTACACTGTCTGCTGTGGCCTGTCTGTCCAAATACACAAGGTAAATATGGTAATATGCAATGTATGTTTTCGTGAAGAAAATAAAATATTAGTATTTTCTGGTCGAAAAAAAAAAAAAAAGAAGCGCCTTATCTGAAGCTATGAGCTTAGCTGGCTGATAAGGCTCTTTGCATATGCCCTAAGGACACCTCTTCCCATGAGTCAGCTCATGTCATATATTTCTTATCTGTCCACAAAACTTACGTATTGTATTGCATTAATGCCCACATATGTTGAACAGTTCTACGTTAAATGTTTTTAAAGATATTTCTTGAGTGCCCGGATGTGTTTATTGATGATATTGAGCTGCATTGTCTGTGGTGGGTCTTTTTGTTTCATGAGCAACTAAGAAAAATATTCATCTAATGATAATCTAATACTGCTCTAAATATCTGGAAAGTATTTGTCTGAGTAAACAGTATAGATCAAAATGGGTGTACCATAGTCAGTCTACAACAAGGGTTTTCATTATTTCAGAGGAGTTTAGGAAGATTTGATGACAATTCTGGAATAATTTTCTTCAGTTCTCCATAAAAAAAAAAAAACATTGTTTGGGTACTCATTAGAAGCACCTCGCCTTGCTATGTTTTGTGGAGAAATAAAACTTATCCCAGAATTATAACCAGATGCTCCTCCTTAACAATTGCTCTGGGCCCAGTTGTTCAAAGCTAACGACATCGTTAGTTAACGATTCGTTAAAATTTTCATCGAGTGATACGCAAATATGCTGAATTTTTTTGCTAAAAAAATGTGAGTAGCTTTTGCACTGCAAAAGCTACTCACATTTTTTCAGCAAAAAATATCAGAATATTGTATATTGAATCCGCTAAAACAGTTAACGAAATGACCCTTAACAAGCTCGTTAAGCTAACGATGCTTTGAACAACCAGGCCCTGCTGTATATTGGCATAACGAACTGTGGGATGGAAAATGTTATTGGAGTTTCTTTGATGAACTGAGCTGATAGTTGAGAAGAATGGATACACCTGCAGGATTTTTTAACCCTTTTGCAAAGATGGACAATTTTGAAGTTGCCACCCTAAGATTTAAAACAAAACCAATAGGGAACAAATTCTTTCAATTAATAGTAGCCCAAATTGACATGGGCATCAAATATTTTGCATGCCAGTTATGTCCCTTGGAAGTGTATTAATTCTCCTTAAATGAGCTGCAACAAGCAAAATGGTACATTCCTTATCACTTGTTCTGATGCCAGAAAAAAATTTTCATAGCTGTTGATAAAGCTCTTTTTTCAACCAAAAAGTATCTATATATTTCTTATTTCTCCACGAAAACATATGTTGTGTACTCATTAGAAGGCCTCCGCGAGGCGCTTCTAAAAAGTACCACAACATATGTTTTCGCTGAGAAATAAGAAAATTACTTACCTGATACCCACTCTTTTGTAGACCTATGATTTTCCTCAAAAACATTTTCCAGATGCTCATTAGAATACCCTAACATCATGCTTTTGTAGTGGAGAATATCTAAAAAATATTACTTCCCTGGTCTGCTGATTAGGAACTGGGCCATAAAATTTTGGTGACTAAGGTCTTAGAGAATCTGAATAGCAAATACTGATCAGCTTTTTGTTCATTCAGTTGAGCTGTGCTCTGTTTTGTACATGTAGTAAAATGTTATTTTGCTGTCACAGCTCAAACCTTCAGGGGAATGGATACAGTTTCAGGGGAGGTAATTTGGTCAAAAATTGATTCATAAAAGAGGTCTACTGTAAAAGGAAAGAATTTGCTCCCAGTGGGAGCAAATTCTTTCCTTTTACAGCAGATTCCTTCTCAGAAGGGATTTGGAAGTAACAAAGGCTTTCCCATTTCTTAAAACATGGCATAAAATCTGCCTGGTGTATCTTGTCGAATGCATGTCAATGAACCAAATGAGCCAGCGCACGATAAAACCTAAAATAAGACCAGTGTGACCTGCAAAGACTCAGTTCAGCCTGTACATCCAACCAGTATGGCAAGGGTTCTCGTTTATCCCACTTTGGATAGCTTGGAGGCTGTAGAAGACCTATGCGATCAGCGAAGACTGATCTGACTACATGAATGCTCGGGCTAATTTGAGTCTTCACTGGTTGCATATCTTATTGTAACATGTAGGTTTTGTCATGCGCTGGCTCAAATTTCTTTCTAGCGTGTTTGGTCAGTATTGGTAAGTAAGTTGTTAACCCTGGTCCTGCTGAATCCGGATATGCCCCGCCTTTGCAAATAGTATAGATCCAGATCAGTTGGCTTCTGAAGAAGCCTGCTGATCTGGATCTGCACTGTTTGACATTAAGTATGTGAATTTGTATCAACACCCTGAATCAAGTAATCTGATTGGTTGAAAATTAGAAGTGGGCGTGGCATCATTCATTCATTATGGAAAAGGTTAACTTTGCAGTAGCATTTAACCTTTACCACTCTCTGGGCATTTTCAGCAGACGACAGATTGATGATATTTTTCTTATTTTTCCCAGAAAACAGGATTTGACATTTCATGCAAATTGTCTCCTTAGGAGACAATTTGCATGAAATGTCATATCCTGTTTTCTGAGAAAAATAAGAAAAATATTTCAAAATGTCGTCTGCTGAAAATTTTACCCAGAGTGCTAAGCGTTAAATTACTGGGATATAAGTAAGTAACTGGTATGAAATTTTCCTATAGGCATGATTCTAATTAGATCACAGTAGGGAGGTAAGGAAACTATTCACAGCTGTAGATGGTGGGGATTTAATACAAATATTTTGCCTATTACTCCATGAACATGTTATGGGCACTCCAGTCAGTACAGTATTTACCTTAAGTTTTTGGACACCTCAACTCTTTACCATACTTGTTCTAAAATTTGAACAATACAATTTACTACCTGGTGTTGCTGGATGAGTGGCAAACAGTATAGACCCTGATTAGATGCCACCTCCTGTGGTGTCTCCTCAGGGTCTACACTGTTTGCTCAGACCTGTCTGTCTGAATACATAAGGTAAATATGGTACTCATAATATAGGTTTTCATGGAGAAATGAGGCAAAACTGCAGTACTTTTCGGTTGAAATAATAGAACCTTATCTACAAGAGCTATGATATAAATTTGAATGTGCTTCGTATTTGGAGCCTGTTCATGATTTTCAGATCATATGGTAAGTATATATTAACTATATATAAAAAAGAAAAGCAATAATTATGCCTTTTATTTATTTGTTTTTGATATTCTGTGAATTGGTTGTTGTTAACATGTTTTCTTATTCTTCTTTTTCATTGGCTGTTTTCCTACTCGTGCCTTCTGCATTCCACCTGTTCATGTCTATAAAGATATCGACCTTCTATATCTGTTGAATTCCTTGCTCACGAGTTCGGCTACTCAGACCGTTCAGAGTGTGAGACCTTCCTCAAAGAAAATGGTGCGCTATTCACGGCAGACGGAGCTAAAGTGGACTGTAAAGCTAGTATAGGTCCAGTACAAGCATCTTAGTCGGTAATCTGTCTTTGTCATGCAAGGGTTATGTTATGCATGACAGCGGCGGATGCAGAAATGCTGCTGGGCCATCTCGATAAAAGTTAGGTCACTCTCGTATCTCACCTCCCCAAGTAGAAATGGAAGCAACAACCAAAATTTGCTGCCAAGTGAATCTGAGCCCTTTGATACACCCTGTATCTCCGCTGTCCTAGGTCGTTTACGCAGATATCCATATGGCTGGTATTTCTTCGCTGTTTTCTAGTCTAAGTAATGTAATTAGGTGGTAGGACTTCTCAGTTTAGTGACTGCTTATATATCAGGACAGTTTATCCACTATTTTGAAAGAAGAGGTAAATTTAATATCCGTTTGTCAGATCAGTTTCTTCTGCAAGATAATTCTACCAACGATTTATCAGGAGAAAAGGACTTTTAATTCAAGATGGCATTGAAAATGGAATTAAGTAGGAAAGTTAAGGGAATGTCATGAAGTTAATCAGATGTTCTGAGGAGATAAAATGTCAACTGGTTTCAAGGGAATGAGAAGAAAAGGCAGCATTTAATTTCTGAAAGGATCAACAAATTGATGTCAGAGAAATAATTGCAGGACTTTTCAGGTAATAAAAGCTATAAAGCTACGTATAAGGGGAAGTATGTAAGTATGTCGGTCGGTACGTGAAAGAACCAGTGGTATAGTTCTAGTATGGAGGTAATGAGAACCACACATCTGGATGGAGGAGCCTAACATGGAGTATTTGCATAGGTTAAGAAATCAAAAAGAATTATGGGGACAGCATTTTGAATGCAGAACTTTCTTTATAGAAATATGTTGTAATAAAGCTGTTTTCAAAAGACTTTGATAATCTGAGATTACCTAAGCTGTGGAGAAGAGCCGGAATATGAAGTTCAGCGACGAGGATAATAGCCAAAAAGTTCAGTCTAGAATTCTGAAGACTTATTATAAGCATGCTAGAAGTCATTGTCGGAAGTTGGTTTAAAAAAAAAGTTCAGTTTATCAGAAAAATTAAATCTTCAAGGTTTCTTCTTTTGGATATATTTTTAAGAGAGGAAATTTCCTTCTTTTTTTTTTTTTTTTTTTCCTTTTCTTTTTTTTTTTGTCTCAGTTGGGTGTAAATTAAATCTTCAATGGACAGTAATTCCAGAAAGCTGAATTTGAAAAGCTGAGTAAAGATGGAAATTCATTTAAGCAGAAGAGCAACAGGAGATCTCCGGGAGCACTACAATCTTTTTCTTCAGAAGCTTTCTGATAGGGGCATATTTTATTTTAATAATGGGCAGTATGAAGGATATGGCTAAAATCCTTGGTACCATATTTGAAGCCTTTTAAAGTTGGATTATCATGTGGCGAGATGGAACAGAAAGAGATAGGACTAAATTCCAGGACTGATAAAAAAAAGTCTTGTTCGGTACAGATTGAAAGTGTGAACATCGAAAACTGGAGTATTTATCATAAGTGAATTTTTTTGGGGGAAATTTTATAATGACTATATTTTCTGCAGTTTATGGTATTTTTCAATTCGATACATAATATTCCACAAGTTTATAGAATGGACATAAACATTTTTGACAACCAGTGCGGGGGGAAGTTATCACAGTTAATCAAAAACAGAGAATGTAAAGTGAGGTATTGAAATGGATAAATGCAAGAAAATTTTTTATAGGGTTTAAAGTGAGAAAATAGAATATTTGCAGGAACATTTGCTAGAAGACATCAGTGCACAATGAAAATTGCTTTATACCAGGGACATTCTTTAAGTCAAAGGATTACACTGTGGATAGTTGTTAGGTGTAAAACGAGTTAAATAGAAACTATCACCTTTCATTTTTCCAAACCATACAACCAGTCTTTTTGCCTTGTACAAACTTCAATTTGCAAAGGATAATGTTGCTTGCAGATAGCATTACGGAATTAACATTGGTGGATGTTATTGTGACAACATACATGGAATATAAACATCAGTTCAGTAAACTTGCAAATTAAGTACAATCGTCTGTTTTATAAAGTGTCAATACTTAATTAAACATGAATATTTTATTAAATCGAGAAATGCTAATAAATCCTGTCTTCAAAGTATTACGAAGTGAAGCTGCTTAAAGCTAAACGACTGATAGATTTAAATTAGAATTACATAAAATGGGACAAGTACCGGGAGTATGTTAAAATTAGTTGAAGAATCAGAATGTGGTAAGAAATCTAGTATTCAAATCAGTAGTCTGGATAATGGTTAAGTACATATGACCCATACTGGGCTGATGCAGACTGTTCTGGAACATTTTCACAAAGCTGGGTGGAAAGATTTACGGGGATGTGGACTGTCTAAAGAACTGTAAGAAAAAAGATTCAGCAGCAACAGATTTGCACAGGAGCACGTAGATATAGCAAGGTCTTTTGTCATTGTCCATGAAAGGTTAAAGAATTTTCTTTTCAGGTTTAATCTAAATATTTCCAATTTTAGCCACCACCCATTGTCATGCTATGTAGGCATGACCTGTCCAAGATGAGCAAAGTCTGCTTCTTGCTCACATTGTCATGACCAGCCAGCAAATGGAAACGGTCAGTTGGAAGAAGCTTATAGGACCATTCTTGGGGTTTGCGGGATCAGTTTGGACCATTAGTTCCAGTGCCACATCAACAATAGCAGTGACCGTGGATTGTCATGATGGCCTCCCATTATTGACAGTCGAGGAGATTCAAGAGAAGATCATCTTTATACAGTTTGATTGTGAGATGGCCAAATCAAGGCTTTACAAGATCTCAAGCTGTACACTGCCAGATGTCTTTCAGTTTGCTGGGCTCCGGACCAGATCAGTTACTTGTGTGATAGAACTAAGCCACATCAGACAGAAAGGGACTTTAGTACCTATGTGAGCACTGAAGACCCAGATCAGCCTGCTTATTGTGCAGTTTAATCTGGGTCTTAGCTTTTTGCTAGTAGACCCAGCTAGAGGAGTTGGGAGTTGTTTAGGAGGAGTATTTGATGATGTCTGGAATAATTTTCTCTAGTTCTCCGCAATAACATTGGCACTCATAAGAAGGGCCTCATTTAGGAGCTTCTAATGAAAACCTTTCCCCCCCCCCCCCCCCCCCCCCCCACCACCACCACCACCACCACCAAAAAAGAAATGTTATGAAGACAAAATTATTCTAGATGAGAAAAAATTATCCCAGAAAAATCAAATACTTTTCCTTAATCCTCGTACTGCTGAACCCAGATATGCCCTGCCTTTGCAAAAAGGGTAGATCTTCAGAAGCCAACTGATCTGGATCTACACTGTTTGACAGTGAGTATGTGAATTGATAGCAACAATCTGGATCCAGTAATCTCTGATTGGCCAAATATTAGAAGTGGGCGTGACATCTTAATTATTCAGCAGGACAAGGGTTAACAATTCCTCTGACCCTACCATATCCCAACTTCCTTTTGCTAGAGTGCAAAGGCCCTGATCAGACTAGTGCTGTACAGGCTGATCTGGGCATTTGTTGTGTGCATATGTACTCAGTCCCTTTTATTCATTACATGACTCAAACATGCTCATCTGGAGCCCAGATTTTGTTCATATATATATTATGTATATCATTGTTTCTCATTGTAGTTTTATGTACATGTATGATATACTTTAGAAACCAGCCAAAGATTTTTCACCTTATTTAATTTTCATATACAAGTGTAATATATTGCCAGTACTGTATTTATATCCTAAGTATTTAGACGGACAGGCCTGAGAAAACAGTGTAGGCCTAGATCAGATGCCACAGAATGCAGCATCTGAACATAGTCTACAATGCTTGCCACTTATTCTACAGTTTTCAGACCTGTCAACAGGTAGTAGAATTTTAGGATAAGGAGTCCTGGTGCATAGGTCTAGATAAGAGCGAGTATCAGGTTAGTAGTTTTCTTATTACTTGACGAAAACATACGTTGTGGGTACTCATTAGAAGCGCCTCGGTGAGGCGCTTCTCACAACATATGTTTTTGTCTAGAAATAAGAAAAATATAGATACTTTTTAGTGGAAAAAAGCGCCTTATCAAGAGCTATGCTGGTGTCTGAATAATTAGGATGTATATGTATTCTGGGGCATTACAAAACTTACATTATGGCACATGCAAACGTTGAAATAAAGACTAGCCAGTACGTCGGATTTAATCAAGTCTTGAGACTTGACAAGGGTTATGGAATTATCAAATTTTATTACTTGACCACGAAAAAGTAAATGATCAAAATCTTCTTCTTCAACCAAGATTTACTTTCTCAAAAATTGACATTTTTCTTATTTCTTGAAGAAAACATACGTTGTAGGTATTCATTAGAAGCACCTTCTAATGAGCACCCACAACATGTTATCTTCAAGAAATAAGGAAGTATGTATCTCATAATCTAGATAAACTTCTTAGCTAGAGCTAAGAAGTCCTTGTCTCAGGACAAGTAAATTGAAATTTCTTAACCTGTTCTCAGGGAAATAGGACAAGTTGGGCATGGTATTTCTACAGCTCTGGTCTTGACCATTCCAGTTTATGAGTTGCATTATCGAGTACTACACAGGAATGGACTCGGTAAAACTAGCTTGTTGTTTTCATTCCTTTGTTGTGTTCCTTGTTTCCAAGGCCCCCCTTTTTTTCAAAATTTATCTGTAAACATGAAATGGGTTGCAAGAGCATCGGAAACATCAACTGATGTACAAGTTGATATGCTGTTTGCATATTCCATAACAGGTTTTGCACATGTCCCCTTGGCTCTGTCAGTTAATTGACCATTACCATGCTGAGTTATTTAAATTAAGCATGCTAAATGCTAATAGTTATGGCATAGCTCCAGATAAGAGAGGGTATCCTCATAATTATTTCTACAAGAAAATGTTATCTTGTGGGTTCTCATTGCAAGTGCCTCAGCTAGGCACTTCTAGTGAGAACCCACAAGATAAGTTTTCATGGAGAAATAAAAAAAAAATATCTAATTTTTTTTGTTGAAAAAAGTGCCTGGAGCTATGTATGACATAAATCTTGTTTAGTTGCTGTGATAAAAGCTACTTGAAATCTGTGGGTGCATACAAACAATGTTTAGATATGTTCACAAATCAGCTGTTTAGTATGCATCCAGTGGCAAGAATTTTTTTTTTTCTTTCTGCAAAACAATGTCTGTTTGTGGATTCCTGAATTAAAACATTCACCATTTTCGTATGTTAATGTAAATTCTTGCAGTAAAATAATGACACAGATGTAGTGAAAGGTAATTGTAATCAAATCAGTGATATAATTGTTAAGTGTGTAATCACTATATTTGCTCAGTTTTCATCTAATTCCATCAAAATATTTTCAACAAGTGAGTACAGTTTTTAGGTTGCTTACTGGTGCAAGATGGCTTTTATGTATTTATTGGATGTTTCCAAAGGGAATTAACCCTTTCAGCCCTGAAGAACAAGACTGAGCTGTTTCATCTGGATCTACACTGTTTGCCATTCTGTTCTTGATGTACAACTGTACCACAATATATTTGCAGTCGGATCAGTATATGGTGGCACCTGCCCATCAGTGCTCGAAATATTCGGGCTGTAGAGTGCCTCTGCAGCAGAGCTGCTACTAACCAAGTTGAAGTTTATGCAAACAAAACATATTTGTAATTATACCCCTTGCAAAATGTTGTAGGGTCAGGGATGGTGGAGGTATATTGTTTACACATCCATTTGTCTGTTAGGTTTTGGTTTCTGAGCGGAGGTGGGTGGGTGTGTGGGGGGAGGGGGGGGGGGGGGTGGAATCTTATAAGCACTGCCTATTGAAATGTCTTGTTTTGAGCTGAGCTCAAAACAAGACATTTCAATAGGCAGTACTTATTAGAGTCCACTCTATTCACCCCCCCCCCCCCCCACCACACACACACACACACACACTCAGAGAATTAAGGGAAGAGATTTAGTTCAAGCCCTCCAGTAGTTCTTCAAACTTCTCCTGTCTGTTCTTAGGCAGTTCCTCTGTTACAGTTCTTCTTTGTATGTTGGATATTGCCGCTGTGTCTTTGCATTGTTTGTTCCTCATCTTTCACAATGCTTGGGAAACCTTTGCTTCATGATTGTGGCCTTTCCAGGGTAATATTTTGGCTGTCTTTTTGAAGAAACCTTTGATCCTTGGCTGGCCAAAAAGTGCCCAACAAAGACTGAGCCACATGGCCTGATGCTGACCTTGTGGCTCAGTCTGATGCACGTCCGACTAGTGATCAGAAGGTCTCCTGTTCAGTCTTCGTCGGGTCCGGCAACCTTCTTTTGTGGAGATCATGAAATATTTTCTGTGGGCATTCTCTCCTTCTGCTGATTCAAGAAGGAGAGTTGTCAGTTTCTTGAGAAAGAATATGCACCGGTACTGGTCAACCTCTTAGAGGACTAAGGCTGCCCAGGAACAGTGTGGTTAGGCACACTGACTGGCTCAACATGATCTTAATAGTGTTGATACTGGGCTATAAGACCAACTCAATACACACAACCTGGACCCAGTTGTTCAAAGCTAACGACATCGTTAGTTAACGATTCGTTAAAATTTACATCGAGTGATATGCAAATATGCTGCAATTTTTTGCTGAAAAAATGTGAGTAGCTTTTGCAGTGCAAAAGCTACTCACATTTTTTCAGCAAAAAATATCAGAAAATTGTATGTTAAATCCACTTAAACAGTTAACGAAATGACCCTTAACGAGCTTGTTAAGCTAACGACACTTTGAACAACTGGGCCCTGATTTGCACACTAGTCATAAGTACATGTTAACAAATTGTGGTTTTGAATAAGCAGATGGCAGATGAGTGATATTTGTATCAAGAAAATAGGGGTTGACATTTTTTGTGTCAGATGAAGTGATTAATAAAATAATGGCCTTTTTTTCTTTTCAGGAAAAAATGTGAAAAATTTAACATGTCATCTGTAATAACAGAGTTCTAGATAATGCACTTCTTTCAACCAAAAAGTATTGATATTTTTCTTTAATCTCCACGAAAATATGTTGTGTCTCACTGAGGTATTTCTAATGAGTACCCGCAGTATGTTTTTGTGGAGAATTAAGAAAAATATTTATCCGGATACCGTGCTTACCTAAAGCTATGTGTATTAGATTGCATGCTTAGCACTCTGGGTAAAATTTTCAGCATACAACATATTGAAGTATTTTTTTTTTTCTTATTTTTTCCAGGTTTTGACTTTTCATGCAAATTGAAAACAGTTTGCATGTAATGTCAAAACTTGTTTTCTGGGAAAAATAAGAACTATTTCAATATGTTGTCTGCTGAAAATTTTCTCTATTGGAGACAATTTACATGAAATGTCAAAACATGTTTTCTGGGAAAAATAAGAAAAAAGTGTTTCACTGTTGTCTGCTGAAAATTTTACACAGTGCTAAGCATTAAATTCAGTGCTAATGGTTACTGATTGAGCAGTCGCTTGAAAGCATTCAACCTTACTTGCTATATAAGGTTCACTGCAGGAAAATATTGGACTTTTTGAGAAATGTACATATTTGCAGTTTATTCAGAAATATCACTTTTCACGACCTATTCAGAAAGAGGTGGTGAAGACCTGGATGAAGCTGCATGGTTTTGGAGATTGGTCTGGATCTTTACCATAGAAACCACTTCAAAAAGACCCTTTTGATATACACTACTCAAAGCTATAGATAGGTAGTTGTTTTTTAGTGGGGATGGGGTTTCAGCCAAAAGGAATTAATATGTTCCTTATTTCTCTGTAAAAAAACCCATGTTGTGCTTCTCATTAGAAGTGCAAGGCACTTCTGATGAAATGCAAGGCACTTCTGATGAAATGCAAGGCACTTCTGATGAGTATGTTTTCATGAAAAAAATAAGAAAAATATCAATCCTTTAGGGTTGAAAAAGGTGCCCTTTCCGTAGCTATGTATGTGCCTAGAGCTATGAAAATACAGAAAAGCAGCTTTTATCTGCAGTTGTGATCATTCACATCCGTAAAATCTGAATGATAGTTGCAGCCCTGGAAATGACGCTAGTTTTTCTGGTTGATAGTATTTTAAATACTTCCCAGTGGCTTGGCTCATAGTTACCGCTGTCATGTGAAAAGATTTCCAGAGCTGCAAATTGGAGAGAGTAAAGGGTATTCAGCATTGATGTTTTGAAAATCAGCTTTCAGATTATAGTTGAGGGGGTAAAAATACTCATTAAAATAGTTTGGATTTCAGCATTTAAGTCAAATTTTGGAGGTTAAGTTTTTCAGTGAACTTTTAACTTATATAAAGCAATTTTCAGCACTTATTTTTTTTTATTTTTTTTTTTGCTGAGAAAATAAGGCTTGGCTTTTATGTGAATTGTCTGCTGGGCAGACAATTCACATGAAATGCCAAGCCTTATTATATTCCTGAATAAAAAAAGAGTAGAATTTGGTTTGGTATACAGTTTTGCTTGGTGGTTTAAGAGTTAAGCATTGCAAAGATGGACACAGCATTAAGCGTTAAAGCAGGGCATCAGATACTATTTGTACCAAAAACTTAACTTTGAATTATAATGAAGACTTAAAAAATAATCTGGTGATCAGTCATTCCAACAGAAGGAATACAAAAATTGACAAGCAAAGACCCAAACAAACCATGTTTTGCAGTCAGAGTATGGCCAGCTTGGATGCCATGGCTTGTCTGAGTCGTTGCTTTTTTGTATGTTTTGTGCTTCAGCTTAAAGATGTGACAAAATTTTTACAGGTATGGTAAGTTACTGAGCTGAGTCCTGCAGAAAGGGTCTTAATGCATATGCCAGCAAGGAAGGTGCTGTTGAGCCTGACCATATATGCAGTCTGATCAAGTCTCGATTACATTCTGAAATTCTGTTTATTTTTTTCCCAAGAAAGTAGAGTTTGACATTTTAAGCAAATAGATCTTTTAGAGGTGATTAGCTTGAACTGTCAAAACTCTTTTTCTGAGAAAAGTGGGAAAAAAATCACTTTTCAATAGTCTGTGTCTTTTAGGCAAACAACAGAATAATCTTGAACTTACCTTCAAAAATATACAGGCTAACCACAGGGATGGGAAACTTCAGAATTAATCCTGATTTCAGGATAGAGAACTTCCATTTTATGTATGAAATTTCTTTACACTTGTTCACAATACCATTCTTTTGTGTCAAAGTAGTTATTTGGGCTATTATATGTCTGAAAGTAACTGAAAAAACTAATTATTAAACTAGTTATTAGTTGCATAGCTCCAGATAAGAGGGAGTATCTACATAATATTTTTCTTACATTACGAAAACACCAAATATATTGAAAATTTCACCACCAAAAACTGGAAGTTTTCAGGTAGAAATTCTAATATTTTTCATATTTCTGCTCAAAACATGGATTATGGTTACTTGCCTCACCGATGCGATTGTAACATGTACCAACAATCTACATATATTATTATTTTATTGTCAGCGGTGAAATCAATGTATATCTGATGAAAATAAAAGTGGTATCAATCACTAGTGAATTGATATCGCATCATTTCACTATAGTGAATGACGATTTATATTTTCACTCTTCGCTTTGGACGACTTCGGTTTTCTTCACTGTTTCAGAAGTGGATGTTACCGCCACTTCAGATTTTTGAACACCTCAAACTTCTTTGTTTCTGAACTAAACTATCAAGTGTTGGTATGCATTTTCTTAGTTAGAATGTAAGGAACATTATGGTATCAAAATTATTTTGATTCGCCAAAACTTTTTGTTTTTTGTCTCTCAAGCGGTTCACATTTTAAGCACTGAGCGTCGACACCATGACGTTCATGTTTTGTTTGGTGACGTTACTTATGACGTCAGAAACGCGCATTGACGTGTGAACAATAAAATAAAAAGAAAATTTACTCTTTTTCAGTGAATACCATAAAAATTTTCATCTCGTGTAATGAAAACATTCAAATTTTCACTCGTGCTTCGCACTCGTGAAAATACTGATGTTTTCATTTCACTCGATGACAATATTTATGGTATTCACAGCAAAAGAATAAATATCCTCTATTTATTTCTGCTCAAAACCATATATATATAATTATATAGGTATGCGTGATGTTTCTCAATAAAACTATATGTTGTGAATACTCATTAGAAGCACCTCCCTCCCAGAGGTGCTTCTAATGAGTATCCACAACATATTTTTATTGTGAAATCAGAAAAATATAAGTAGTTTTTTGGACTGAAGTTTTAGATTTCAGGATTGATTATTAGCGACTATTCTCATCCCTGTAACCAGGATCTTCGCTGTTTGTATTTGCACAAAGGCCCGTCTGTTATCTGACCCAGGTCGTTTTGTAATTGTTATTGTTGTATATAAGCTTGAGTGATAGATTCTATATTCCATTTTTTCATTAGATAATAGAGGGCAGCTTTGTACTTTGCTCTTTTATGTGTATACTGTAGAGTGTTAAAAGGTGATCACAAATAAATATTAAAAAAAGAACAAGAACACTGGTTGGTTTTATTTGCGTATTCCTTGCTTTTGCTGTTAATTTCATATATTTGATACCCTATATTCGAACTGGGCTTATAAGGCCTAAAATAAAAAAGTGTATGTTTCAGGTTATCCGACCGTGCCTAATTTTTCACCACCGACCCTAAAGTTTTTTAAGGATTTTATGGGGATTTCCCCGTTCGGCCGTATTGTTTTCCTATTAACCACATATAAAAACTTTTAACAAAATAAAAAATATTTTTCGACCTACCGTCCCTATTTTAAAATTCCATGTAACCTGAAACACACTTTTATTTCTTTTTTTTTTTTGCCTAAAATGGATAGTGGGTAATCTAAATTTCAACAACTTGTCTAATCAGAAGGAGGTCTGGAGTGAGGATATGGATAGACTGATGGATAGACGAATGATATGATGCTATTTTTTTGCCAAAAAGTGCAGTGGTAAATAAGTACATTGTACATCAATTCTTATTCAAAATAAGTTGATCACGGTTAAAGAAAGTGTCGATTGCGCGTTTTGAAAATTCAGTTCTAATCAAGTTCCAACAATAAGCAAGTTTTATACAGCATTTGAAGTAAATCCTTCCAATATGTTGAAAGATGAGGTAGGAAGCCTTTTAATGTGCTTAGCAAATGTGGCTTTGGGCTTGAGGTCAAGAGTTACTGATACTGTCCAAAGTGTAGGAACACTGCACAAGGTTGCAAGTAAATTCCCTCAACAACTAGGATAGAAAACGGAGGGTCATTCGTTTTAGAATCTCTTCACTACAGCTGATGTTAGTGCCTATGGCAGCCATAAAACCACCACATACTTCTCTGTAGTGTACCCAGTAAGCATTCTACATAAATCTAGCGGGTCGTTATCGGCCCGTCAGGGTAGCTGACGGGCCGATAACGGCCCGCTGTAAAGAATGCTAGCTGGATAGTTATATATTTTGGTCCTTTGTGATCATTGAGCCCATTGTGCGATTCTTGAAAATTGTCACCAATGATTGGACCTTATTGATCAAAACTAGTTGAATGGGCAGTAAATCCTCAGCTCAAAACCCAAACTAGTTAGTCTGGCCTAGAAATATTTATTTTCAATTTTTGTGTGTGATCATCGCTCTCAATGATCATTCCTTTTAGGACGTCAAATCATCTGTGACCTCGACCTGAAGTCATTGATATAAAACTTGCCAAATAATGTCCCAAGTATAGGTATGCTGATGACCTCGAAGTCGAAGGTTGGAACCCTTGTCAATTTGAATAATGTCCCATGTATAGGGACGATATATGGAATGGGTTTGATGTGAATTCCACCAACAGCATCAAAATATCAGGAAAATAATAATCATTTTATCGTGTTATCAAATTTGATTTGTGACCTTGACCTTGTAACCCTTATCAAATAAAGTGAATATAGTGCTGTAACCTTTATCAAATAAAATGAATATAGGCGTTTGAAATAAATTTTCGAAAAGCATCAAAATGGCAGCTAGGATTTTTTTTTCCATTTTACAAACAAATCTGACATTGAGGTAAAGGACGCTGTTGAAACCCTTATCAAAAATGTCTCCAGAGTTGGGATGCTGTGTACAAGGGCCCAGTTGTTCAAAGCTAACGACATCGTTAGTTAACGATTCGTTAAAATTTACATCGAGTGATACGCAAATATGCTGAAATTTTTTGCTGAAAAAATGTGAGTAGCTTTTTCAGTGCAAAAGCTACTCACATTTTTTCAGCGAAAATTTTCAGAATATTGTATATTGAATCTGCTAAAACAGTTAACGAAATGACCCTTAACGAGCTCGTTAAGCTAACGACGCTTTGAACAACTGGGCCAAGGTTGAAGTAAGTCTCTCCGAACGATTCGAACTGTTAGCTATGAAATATACCTTTTTCAGGACGATGAAGAGAAAATTTGCCGATGAGCATGTATTTGAGAACACGTGAAAATGTGTGCCACTGCTCTTAACATTCTTACAATATGTCCAACAGACCACAAAACACTTGCGTTTAATAAATCGAGTTGGATCATTGCAGTCACAATTTTGAATTCGGCTCAACATGACCTTAACAGTGTTGACTGGGCCTTAAAGCTCTAACTCAAACAATTTTGAAGAAGTTGAAAATTACCTTAACCCATTTAAGCCTAGCGTCCCAGAAATGGGACACAAGCAAGCAATGTAGACCCAGGTCAGACCCCCAGAACGTGGCGTCTGCTCAGGATCTACACTGTTTGCATGAAGTACAGGAATTTCGATAAAACATGGTCACAATAAAAACTAACCAAACGCCTCTTTATATTGGAAATGGACCGAAGATTGGAGGTAGAAGAATCCACTCGGCATAAATGGGTTAAATCGGCATATACGAGCGTATTGTAGCTTTTGCATGCGCTAAGAGATGCATAAGATGGGTAGAATGCCGTTCTACGTACATTTTCAAGATACATACGGAGTGAGCTGTTGTGCAATTGTGACCTAGGACATTGGGCTGGCCGCTCACTGTTGGAACTTTCTCCACTGGTGGCATATCAGCTATAGGTAGTCTGAATGAGCTTAACTTTCACGCCTGCATTTCTCAGGGATGGAAAACTTAAGGATTAATTCTGATTTCAGGATTGAGAACTTTCTTTGTAAGCATGAAATTTTACTTTTACACTTGTTCACAAGACCATCTTTTTGTGTCAAATGTAGTTATTTGGGTAATTACATATCTCACTGAAACTAATTATTTAACTAATTATTAGTTGTATAGTTCCAGATAAGCGGGAATAACCACTAATAATTTTCTTATCTCTCAATAAAAACATGTTGTGGGTACTCATTAGAAGTGCCTAGGGGAGGCACTTCTAATGAGTACCCAAAACATGTTTTTATTGAGAAATAAAAAAATAGTAGTAGTATTTGGACTGAATTTTTAGACCTCAGGATTGAGTATTAGCGACTTTTCTCACCCCTGATTTCTGAACTGGACTCCTCTATCTTTAAATTGGATATATTCATTGTTGTAAACATGGTAAATAGGGCTGCCAACTTAAAGGTCCCACGTTTCCAATCATTCCTCAAGTTAAGGTCGCTCTTAAAATGTTTAGACTGAGATCTGCAATAATTCATTTCAGTCGACTTTTAAGGGTGAGATCTCGCGCGAGTAAACCAGGCCCCGAGGTTTTAAAACTTTTTCATGCTCAACTCAGCTGAGCATGAAATTTATTTTGCTTATAAATCTAAAAATACTGACAATTTTTTAAAACTTCTTTCATGCTCAACTCAGCTGAGCATGCTCAGCTGAGTTGAGCATGAAAAACGTTTTATAACCTCGGGGCCTGGTTTAAGTCCCCCAGTAGTTTTTTTCTACTGACCCTTCTAAGCGGGGTTCCAAGGCGGCTCCTCTTTTGCAGTTCTTTGTGTGTGCGTCGGCGATGATATATATGGATCTCTTTTGCTGCCTTTGGAAAGGCTATGCTTCGTGATTGTGGCATTTCCTGGGTATCTTCACATATTTGTAAATATCACATTTTGTATGTCAAAATTTCGGACCTTAAAGCTGGTATACCTTTATAAGGAATTAGAATCTGTGGTAAAAATGGGTTCAGATCTGACGCTCAGTTCGCCTGAATAGGAGCTTGTTCGACGATGATACATTTTTATTTGAACAAAATTAACAAAATTTATAGTTTACAAAAATCTTCAACCGCCAGTAAGACGTAATCCACCTGCACGCGATCCTCGCAAGAGGGTGTTGCAGTATAGAAACCGGACACTGACCGGGAGCTTATGTCCTTGCTTTCGAGTTTACATATCTGTAGATGAGAGAGGCCACAATGTCCTTTTTTGCATGAGGATATTCCCCAAATGCCTCTAGCTGAGCTGGAATCTATTTTGAGCAAGATTATTGCTGAATGCCGATCCCTAATCCCCCGTCCCCACACCCTCACAAAGATACAGCGTAGTCTTGACGACGAGGTGACTGTATCCGATAACTGATTCATGATAATGTTCACCAAGACCGAATTAACAGAAGCACCAGTGTCGTGTGTGGTGCTCTATTCCACACAGCCATCAGTGCCAGACCAAATGTTTCCAAGGGATAGTCTTTCTCGAATAAACTACTGAATCAACTTTTGGCGATTTCTTTGGCTAGATCTTGTCAATATTAATGCGTATACAACATTTTATTAAAATATTCCATATTGTCCTATGGCTATTCCCGTATTTTGGCTTCGGTGCTATCTCGGTCAGTGAAAACTGGCAGTTGGCAAGCTCATTTGCTAGATCTTATCGGTATCAATTTGTGTGCGAAAAATTGTCAAAATATTCCTAAGGTTTCAAAAGCTAAAGGTATATTCGCTAACTGTCACATTTGGCCTCGGCATTGCCTCGGTCAAGGAAAAGTAGCATTTGGCAGTTCCTTTGACTGGATCTTGTCAATATTAATGCATATACAAAATTTTATCAAAATATCCCATATGGTTGAAGACCTACGGCGAGTTCCATATTTTCACATTTTTGCTTCGGCGTTGCCTTGGTCAAAGAAAAGTGACATTTGGCAAGAGTATTAGCTAGATCTTGTCGGTATCTATCAGTATGTCAAAAATTATCAAAACATTTGGTCAAAGAAAAGAGACATTTGGCAAGAGTATTAGCTAGATCTTGTCGGTATATATCTATCAGTATGTCAAAAATTATCAAAATATTCCCAACGGTTTAAGCGCTATGGCCATTTTCGTTTATTGACCACGGACGGACGAACAGGCAGATTCACAAGATGATTATAAGGTACTCTTCGAAAGTCAACCTTTCAATCTTCGAATTTTCTACAGGTCGTGCAGTTCCTAGGTATTTAAGTGGTATATTATATATGGCCATTTTCATAATCTTTGGCTGGTGCCTGGGCGAAACTAATGTCGATGAAAACTGGCATTTGACAAGTTCATTGATTAGATCCTGGCGATATCTATCAGTAAGCCAAAAATTATCAAAATATTCCTTGTAGTTTAAAAGTTTTGCCTCGGCAAAGCTATTCAAAGAAATCTGGCATTTGACAATTTCATTGGCTATAGGTCTTTTCAGTATCTATCAGTATGTCATCAAAATATTCTCAACGGTTTGAGCGTTATGGCGATTATCATGTCACATATTTTTTTTTTTTTTTTTTTTTTTTTTTGCCTCGACGAGGCTATTTATAACTATTTTAAAGAAATCTGGCATTTCATTGGTTAGGTCCTGTCAATATGTATCTGCACGCCAAAAATCATCAAAATATTCCAAGCGATTTAAAAGTGACAGCGATTTTCACAAACTGATTACGGACGGATGTACGAACATGCCTCGGCGAGGCTACTTATAAAGAAATCTGATATTTTTCATTTGGTTAGATCTCAAACTGATTACGGACGAATATGGTAATTATAGGACACTCCTCGTAAGTCCTCCTTTCGGGTGACTCTGCTACGGGTCGTGCAATTAAGCCTGGGAGTTTGGAACATAAAATAGAGGCAAGTCCTAAATAGGTTCTCAAGCTGCCAACGCTTAAAAGTTTCAGACCAAAACTGAAAGCTCCAGACAATTATGAAAACACGCCTATTCAAATATATAGAAAATTTCGCCTTCAAAAACTTAAAATTTTCAGATAAAAAACTCTCATATTTTTTTTTTCATATTTCTGCTCAAAACATGGATTGTGGGTACTCGTTAGAACTATATTATATAAAAGTGGGGTTTAAGGGGGTCAAAGTTATACAGGCATTTTTTCGTGATGTTGAGCTGTCACTGAGAGAGAGACAGAGAGAGAGAGACATGTACATGTCCGGCCTAGTTTGTAAACTTCCTCTTGATGTCCTTAATAGGCTATGTTCTGTGCCTATGACACTTTCTAGAACTCGTCTTTACTATTTTTTATCCTTTAGTAAGAGAATCAACATAATTTCTTAATTTCCTATCATAACGAAAACATACCTATATAATTTTGGTCCTCTTTAACCCTACTTTTATAAAGTAAAACTGGGGTTTACAGGGGTATACATTTTTTTTCTTATTTCTGCTCAAAAACATTGATTGTGGGTACTCGTTAGAACCGCCTCGGCGAGGCGGTTCTAACGAATGCAGTCTATGTTTTGACCTGAAATATGAAAATATAATTTTTATCTGAAATCTTTCAGTTTTTGGTGTGAAATTTTCAATATATTTGAATAGGCGTGTTTTCGTAATGTCTGTTTCAGTGATTCTCACTCTCGCTGATGGGAGAAATTTATAGTCATACTGCCAGGCTCGTTAACTGCTGTTCGAGATCGCAATTCCGGCAGCGCAATTTTGTACCTTATCCAGCTTTTCTTGAACTAAAGTGTGAAGGTCCCACAATTTGCCTAAATTTAATATTTAATATAATGTAGTACCATATCATGGAATGATGCTATTCGCTTAGGCTTGGTTGTTAGAATGTTTGCGCTAAGCAGTGCTCCTGATCTGATATGCGGCTATATACTGCGTTATACTAAAAAAAAAAAAAAAAAAAAAGGAAACCTTGTCTGCTCGGAGGTTTTGTTGTGTCCAGTCTCTTATCAGTGATAAGATTAATGACTGGGACACATCTTATTTTTATGTTTTCAAGAAGATGAATACATTTATAAATATAAAGCTATAAAGCTTGTTTACAAGGGTGGGGTCAAAATAGTCACTGGTTATTGTTCATCCATATTGTTACCGTGAGTACAAAATTCACGCCTTGTATGTTTTCCCCATTGTCATAGCTTTCAATCGATGTATAAACTATACATGTAGACACAATATCTCGCTCAAAATGTACATTTGCACAAACCTTACTCGTAGGTGCTTAGGCAAAATGGTTGGGACAAGTCTCAAAAATGCGAACGAAATTCGGGTTTACTTTAAGACTCGCGCTTAACTCGGCAGAGGTTCAAAGGAGGTTCATATGCTTACAGCGCGCAGACATTTGCTCACAAGACAATTGCTCACAAGACAGTTGCTCACAAGACAATTGCCCACAACCTTAATGGAAAATAAGACAATTGCTCACAAGATATTTGTTTATTTTATTTATCTATGTGTTTAAGCAGAGACAAGTAATCACAATAGCACATGAAGTGAAATTCAAACACACAAATAATATATCATCCATATTATTACAACACAAGCCATGTCTTGAATTAATGTCTTTAATTAATGAACCAATCGTATCACTAATTTTGGTGAATAATGTTCAAAGCTCGGACTAAAATATTAAGGAGATTAATAAATGATTAATCATAATTAATTACAATTTACGTAGAAAGATATTGCAAGATTCTAGCTGATTACTGTCTTTAATTAATCATTTCACTAATTTAAGGTGATTAATGTTAAAAGCTCACACTTAATTGATTAAGGAGATCAAATGTTATGAACTCTTATGAAATTTTAGCAAAACCAAAAAAATAAATTAATGGTTAATTACAATTAATAATGATTATATTTATCAAGTTGCTTAGTATATTTAACATTTAACATATTTAGTATATTTAACGTTAATAAATTAAGCTGACTAATGTTCAAAGTTAAGTGATTAGTTGGCTATCATTTCATCCAACTACTGATGTTTTAATTATAACTAATTAGTTGAAATCAGCTGATCAACTACTACATAATACTTTGAGGGAAAAATAGTCCCCATAAAATATAGTCTAGATAATATAAATAAAAGACTTCCAAAATAAAAATAAAATCATGAAAAAAAATGTGTTATGAGCAATTGTCCTGTTTACCATTAAGGTTGTGGGCAGTTGTCCTGTGAGCAATTGTCCTGTGGGCAACTGTCTTGTGAGCAATTGTCTTGTGAGCAACTGTCATGGAATCTATGCTTACATATGTTCTGTTTATGATGGAGTGTCCTTTTCCACAGTTTGCAGATGGGTTAGAAAATTAAGTGCAGGCGTAGAGTCTGTTAAAAATGCACCTAAATCTGGCTGAACCAAGTCAATAAAGCAGTCGATCCAAGAATTGTTGAAAAAATCAAACAAATAGTAAAATCTGACGTAAGATATACTCCTCAGCAGATTGCGGACATGGCTGGAATTTCAAAAGCATCTATACTGCGCATTCTGCGATATATTTTGAAATTGAAGAGAAAAAGTACGCTATAGGTGGGTCCCGCACACAGTGGTCCCGCATTTGCTCACGGAGGAGCAAAAACGCAGTTTCATAGATATGAAGAAAAAAGTATGAATGCAGTGACAGGTGACAAGTGATGAGTCTTGGATATATTTCTTTGAACCGCTCCGAATGATTAGTAACCGAGTATGGCTCACCAAAGACGCCAGACGGTCTTGCCAGTGGGCCTTGCACTGTCAAAAGGATTTCGAGTGTGAAAAAGGTCATTTATATCATAATTGTCTCTACTAAAGGATACACAATCCAGTCCCTGTGCCCAAAGGCAATTCAATGAATGCAAGGTTTTATAAGAAAAAAAAAGTTCTAAAAGGGCTTGTCAATTTCTTTCAGAAATGTCAACCAAAGACGGGTATCCGAGGCATATATTTGTTACATGCCTACGCCTCGAGCCACAAGGCTGGAAGTGTGAAATCGTTTCTGAATGAACTATGTTCTAGAACACCCGCCCTATTCTCCCGAACTAACTCCTGTGACTTTTTCCTGTTCCCTCGTCTCAAGAAAAAGCTTGCTAGCAGAAAATATACACCCCCGCCAAAACTTGGGAGCCGCCATATTTAACCTCCTTAGAGATATACCTGAAAAGGACTATGAGAAAGCTTTCAAGGACTGGATTAAAATTGAGTCCTCGTGTAT
Organism: Anodontia alba; assembly: GCA_964016985.1. Taxonomy (NCBI): domain Eukaryota; kingdom Metazoa; phylum Mollusca; class Bivalvia; order Lucinida; family Lucinidae; genus Anodontia; species Anodontia alba. The sequence continues at coordinate 116,342,258 of OZ024822.1, read as the reverse complement.
GTGTGAAAGGAGAGTACTTTGAAGGCTTGAATTAAAGATTTCCATAATCCCACCTTTAGTTGTCATTTAACAGCATTGGTTGCATTACTTTTGATCCCACTCTCGTATAATCGTATATGCATTACTGTGCTTTCGACATCTTTCAGAAAGTTGTTTTTTGCTTGGCGCTTTATACAGAAGTAGTAAATTTGCAAACTTTTGTCACAATTTAATGCAAAACCATTTGTCATAACTACTTATGCAAAAAAAAAAAAAAAAAAAAAAAAAAAAAAAAATGGTTTTATTCTAGTAATTGGTTTAAAAATCAAATATTTTCATTTTTCCCATAGTGAAAATGAATGCAAATAGTAAAAATGAATGTAAATTATGCAGAAATGTGCAAGGTGGGTAACTTGGAGGCAGATTTTCAACAAGTTCGCTGATTCTTTTTTTTCTGAAATGTTCACAATATTGTTGTAAATCATCAATAATTCAAATTCAGCAAAGAAACGTGAAAAATATTTTCTTGGACAAAAATTAGAAAGAAAAAGAAAAAAAAAAAAAGATCGGTTTACTTTAGAAATTGCATAGGTCAGACCAATTTTTAGGCCGTAAATTTAATTTTAGGGTAAAGATTTGAGAACATAATACAGAAACATGAAAGACAAATGGTTTCTAATAAAGTATGGTCAATCAGAACAAAATATTCTTCTCATTTAAAATACTAAAATACAACGCAAAGCAAAAAAAAAAAAAAAAAAAAAAAAAAAAAGGTCTTTCCGAGTGATGTAGAAAGGACAGTACATGTACATGTAGGTTGTTTGGTCTGGGCCGTTTTGACAAGAATGTTTTGGTAGGGGATGTTTTGGTCAGGGGCCCTTTGCAGAGGCGGTTTTGGTTAGAGGCCGTTTTCATCTGTACCGTTTTATCTGCCGCACGTTTATAATTAGTTTTGACTTGGCTTAAGCCGCCTCCCACATCCTTATAGTTTCCTACTGACTGTTACAAGGCGGTTCATCTGTTGCGGTTCTTCTGTGTTTGTGCGTCGGTGGTTTCATATGTGACGTTTCTTTAGTCATTATTTGTTTCTCATCTCACCTTCTTTTGATGCCTCGGGAAGGCCATGGTTCGTGATTGTGGAATTTCCTGGGAATCTGCACTCATATTTTGTGCAGTTATTGTGTGTGTGTGTGTGTGTGTGTGTGTGTGTGTGTGTGTGTGTGTGTGTGTGTGTCAGAATCAGGATGTTTACTGGTGACACGTCTAATGACATTCATTCACCAGTCCCTAGCTCTCACCAGAGAGGTTAACTACGCCTGGGAATCGGTCAACTTGTACGCCGACGGAGTACTATTGAACAATAAATTGACCTGTTCCGGTAGACAAGTTGACTGTATGTAAACAAACACAAGAGGCGAAGGTTATTACGTTTACCGTAAGTTTATGGTTTCATTTTATTTATTGTCGAAAATCGGAAAATGTCGCATGCTGTGGCAATGAATGGAGATAATCCTGACACAAAAATCATAGAAAAAATCGGAGGATTTCTACAGATCTCCTTTTTGGCGCAAAAAATTCATGGCTTGAACAAGCCTTGCCGTGATTCAAACTATCCATGAAAGGCAATTTAAACCTTTACTCCAGGACATTAGCAACTGAAATCCAAGTGCATGTTAAAAGTCAGTTTATCACACTTTTGCTTAAACGAAGTGATTCTCTTCCGATACACAGAGAAAAAGTTTCTATGCATACCATTTGACTGGTGGCGTACAATTTAACTAATGGAATTTACTGTGCAATCGATTACATTTTTCGAAAAACCAAGGAAATTAGCTTGTTCTTAACATTTTAACACTGTCGATAGCTTTGGTTATTTATTTGTAACCTAATTTTCCTTATTCGTGATTTAATTCCTATTTTAGAAGTTTAGAATGGTCGAATTCAAGAAACTCGAGCACCTCCTGTATAATTTACATTAGTTAAATTGTACGCCGCAAGTCAACTAGTACGCATCGGAGTTTTTTTAACCTGTACCTGAAAAAATGAAACATCTCGTTTTTGAATAATCATATTTAAAAGACGCGCAATATCCAATGGTTTTACACCGACTTGTGCAGTCTCACTGAATTGTCATGAAATGCACAACAAATGCATCCTTTGTCTCGGTGCTTATTGTTCGATGCATGATTTTTGGTCGAAAAAAAAAAAAAAAAAACGATATCTCGAAAAATCTACAGAGCTTTCCGTTAAAACAAGTGTTATAACAATCTTGAACTGTTATCACAGCATATGACATTCTCCGATTCTTAGTAAAACTCAAACTAAGTCAACAAGTAATATCTGTAAAAAAAAACAACAAAAAACAGATACACGACGTAGGAACGAAAGTATACTTATAACAATGAAAAAAGGGAACGGGACAGATTCATTAAAAAAAAAAAAAAAAAAAAAAAAAAAAAAAAAAAAAAAAATCCCGCAACCTTCCGCGTGGTAGGTGAACCCTCTCCCGACTAAGCTATGGGGGATGTTTCGGTGCCGCCCGAAAACTAATTATATATTGCTAAGCAGTTACAGTTTTCTACAGCTAAAAATAAACATAACTCAATAATGTGCGTATGGAAGGAAAAAGAGTACAGTATCGTTCGAAAAGAATTATAAGTATCCTGTTTTTTTTTTTTTTTTTTTTTGTGTTTTTTTTTTAGTATTTTCCTGTTTAGGTTTGTCCTAACCTCGCAGTTTTACCGTGATCTTGAAAACACTTTTCAAAGCATAATGTACAATGACTATGGCGTGCCCTTTTACGGTAATAACAGAAAAGGTCGTTGTGCACATTCTTTTCGATTGTATGGCATATTCGTGATTTCATATAGCTGCTCAAGACGATGAGCTTAAACGACTACGTCGAATAAACTCACATTTTATCAAACTTTTACCAGCACTCTGGAAGTTGTTTACACACGTCAATAGGTCCACCAGAACAGGTCAACTTATTCCTTTATAGTACACCGTCGGAGTACAAGTTGACCGATTCCCGGGTGTGTAAACCTAGCCACATCATCATCTGCTCCTTCAGCAGAGGTAATGATCGAATCTGGAAGGGCATTCTGATCTGTGTGTGTGTGTGTGTGTGTGTGTGTGTGTGTGTGTGTGTGTGTGTGTGTGTGTGTTGCATAACTGTACTTTATTTGATAAAACTAAAAAAGAAAAACTGTCTCCATTAAAAATGTTTATAGGTACATATTTTAACTCTTTTTCTTGGTTCATGTGTGTTTGTGTAGTTAGCAGATAAAACCGCCGATTGTGTTCTATTCTATTGCATTTTTTCGTGCCGTGATTTTAGCTATTTAAGATTTTATTTATTTATTTATTTTTATTTTTATTTATGTATTATAATTTCCTATCATATAACATATCATTTTCTGTAATGTTGTTTGTTTTTATTTAAAAATAAAAATATTCCGATTTTTTTCTCCGAAATGTCAAAACAAAGGCTTCCGATTGGTCGATATTCGAACGGAAAATCTTTGAGGAAAATATCCTGTTTTTTTGACGCAGCTAAATTTTTTTGGAAAACTACATTTATGATCACTTTTACGACCGATTAATTAAACAGACATGTCTACGGTAAGACTGCCCATGTCGAAATGGACTGCTTTATACGAGGAATTTTCAGAATAACGAGAAAAACCTCCTTGAATAATGGTCTGTTTACACTGCCACAAACACTGGCTGTTGGCCACAAAGGATGTGTTTAGTCAGGAATTATAGTTCAAATCCAGATGAAAATAGACATTTTGAAATTCTTTTTAGGTTCATTTTGAATAAAGAAATACTTGTATATAACATGAATTATTTCAGCCAGATTCATATGCTTCTCACACAACAGAATGTGAGGTAGTCAGAAATGGATCGACATAAAAAAATGGGTCCCCTACAACACATTCCCCAATATACAGACGCTAGTCTACATCTGTAGACCTATATTCTAATTTTCTATCATTACTGTAGTCAGTTGTGCTTGTATATATTCCTAAGGGAGTGATGATGCAGAAATGACCACTAAAAAGCACTGGACTGAGCACTGTGGTAAAGAGTCGGATTCAAGATCCAGTAAGCAGGCTTCACCCCAGCTAGACCAAATGTCTAGCTGGGGTGCTAGACATTGCTTAGTACTGGTTTCTAAATAGTCCTTGATCACATTGCTTGGTACTGGTTTCTACCCAGGAAGGCCTACCAAAAATGCCTGCAAGAGTATAGGCAGTATTTAAAGATGATGAAGCAATGTTTGTTGGTAATGGGATCTTTACAGCTCGATATAAGTGAAATATTCTTGAAAGGGCCGTAAAACCCAAATCAAAAAAAAAAATAATGGTATCTTTAACCATACTGGGAATGTCTCAGGAGCACTCCAGTTTACATCCTAATCCAAAAGATGGTGCACCGGTCAGTCTGATCACCCCAGGACACTTATTTATTGTTTAATGTGATTCAGTAAAAAATAAAAATGCCCTACAATACATAAAATAATAAAATAAGCAAAATTTGGAAGTTATTTTTGTCATATAGTTATAATAGCAACAAAGTACACATTATATATGCATGTAGTTATTATTGAAGGCAATCCTACCAGTAATTTACACCCCAGGACACCTTTATCACTGGTCATCATTGTTTATTCATGTTATTGTAATAAAATTGTAGAAATTAAAAGGTTAATATCTGTTGACTAAAAATGAATTCTAAATTAGTTAACTACACCCAGAGCTTTTTGTTTATTCATTTCAACCAGATTTTTGTTTCCAGTGTTAAAAAATCAGAGCTCAATATCATTGCTCAGTATTGTTTATTGTCACAAAATCATGGTGCCAGCTGGAAATTAAGGATAAAATTTTATCCTTAGGCTAACCAGTCAAGAGCATAACTTCTACAAGTTATTTTTTTTTTAACTCAAAAGCGTTATCAATTTTGCTACAATTTGTGAATCTAACTTGTTTTAGTTATTTTTTAATTTGTGCCATTTTTTCACCTTCTAATTTGAGACTTACAGCAGTTTTCATGGGCAAGTGGTTAATTTTGTATGAAAGATCTGATACATACCTTTATGATCAAGCAATAAAATTTTGTATGCATCGTCTAGAAATGTGTACACAGGGCCTTTAAAGTTAATGAAAAATACACTTTTTAATTTACTTAGGTTATTTCCAAAATATTCACAAATTTCAGAAATAACCTAAAGAAGTTAAAACCTTCAGCCAAAGGAAAGTTAACTCTTACACTTGGAAGGGAGATTACTTTATAGTTAAATTTTAACTTAACAAAGTTATAAATCTTCTAAAAAATTTAACCTTTAGAAGTTACATGTATGCTCCTGACTGCTAATGTAGGCATAAGGTACAGATGTATAAATTTTAAACTAACTGGATACTAACGAGTCATTCAAAACATTTTCCACTGTTCAACATTGAACAGCCGGCCTCGGTGGCTCAGTTGGATGCGCCGTCCGACTGGAGACCAGGAGGTCGCGGGTTCAACCCCCGCCGAGGTCGGCAACATTCTTTCGTGGAGATTGATCATGAAATATTTTCTACGGTCATTCTCTCCCTTCCGCTGATTCAAGAAGGGCAGTTGTCAGTTTCTGGCGAAAGAATGTGCACAGTACTGGTTAACCGCTTAGAGGACTAAGCCTGCCCAGTAAACGTGTGGTTAGGTAAACTGACCGCGCTGGGCCGTAAAACCTCAACACAAACAAAATCAACATTGAACATGGTATTCATTCTAAGACAAAACTTTACCATGTCAACTGCCTATTTTGACCAATTCATATGAAAACTTGCTGTCATAGAGGCCAAGAACGCATTTCCAACTCAAAATGTATTAAAATATAAAAAATAAAGGTATCCTGGGGTGTCGGTAAAGGTGTTCTGGGATGATCAGACCAACCCATGGTGCACTAGCTGTGTTGACATCAGCCCTGTCAATTTATGCTAATAGAGCATGTACTGAACAAGAAAACTTCTTTGGTTGTTTATCCTTGTAGCATGATATTGCTGTCTATCATCTCAGTGTACTCTACTTCTTCAGTGCTCTTCTCATGGTACTTTTACACAATATACTCTGTGCCCATGCATAGGATTTATGTATTTAGTGTCCAAAACGTTTAGTGCACCTCATATATACTTAAGTAGTTGTTGGTATATTACCCTCACTCAGGGAGCTGGTGATGCAGAATGGACCACTAAAACCACTGGTGCAATGGTAAAGCATCAGATTCAAGATCGAGAGCATACTTTTTTGGTTGAAAAAAGTGCCTTAACTGGAGGCCAGGGGCTATGTGTTAAACTTCTCACCCAGAGCGGCTTTCAACTATAGGATGCTGGGCACCATGCCAAAATCTGACTGCATATCTAGGGATTGCAAGTGAATCCAAGCTCAGGCACATAAATTAAGTGAAGATTGATAATGAAATGATTGAAATCATTTCTACTGTCATCTCCCCTCTCTGCAGATTCAAGAACATTTGTCAGTTACTGGCGAAAGTATATGCACAAATACTGGTAACCACTTAGAGGACTTCCGACTAAGCCTGCCCAAGAAAGGTATGAGTAGGTTAACTGACTGGCACGACATGACCATAACAATGTTGACTTGGCCATAAAATGCCAACTTGGGCCTTAAAATGCCAACCAACAAAACACTAAACTCCTGGACCTCTAGATAGTCTAGCACCAGTCCAGTGCACTAATCACCTTGCCACCATGCTCCTATATCATATATTGATCTGAAAAATGTGGATACAATGTTCACAGTTTCATAGCTGGCGATCTCCTGTTTATTTCCTATTTACAGAATCAGCCACACTGGAAAGAATGATGACTATACACTTGTCCAGTCTTGTGTATGACTGCCATAGGCAGTTGTACCTTTATATTGGATTAAATCTGAAAAAAAAATTGGTACATGTATATTGCCATTTAGATAATGTGGTTTTTGCTTTAAATCCCAGTAATCAAGCAGGACGAGTAGCAAACTGCTTCTTTAGACCATCAGATGCCTTACTCAGTGGTCTCTGATCTCTGTCAACACTGTTCAGGCCTGTTTGTTCCAATACTTAGGGAAAATGCTGTATTTATTGTTATTTATTTATTATTATTTTTTTTTTCAGTGTTCAACTTCTAATGTGGAAAACCTGTCTCCCCAAATTATTCGACAAATTGCTAAAGAACTAGCAGACCTGACCAAAGAACCACTAGAAGGCATCAAGATTTTCCCAAATGAAGCTGATATCACAGATATAAGAGCCAGTATAGAGGGGCCAGGTATCAATTTATCAGCTTGCCATGCGGTCTCTAATGCCATTGCTTGTTTTATTGTGTTACATGTTCAGTCTTGTATACATTTTAAGCATTAGGCTTAATCATCAGATGAAAATTAGTGGGGGGTTTTCTGTGAGAAATGGGATATTTTCATATTTTTCACAGTAAATAAGATGAAATTTCATCTAAACTGTCTCCTCCATCAGCAGTCAGGAGCATAACTTCTACAAGTTAATTTTTCTTTAACTCAAAAGAGTTAGCAATTTTGCTACAGTTTGTGGATTTAACTTGTTTCAGTTATTTTTTTAATCTGTGCCATTTTTTCACCTTCGAATTGTAGACTTACAGCAATTTTCATGGCAAGTGCTTAATTTTATATGAAAGATCTGTTTCATTACTTTATGATCAGGCAATAAAATTTTGTATGCATCATCTATAAAATGTGTACGCAGGGCCTTTGAAGTTAATGAAAAAATATACTTTTTAACTTATTAGGTTATTTTTGAAATATTTACAAATTTCAGAAATAATCTAATTAAGTTAAAACCTTCAGCCAAAGGAAAGTTAACTCTTACACTTTGGAAGGGAGGTTACTTTATAGTTGAATTTTAACTTTACCAAGTTATAAATCTTCTCAAATTTTAACCTTTAGAAGTTATGCTCCTACATTGTAACTGAGCGGAACCAGTTTGAATGATATAAAAAGAAAGAATCAGCAGGACACTGTCACAGGGTGTCGGAAATTATGAGGATGACCTTTTCAACAGTGAACCACACCAAATATAGCTCCAGATAAGAGGAGTATCCAGATATATGGTTTTATTCAGAGCTGTGGAATTACCATGCCTGACTTGTCCAACTTGTCCCATTTCCCCGAGGACAAGTAAGAAATTTCAATTTACTTGTCCTGGGACAAGTAATTCATAGCTCTGGCAAAAGAGTATGCAGATTATAAGAGATATTTTTCTTATTTCTTGAAAAAAACATATGTTGTGGGTACTCATTAGAAGTGCCTCAGTGAGGCACTTCTAATGAGTACCCACAACATATGTTTTCTTCGAGAAATAAGAAAAATCAATTTTTGGGCAAGTAGATCTTTGTTGGGCAAGTGGATTTTGACCATTTACTTGTCCATGGACAAGTAATAAAATTTGATAATTCCACATCCCTGGTTTTATTATATCTTCAGAAAAAAATTTTTTTTTGGTTCTCATTAGAGAGGAGGCTCTGTGTTTTCATGGAGAAAGAAGAAAAATACCATACTTTTTGGTTGAAAAAAAAAAGTGTCTTATCTGGAGGCTAGGGGCTATATGTAATAAAACGTATGCCCAGATGATGCACTGAACTCTAGATAGGATGCTGTTTGTTTTTTGTTGTTTTTTTCTCAGCTAAACTTTTTTCCTCAGCCAAACCATAATCAGTTCGTTGTTTTTCTTATTCTCCAAGAAAATGGGTACCCAGTCATGTAACAAAATTATCTGGCTATCCTTTTATTGATAATGTAGAGATTTGAGAGAGCTTACAAATATAATAAGCCATTTCACTGCTTGTGGTAGTGGTGTATTGTAATAGATTTATGTCCATCTCAGCAGCTTTTCTCTTCAAGCTGTTGATGGAATCTATGGGAGTGACAGTCCATAGCTCTAGTTAAGGCGCTTTTTTCAATCCAAAAATATTGATATTTTTCTTATTTCTCCATGAAAACATACATTGTGGTACTCATTAGAAGCACCTTGCTGAGGCGCTTCTAATGAGTACCCACAACATATGTTTTCGTGGAGAAATAAGAAAAATACTTACCTGATACTCACTCTTATCTAGGCCTATGTATAATAACAATAATAAATCCTATTAATCATTGTGACATACACCAGTTTCAGACAGGAAAGGGTATCAGGAAAATAGTTTTCTGATTTCCCCACAAAAACATGTTGTAGAAGCTTCTCAGTGAAGCGCTTTTGATGAGTATCGACATGTTTTTTTTGTGGAGAAATGAGAAAAAATAATTTTTGGTGGAAAAAGTGTCGTTTGGGAGGTTTGCTGTACTTTTTTTCTCATATACATGTACTCATTTTCTTGAAAAAAAAAAAAAAAGAAAGTCCTGACATTCACAGATCCTGAGTGTTAGTCCATACATAAGTTTGTGGCAAAAGATGGAGTTCAGTAATACAGTTATTGTCCTAAAGTTCTGTGCACAAACTACCAAACTGGTATATACATGTACAGGTATGCGACTGTGGAACTAAACGGTATATGCAAAACTAACATTTTTTTTGCCATTCAACCAGGAATTAATACTTGGAAACAATTGCAAAAAAAAAGTTTGGCAAAGGGGTATGGAATAAAGAGTTCGAAATTTTGGTACATTTACGATAATGAATTTGAAATGGGTCAGCATATTCATTTACATGTACACCAAAGGTGAAACCAGATTTACGTCAAGAAGCTACGTTGGGTTTCTTGCCAGTCTCTGTATCACAGTCAGTAGTGCATTTGACTGCAGACCCAAGTGTTACAAACTTACGTTCAAATCTCAGCTTGGCCACATAACTTTCATGAATGGAAATTGTCAGCCAAGATCAGATGCCACAAAACATGGCATCTGATCGGGATCTGCACATTTTGCCACTCACCCAGCAGTCTTTTAGACAGATTATCTCAAAAATGGATGTGTTAAACAGAGGACTTGTTAAGGAGGAGTATTTGGTGATAATTCTGGGATAATTTTTCTTATTTCTCCATAAAAACATATGTTGTGGGTACTCATTAGAAACGCCTCACCAAGGCGCTTCTAATGAGTACCCACAACATATGTTTTTATGCAGAAATGGAGAAAATTATCCCAGAATTATCACCAAATACGCCTCCTTAACAAGTCCTCTGTTAAATTTTATGAAAAGTATGGTAAAGGAGTTAACCCATGTCATGCTGAATAAATTAAGACGCCATGCCCACTTCTAATTGTCATCCAGTTAGATTGCTTGATCCAGGTTGTTGATACCAAGTCAACATACTGAATGACAAAAAGTACAGATCCAGATGAGTTTGCTGAAGCCAACTGATCTGTATCTATACCGTTTGCAAAGGCAGGGCATATCCAGGTCTACCGGACCAGGGTGAAGATTGCTGAATATTTAGCGTAAATTATGACACTTTATATTTCAGCTGGGACTCCATACGCTGGTGGTATGTTCAGAATGAAATTAGTGTTAGGTAAAAACTATCCTTCAGAACCTCCAAGAGGATTTTTTATGACTAAAATATTCCATCCTAATGTGGCCAGTAATGGTGAAATATGTGTAAATACTCTTAAAAAGGACTGGAAGGCTGATTTGGGAATAAAGCATGTTTTATTGGTGAGTGAATTGAAGTATTTTTGCATAGCGCCAGATAAAACACATTTTTTTCATTGAACCAAAAAATACTAATATGTTTCTTATCTCTCCACAAAAATATATGTTGTGGGTACTCATTAGAAGTGCCTCAATGAGGCACTTCTAATGAGTACCAGCAACATATGTTTTTGTAGAGAAATAAGAAAAGTATGTGAATACCCACTCTTATCTGGACCTATGATTTTGATGTCTGATCACACAGTATACTTAGGGGACAGTATACAGATGGTAGAGTTTCTGCCATTGTTTACAAGGATGACACTTATGTGACTTTGTTTGCCTTCCTGTACAGCAATCCCCTTCTTTCTGAAAGGGGGTTTGCTCTAAAAGGAAAAAATGGGAGCAAATTTTATTCCTTTTAGGGAAGATCCTTGTCAGAAGGGAAGCAAAAGGAGGTGGGGTTGTCACAGAGTTGCCTCCCCCAAAATGTGTATCCACTCACCTTAAATTTAGGAAGCATAATTCATTGCCGCAGAGTATTCAAAAGGTATTTTTCTTTTTTTATCACTAAAGCATAGATGTTTAGTATTCACTAGAATTGCCTCGGTGAAGCACATGTAATTCTAATGAGTAACCATAATGTATATTTGGATGCAGAAATTATACTAAATTATTGCCATACTATGATAGCTATTGCCTTAATTTGGAACTAGCATTAGTATGGAAGAATTGGGACAAACAGGCCAGAGCAAACATTGCAGATCCAGATCATATGCTGTATTTTGTAGCATCAGATCAGGGTCATCATTGTTTGCCACTCATCCAGATTGTAAAATGCACTTGTATAAAATTTAGGACAAGTATGCTAAAATGAGTAAAACCTGTGAAAGTGTTCCAGTATTTACATGTAGTGAAAGTTTGGTTTGCAGTGACTGACAGTGCCAGGCAATGAATATCTCAGCTCTTGAGAATATTCTAATCATCATCAGTTGAGATTTGATATTCAATCTAATTACCATGTGGTGCACTTAGGTTTTTCAAAATTACTGAGAAAACTTAAGTAAACTGTATACATAATAAGGTCACACTTAAGATAACAATTAGCAGAGGACGTCATGAGAAGATTATTAATAATGCTTGCACACTCCATGTTCCTGATTGTCTTTAAAGAAGTATATGTTGTGGGTACTCATTTGAATTGCCTCGACTTGTCGAGGCAATTCAAATGAGTACCCACAACATCTGCTTTTATTATCGCACCTGCTTGTAGCAGGGTGCGATATAGGCGTCCGATTTTCCGTCCGTCCGTCAGTCCGTCCGTCCGTCTGTCAACATTTATGTCGACGTTCGACATTTATGTCAAAGTTAGTATTCTGATCAACTACAAGACTAAACAACCATCAAACCTTGCATGAAACATCTCCCTGACCTCCTGACTTTGCAACATAGGCGTCCGCTTTTCCGTATGTCTGTCCATTCGTCCGTCCGTCTGTCAACATTTATGTCGAAGTTCGACATTTATGTCGAAGTTCGACATTTATGTCAGTGTTAGTATTTTAATCAACTACAAGACTAAACAACCATCAAACCTTGCATGAAACATCTCCCTGACCTCCCGACTTTGCGACATAGGTGCCCACTTTTCCATTCGTCTGTCTGTTCGTCTGTCGTCTCTTAACAGTTCTGTTATGTCCAAGTTCGACATTTATGTCAAAGTTAGTATTCCAATCAACTACAAGACTAAACAACCATCAAACCTTGTATGAAATATCTCCTTGACCTCTTGACTTTGCGACATAGGTGCCCGCTTTTCCATTCGTCTGTCCGTTCGTCCGTCCGTCTGTCTCTTAACAGTTCTGTTATGTCGAAGTTCGACATTTACGTCAAAGTTAGTATTCTAATCAACTACAATTCTACAACAACCATCATACCTTGCATGACACATCTCCCTGACCTCCTGACTTGGCAGATGTGTTGACCCAGTGACCTTGACCTATATTTTGCGCTCCATTGACTTTGACACAATTTACCTTGACGTTGCAGATCTTCTCAACTATAAGGCTTACAACTACCAAACCTTGCATAGTGCTTCTCCTAGATGTACTGACTTGGCAGGTACCTTGATCCGGTGACCTTGACCTATATTTTGCGCTCCAGTGACTTTGACGTATTTTGCGTCGACGTTTGATATCTCCTCAACTATAAGACCTACAACCATCAAACCTTGCAAAGTGCTTCTCCTCAATGTACTGACTTGGCAGATACCTTGACGTGGTGACCTTGACCTATATTTTGGCTGCAGTGACTTTGACATAATTTACGTCAACGTTCCAGATCTCCTCAAGTGTAAGACCTGTAGCCACCAAACCTTGCATAGATCTTCTCCTATATGTACTGACTTGGCAGGTATCTTGACCCGGTGACCTTGACCTATATTTTGCGCTCCAGTGCCTTTTACACATTACGTCAACGTTCAATATCTCCTCAACTATAAGGCCTACAACCATCAAACCTTGCATAGTGCTTCTCCTCAATGTACGGACTCTGCAGGTACCTTGACTGGGTGACCTTGACCTATATTTCACGCTCCATTGACTTTTACACCTTTTACGTCACCCTTCCATATGTCCTCAACTGTAAGGCCTTCAACCACCAAACCTTATATAGCACTTCTTCTCGATGTACTGACTCAACAGGTACCTTGACCTTGTGACCTTGACCTATATTGTGCACTCCAGTGACTTTGACACATTTTATATTGATGTTCGGTATCTCCTCAAATATCGGACCTACATCCACTAAACCTTGCGTAGTGCTTCACCTCATTGCATTGGCTTGGCAGGTACCTTGACCTGGTGACCTTGACCTATATTTGACACATTTTATGTTGATGTTTGATAACTCCTCAACTATAAGGCCTACAACCACCATACCTTGCATTGTGCTTCTCCTTGGTGTACTGAATAAGCAGGTACCTTGAGCTGTGACCTTGACCTATATTTCATGCTCCAGTGACTTTTACACATTTTACGTCAGCGTTCCATTATCATTCGGCTGTATGATACAAAAAGTCAGTGCTGAAGATATAGCCATTAGAGGGAATGGGACTGGCCTGGAATATATGTGACCCACTAGGCACTTTGTCTACATTTTTTTCAACCCAGTTTTCCAAGTAAGCACTGCTAAGAATGAAATAAACTTATTTAATAACCACATTCTGATTGTGGCTCCTGTGACTTTTGCCCCAGCAGGTGCGATGACCCCTTCCGCGGAATTCTTGTAAAGAAGTACATACAAAAACATGAAGACTACAAAATTGTTCGACTGTGCATATAGGGTATGTGTGGTAATTAGGTTGAATATGGTAAATTTGTGTAAATGAGTTTTAATGAATATTTATGGACTGGATACACTTGATAGGTTATAATTTCAGCCATTAAGCCTTACTTCTATATTCTTTTACCTGCTCCACAGTCTGCTTATTGTGCCATAAAGTTTAACAATCCATCATATAACTGAATGGTTATTGTGTGACAGTGTCTTGGCTGAAATACAGAATATCCCAGATCAAGACTTAGTGCTATAAAAAGTGTTCATTTTCAGACCATTAATTTGAAAAAAATAACTTCAAGAACTCTGGTGAAAAGTTATTTTGGCAAATTAACTGCTTAAAGAGCTTTAAATGTAATCCTCAGACTGAATATTAATGCATGCAGTTTTCTATTTTATTTTCAGACTGTGAAATGTTTATTAATTGTACCTAACCCTGAGTCAGCATTAAATGAGGAGGCTGGAAAATTATTACTTGAACAATATGATGATTATTCTATGAGAGCAAAAATATTTACAGAAATCCATGCAAAACCTCCAAAGTAAGTATACATAGCTCTTGATAAGGTGCTTTTTTTCAATCCAAAAGTTTTGATATTTTTCTTTTCCCTCCATAAAAAACATATGTTATGGTACTCACTAGAAGCGCCTGAACCCACAACATATGTTTTCAGGAGAAAGAAGAAAAATATTTACCTGACACCCACTCTTAACAGCTTGCCAGGACTATGTCCCTGGAGAGCTAATGTTGTCATCCAGTCATTGGCGTCGGCGTTAGCACAATGTTTCGGTGTCTGTCGGCGTCCACGTTAGCACAATGTTTAAATTTTAAGAGGTGTGCGTCTGGCGTCCAGTGAGCTGCGTTGTCTTCTAACAACTCTTGTCTAGACCTCTGAGTATAAGTATCCATACTGAGCTGACCAGTTAGAACTGTGGTCTCCGATTTAAGCACTGGTCAAAAAGAGATGTAGCAGTTATTTTGTTTTGTCATAGTTCTATATAAAGATATTAAAGGGAGAATATCGGGAAACGTTTTTAATTCCTCCATGAAAAAACATGTTTGGCGTACCTAGTATTAGAAGTTCTTGGTTGGGCATTTTTAATGAGTTCACACAACATGTTTTCATGGAGAAATATGAAAAATATTAATAATTTTTGAAAAAGCGCCTTATCTGTAGCTGTTTGCACTTGGAATTTAGCCAGCCTCAGTGACTCAGTTGGATGCATGTCCAACTGGTAATCAGGTCACAGGTTCAATCCCCCCCAGGTCCGGCAACATTATTTCGTAGAGATTGATCATGAAATATTTTCTAGTCGTTCTCTCCCTTCTAATTTAAGAAAGGCATTTGTCAGCTTTTGGCAAAAGCATGCACGCAAATACTGGTTAACTGCTTAGAGGATCAAGCCTGCCCAGGAAAAGTGTGGTTACATGTAGGTAAACTGACCAGCTCAACATGACCATAATGGGTTGACTGAGCAGCAAATCTTCAACTCAGTCAATGCACTCAGAATACAGAAATCAGAGCTATGACTTTTCACAATGGAGTCAGGTTTATGTGACTGTGTGAAATTCATTTCATGTGATGGGAACTTGACAAGTACATAGCTTGCTACATGTAGGTGTTTGTTGATTCGTCCATTGTATATCCATACCTGCATGCATAATTATTTTTATACCCCCTACATACGAAGTATGTGGGGGTATATAGTTTTCACTTTTCCATTTGTTCGTTCGTTTGTCTTTCCGTCACACAGGGTCAAAGTTTTTGTGTTAAAGTGTATAAGACCTCATATTTTGAAGACTCTTTGATGGATTTCATTCATATTTGGCCTCATGGTAGATATAGGTCTGAAGTTTTTATCAGCACCATCCCCACCCATGGAATTTTCATAAAAAAGTCAAATTTTTTTGTGTTTAGGATTATATAGCTATATCATCAAGACCCTTTGAGAAATTTCATTTATATTTGACATGTTGGTAGATATAGGTCTAGAGTCTTACTCAGCATGATCTCCACTCCGGGTGTGACCGAGGTCAAGGTCACAGACTTAAATTTTCATATAAAAGTAAAAAATTTTGCGTTTAAGTTTATATAGCCATATCATCAAGACCTTTTGTTGAATTTCATTATCCCCTAACTGACACGTTATGGGGATATAGCTTTCAGCAAGGAATCTGTTCGACTGTCCACCCATAGAAGCATTATTCGTTCCTTCCTACTTAAGTTTTGTCGTAGGGTCAAAGTTTTACATTAAAATATATAAGACCTTATATTATAAAGACCCTTTAATGGATTTCATTCATATTTGGCCTGATGGTAGATATAGGTCTAAAGTTTTTATCAGCACTGACCCTACCCCAGGGGATAACCTTGGGGTCAAGGTCACAGCCTTAGAATTTTCATAAAAAAGTCAAAATTTTTGTGTTTAAGCTTATATAGCTATACCTTCAAGACCTTTTGAGGAATTTCATTTCGATTTTACATGTTGGTAGATATAGGTCTAGAGTTTTACTCAGCTTGATCCCTGGGTATAACCTTGAGGTCAAGCTCACAGACTTAGAATTTTCATATAAAAGTAAAAAATTTTGCATCTTCAGTTTATATAGCTATATCTTCAAGACCTTTTGTTGCATTTTGTTTTCCTCCTACTGATAGGTTAGGGGATATAGCTATCAGCATGGAATCTATCTGTCCATCCATCCATCTGTCTGTCCATAAACGCATTATTGTGCACCCCATAACTCCTATATCCTTTGAGCTATTGTCAAGAAACTCTGTCAGGTTGTGGAGGGCATTTGGTAGAGGTGTCAGGTACAAGAATGACAACTCTAAGTCTCTGACTTGGTCCATGAATTATCTCCCCTAGTCTCCAAAAATTGTCAAAATTTTGTGTGAACCATAACTTTAAAACACTTAAAGATATTTTCATGACACTTCACCAATATGTAGAGGACTGAGTCGGCATATCACATTCAAGAATGACAACTCTGACTCCATTCTGCAGTTTTCTCCCTTGGTTATTTAAATCTTGTGTGGGCAATAAATCTAGCAATTCTTTAAGATATTTTGTGATACTTTACCGACATGTAGAGGACATTGAGTAGGCATGTCACATTAAAATTTTCATTAAAATTTATATAGCTATATTATGAAGACCCTTTCATTTGTTTCATTAATATTAATCATGATGGTATATATAGGTCTAAAGTTTTTCTCTGCACCATCCCCAAGCTGGGGCATGGCTTTTAAGTCAAGGTCACAGACTTTTCATACAAATGTCATTTTTGCTCATATTATAAAGACTGATTGATTTCACTGGTATAGTGTGATAGTTATAGGGCTTAAGTTTTATTTAGCTCAATCCCTGCATATGTGCCTGACCTTTGAGGTCAAGGTCAATGGCTTCACATTATGTGTGATTAAATTCTTTCAATGTTATAACATACAGCATACAACTGGCATCTCCAGAGTCAAAGCTACATACTTTGTGCTCTTTAAAAAGTGGCGGTAGCTCTGGTCTGGGGTATACGTGCCCCACTGGGCACATTGTTTAGTGTTTCCAAGCTACTAATTTTGCTCTGTTTCTTGGCTACCATCAAAACTGTCAGCTTTAATATGGGAAGAACTCATATGGGATTAATGGGATGATTATTTGTAGGGCTTTGACCCCTGATAACTGTTAGAAATTGGTTTTCAGGCCATAACTTGCATGTTTTTTATTTGGTTCTATTAAAATTCATGTGTTGGCTTAGTCAGTAACTTAGTGAACAGTAAACACAGGCTCAGTACAAAAATGGCTGTCATGAGATTTGAGTTACGGCCCCTTATAAAATTTTGAAGAATGTATTCCTTTGTGATAACTTGAGAATTTTTTATCCAAAATTAAATGAAATTCAGTGACATTAAATATATATATACATGGAGGGTATGCAGTAGTGTAGACATTACATACTGACATTTTTTCATGAGACCTGAGTTTCCAGTGGCTGCTTGGTATCACTGAGGTTGTGGAATTAGCAAAATTTCTTAAGTCCTTTTTCTGTTCCTAAGATTGCATTTTAGAGTGAATGGATACACTTTCAAGGGAGGCTACTCATGTATAATGAATTTAATTCATTTTGCATGAGTAGCCTCCTTTGATTCAATTACATCCCTGCTCATATTGGGCTACACCAAAAAGGAGAAAAAAAAAATAGAGAGCAAATTCTTTCCTTTAAAACTAGCCCCAATTTAGAAAGGAATTCAGATACTAGGGGAAGCCATTTCTTGCTTTCTAAGTAGTTTCTCTTTAAGGTATATGTTGTAATATTTGTGCACATTAAGAGGTACATATATATGTAGATCAATAGAATTCTGTAATAGATTCTACTTGTCCATGAACAAGTAAACAGAAAATTTTCACTTGTCCTCATTAAAATAGGACAAGGCAGGCATAGTATTTCCACGGCCTTGGTATCATGCTGTGTGGTGCTTTTATTCGCATTGATTTATTTACAGAGTTTCTAAAGAAGATGTATCAAAAGACCCATTGACAGAAGGACCAATGGCGAAAAAGCATGCGGGTGATAAATTATTGGAAAAGCGGAAAAAAGGAGATAAAAAGAAAGTTTTAAAGAGATTATGATCTGCCATAAATGTGCTTATATCTCAATCATGAAAACCATAAATGTATTAGAAACCATTCTGAACTAATGTACACATGTACGTTGCTTATTCTAAAAATTCAAACAGAAAAATCTATTGGCAATGAGACCTAAAATTATTGTCTTATCACTGAAACCTAAGGAAGGAGCTTATTTTGTAAAGATTAGTTACTTCCTCTAAGAAATCCTTGTGGTTTTCTTCTTGGAAGTTTAGGGGACTTAATTGATGCATGTTCCCAGCGGGCACATGGCATTTATACAATGTCGTCTCAATGTCGATACAATGTCATGATGTTGCATCAATGTTGCGGTGACAATGTGTAGACGTCATGTGTCTGCTGGGTTAGATTTTCTGTCGTTTTCCACAAGCTTCAAGGGAGACAACTTTTAGGACTTCCTGTTTGCTTTCCAGGCTCCTTCCGAAAAGGGTCTTCTCTAAAAGGAAAAAACTTGCTCCCTTTGGGAGCAAGTTTTTTTCTTTTTAGAGAAGACCCTTTTCAGAAGGGAGACAAATCAATTTTGTTAGAGTTATCTCCACTGAAAGTGTATTCATTTCCCTTCAGAGTTTACTAGTTGAATATTTAGAACAAGTAATGTAATAGACATTGTAAATGTCTCCGAGCAAAAAGGCATATCGTCTTGCACATTCAATCCCATTTTCAAAACTTTCGTTCGCCCGTCACGTTTCATACGCTACATGTAGTTTATGTGCATTTACATCATTTTATTTTAGCAAGACTCACCTCACTTGTGCAAGGGAGAAAGTTTATTTTATGGAAACATATCTGTAAAGTTGTCCCAGTTTTAGGTCTAATGTCATAAGAAGTTTTAGTTCTTGTGGCATTTGAAAAAAACAACAACAATCAACAAATAAAAAAATACTGGATCAATGGCATTAAAGGCATCCTTCCAAAAATATTCCTTGAAAACAATCAGTATAATATTTATCCCAAGTATTCTGACAGAAAGGCTTGAGCTAAAAGTGTAGATCCAGATCAGATGTCACAGAACATGGCAGATGATTGATCTGACCCAGTGTTCTCCCCAGAAAGTTCAGCTTTTTGCACACAAAAAATTCTCAGTACAGCAGTTGTTTTTTTTCAAAATTAACCAAAAGTTACATTATGAATAATTTATTGATGCTTTTTCATGCATTTAAAACAACTTTACTGGCAAAATAGTGAAAATAAAGTTTTCACTAGAAATTAAGGCATGTTGCACCGGTAATATGAAGAGGATTGCATGTTGCTTTAATGGTCTAGGGAGGTCACCCTTGTCCTGCTGAATAAATTAAGACGACACGTCCACTTCTAATTTTCAGCCAATCAGATTACTTGATCAGGATTGTTGCTATAAATTCACATACTTAATGGAAAACAGTGCAGATCCAGATCAGTTGGCTTCTTCAGGTTCCAGATCTCCAGGTTCAGCAGGACAAGGATTAAGAATTTGACAATGTCATCTTTATAGAAAATTTTAATGCAGTAGCGAGTAAATATGTGTCAAATAAGGAAAGATTTAAAGACAACTGATCAATGTTTGTCAGAAATCAAAGTCAGATTGTACTGATGTAGACTTGGGCTAGCTTGGCTCGTATATTTACCTGCCTGAGAGAATGAGGTTGATATCTTAATACATTATTAAAGAATTAATTTTGATTTTGATCAGATTGCATGAATAAATTGGCTGATCAGGGTCTCCAATGAAGACATATGGTCTTGAATATTACTGGGCAGTTTTCGTTATCATAATTCGAGAGAGATGCCAAAGCCAAGCAGTTAGAGTGTTTAAATACCATGCTAAAGGTTGTATTAATTCAAAACCTGAACCATACGTGGCTTTTTTGGGGTAGAAAAATTGGTCAATAGCTCTATTTTAAACTTAAAAGTGCTAAAGCAGAATTATAGCTCATCACATTCTAATATTAATTTTGCAGTATTTGTCAGAGAAAATGAGACTTGGCTTTTCTCAATTGGAATGGCCAACAGTTTAGACTCTGATCAGACTGCTCCTTTGGGAACAGTCTGATCTGAGTCTGCACTGTTTGCTTAGGCCGTTTTGTTAGAAACTTCAGTGTACAAACTTTTAGGACATTTATTGCGTGATGGGATACTTTGAATGATCAGGACCATTGCTGGTCAGTTAAGGGATAAAACAGGAATTCGGGCCTCAAGTTAAAAAAGACTATTTGCCGGTCAGATAAAGGATAAAGCAGGAATTTTTGTCCTAGGCTAAATGGACTATTATTTGTGGGTGTATGGTTTCATTTTCTTGCTTGTCTGTTGACCATAAAATCTTTCATTGACTGTATTCATTGGGGTAAGTGTTTTTTATTTATGTCAGTGTATATCTGTTTTCATAAATTTATTTAATTGGTATAGCATGTTTTTATTTATGCATGATTATTTATATTTTCTGTTGAACCATTATGCCTTTTATAAGTCATCGTAAGCTCGGTGTATTTCATTTACCATAATAACTAATAACCCAAAGTATTGGAACAGACATTCCTGAACAAACAGTGTAGACCCAGATCAGATGTTACAGAATGTGACATCTGATCTGTGTCTATACTGTTTGCCACTCATCTTGCAATATTTTAGACATGTTAGCAGGTAGTAAAGTGGAACTTGTTCAAATTTTAGGACAAGTATGGTAAGGAGTCGAGGTGTCCCAATACTTCGGGTTAATATGGTAATCAATGTTCATCTGTTCCCTCTACATGTACTTGTACCTTAGCGTGCAAGGCTTTAGACAAAAGAGTGTGTGTGAAACATTCTTAATGTCTTGATTCACACCAAATTTCTTACTCTAAAACATAGTGTTAAAATTTGTCTGCTTCATATATTTACATGTACATTCGGCATATTTCTTAAACATTCTTTTCATGTCCCCACCGAACAGGCCCACAAAACAGATGCCTATAACTTTTGGAACAAGTTTGTCATTCAACCATGCAAGGTAAAAGTCCTGCAGAATCGGAGGCTATGTCTCAGTACAGCTGAAAAATTGTTGATTGGGACATGGTTAAATATCAACTTCACAATAAACATTCTTTATGATTAAGTTATCATTGGCATTTTTTGTTTTCTGTCTGATTACAATATAACTGAATTTGAAATGCTTTACATTAAACTTTACCAGAGGTCTTGTTAAGGCATATTTGATGATAGTTCTTGTATAATTTTCTCCAATTCTCTATGAAAACATACACTGTGGGTACTCATTAGAAGTGCCTCAGTGAGGCATTTCTAATAAGTACTTGCATGTTTTTTTGAGAAATAAATAGAATTTATTTGTTTTTTTTGATTGATTACTAGTGTTTAGTCTAAGGCTTGCGCGTAAAAAAATGAGTTAAGCAAACCTTAGAACATGAGTGAATTATTTCTCCATAATAGATCAAAACAACAAAATAAATTGTTTATTACATTTTCATTCACGTTTTACCTTTGAATTTTTACATTCAACCGTTATGATTTCCTACCAAAATAGTTCCAATCAGTGCATGAATTTCAGGAGGTGTGGTTCAGTTTGAAAATCAGGAACCATCTTATTTTCACTTTAATGCAAAAATCATCCTGTGCTTGAAATACAGACACAACAATGTCACGAAAGGAGAGCTGGATTATCAAAAAAATCCTTACTTTATATTTGTGCTGCAGGTCTTTCCTAAAAACTGCCAACTTGACGTAAAATTTGCTGTCTGATTTCCATGATTTTATCAAATTTTCCCCAAAACGCCAACTATTGTTATTGTTGTTACCAACAACATCAGCAACGTCGCCTAGCAATTATGACGTCAAAATGTTCTAAATGAAATAATTCACTTGGTGAATTATCGATTATAATTCACTGATAAATCTCTGTAAATCACTGCTGAAAACGTAATAAGGAAAATTATCCCATAATTATCATCAAATACTTCTTACTTAGTCCTCTGACTTTACCCACAGAATCTGTTGTAAAAAGGTACAAGTACTGAGAAAAATGTGTGTTTATCGGCCTCTCCTGTTTTATGTTTTGCTGAGCTGTCATATTAACTAACAAGTGCTGGTATTTACCTTATTTTTACCCTAAATATTCAGATGCTTTTACACTTTACCATACTTGTCCAAAAATTTGAACAAGTCCATAATGCATATACTACCTGTTGATGGGTCTAAAACTTGCTGGAGAAGTAGCAAATAATGTAGACCTTGATCAGATACCTACGGAAGCTGATCTTGGTCTGCAGTGTTTGCTTAGACCTGTCTGTCTCAATATTTTTGGTATGGTAACTGTCCTAAAATTTTGTACACCAAGGTTTCCAATAAAATGGCAATTGCAAACAGTGTAGATCCAGATCAGACTGCTCCTGAAGGAGCAGTCTGATCAGTGTGCACTGTTTGCCATTCCACTAAATGTTTTAAGAAATCACTACATAAAAAGCATAATTTAGGCCAAAATAGTATGGAATAGTGTTTCGAAATTTTAGGACATTTCCCATAAATACAGAGATTGCTTTTGAAGAAATTCAGATTTTCGGATTTGCACTGTAAGAAGTTCCTGTGTCTTTTGTTTAGGATATAAATGATGAACATTACAAATTTGAGCCAGCGCATGACAAAACCTACAATAAGACCAGTGTGATCAGCAAAGACTCAGACCAGCCTGTACATTCACCCAGTAAACCAAGGATTTTTATTCATCCCTCTGGATAGCCTGGAGACTGTAGAAGGCACATGTGATCAGCAAAGACTCTGATCAGACTGGGCAGATGCGCAGGCTGATCTGAATCTTTGCTGGGTGCTCAAGTCTTATTGTAGGTTTTGTCGTGCACTGACTTATTTAGTATATTGTGATGATGGTGAAATACATTGAAAGGAACTATCTTAGAATTGACTGTCCATTAGAATAAAGTTTTTGTAACTCTTACAACTCTAAATGCTGTCATAGTTTACTGTTGTCTTTAAAGTCCTGGGCCCAGTTGTTCAAAGCTAACGATGTCGTTAGTTAACGATTCGTTAAAATTTACATCAAGTGATATGGAAATATGCTGAAAAAATTTTTTGCTGAAAAAATGTGAGTAGCTTTTGCAGTGCAAAAGCTACTCACATTTTTTCAGCAAAAAAATATCAGAATATTGTATATTGATTCCGCTAAAATAGTTAAAGAAATGACCCTTAACGAACTCGTTAAGCTAACGACGCTTTGAACAACCGGGTCCAGCTGTTCAAGCATCAGAAGCTTCCTTACGGTACAGTAGTAACCCAAAGTATTGGGACAGACAGGGGTCAGGAAACAGTGTAGACCCATATCAGATGCTGCAGAATGTGGCATATATGGTCATTTTCTATTTCAAGAGGCTCATATATAAAAGCACAGCAAAAGCCCTGATCAGACTGCAGATCCACATGCTGATCCAAAGGTATAGAAATATTTTGGGTAAATATAAGAGAGTAAAGACTTCAGATGTACACAAGGTACTGGGATTTTGCTTTTTTAAATGCTTGAAATGCCACGTTTTTTTTCTGGGTATACTCATTTTATGATTGGAATGAACTACAACTTTAGTGGTAATGTTAGTAATTCACTTTAATTCATGGGTCATGTTACTGACATGAAAATGGCCCAAAGAAGCGCCAAACATTCACATTTTAATCCTTTCAACACAGAGTTTCTTTAATGGACTCTTCCATCTTTGAATTTAGACACACACATTCTTGTAGACAGTAAATCAGGGATGGCAAACAGTGTAGATCCTTATTTAGCTTGCAATGAACCTTCTCACTGGGATCTACAATGTTTGCAGAAGTGTCTGTCTGTGTCTACAGAGCTGAAAGCATTAAGGAAACAAAGTGCATTAGGAATGAAAATATGAAGTTTGTAGAAGCTAGTTTACTCTACAGAGAGGCTGTTTTACTTTTTCAGAACATATTTGTCAGTCATGCTTGAATGGAATTGTTTCATGCTGCAGAAATATTTTATAGCTTCCTCCTGAGAGTAAAAAAATAACAAGACAAGTAAAAAAAGTTTCATATCATATTCAGTGTTAACCCATTTTAAACATACAGTCCTAAAATTTCAAACACCAAAGTTTGTGACAAAATAACATGCAAACAGTGCAGACCCAGATCAGACTGCTCCTGAAGGAGTAGTCTGATCAGAGTCTACACTGTTTGCCATTCCACTAAGCAGACAACTGCATTAAAAGCAAAATAAGTCCAAAAGAGTATGGAACAAAGTGTTCGAAATTTTAGGGCATTTAATGTAACCAATTTGTTTAGTATTAACAATATCTTGACTATTTGCAGTTAGATCAGAATTTATTTTGTAGACTTGTAAAATCTGATTTTAGCCAAAGACAGTCTGCAATCAGTATGAAAGTGGTTTCATTCATAATCCCAAAGTTCTTGTATTCATTCTGTAAATAGTATTTCCTTTTTCTGAAGCCAAGTATTTGTTTCATAGTGCTTGAATTTTATTGTAAATATGAATTAAAATTGTAAGTATATTTATGTCTCAATTTCTTGTAAAAAATGCCAGCAGAGCTTCCACCAAATTCTGTATATAAAAAGGGAAAAGGTGCTTTTTCGCTTACATAAAGTCAGCATGTGCAGTCTAATCAGGACATACATACTTTGTTTGTGCGTTCCACTGGACAAAGATGGCCCTTCTCAGAGGGAATGCCTTCTCTGTTTGTACAAACAGTACTGTGCCAAATTTTACACAGGACTGCTTCTTTGTGGATTGCACTGCCAGCAAGTTAACCCTTGTCATGCTGACTAAATTAAGATGCCAGGCCCACTTCTAATTTCCAGCCAATCAGATTACTTGATCCAGGTTTTTGTTAGAAATTCACATATTTAATGACAAACAGTGCAGATCCAGATCAGTTGGCTTCTTCAGAAGCCAACTGATCTGGATCTACACTGTTTGCTAAGACAGGGCATGACGTATTCAGCAAGAGAAGGGTTTATTAAAAATACTTTCCACTTAAGGCCTTTTCATCTTCAGTCATTCATAGCTTTTGATGTGAGGAGTAGTCAGATAACTCATCCATATTTCTTCATGTACGGGGTAAATATCCTAAAATTTCAAACATTTTATTTCATACTTTTTTTTTTTTTTTGCCAAAATTTTGCTTTTTATGCAGTTTATTCTTAAAATACTTAGTGGAATGCCAAATAGTGTAGACCCTGATCAATCTGCTTCTTCAGGAGCTGTCTGATCTGGGTCTGCACTGTTTGCATATGCCATTTTGTCAGACACTTTGGTATACGAAAGTTTAGGATATTTACCGTAAACATACATTGTGGGGCCGGCCTCGGTGGTTCAGTTGGATGCGCCGTCCGACTGGAGACCAGGAGGTCGCAGGTTCAACCCCCACCGAGGTTGGCAATTTTCTTTCGTGGAGATTGATCGTGAAATATTTTCTACAGTCATTCTTTCCCTTCTGCTGATTCAAGAAGGGCAGTTGTCAGTTTCTGGGGAAAGAATGTACACAATACTGGTTAACCGCTTAGAGGACTAAGCCTGCCCAGTAAACGTGTGGTTAGGTAAACTGACCACGCTTGACATGACCCCATTGGGTTGACTGGGCCGTAAAACCTCAACACAAACAAACAAACATACATTGTGGGTGCTCATAAGATATTGGGGCCTGACACATGCAAACAGCAAAAATCCAGGTCACACTAGATCGAAAAATATCAAACGAGTTAACAACATTCAATACTGTTGATGAACGTTAAGGTTTAGGCCGAGCTGTTGAAATGTGCAGACCCGTCAGAAACTTAGTTCAGATTTACTTGTGATAGTTTGTAGAATTTGCTGTGGCCGGACTTTTCATACATGTAGAGATTAAATCATCAGCTTGTTTGTTAGTTTGTTTGACAGCTATTTGTCGTCTTGAGTTGTGTTTTGTCATTTTATCCCGTCAAATAAAATTTATAATATATGAACAGAAAATAAAAAAAACAGAATAACTGATATAAATAGACTTGTCTTAATTCTTTATTTTGTTGTGAGGAAACTAGTTTTATGCTGCAAATGCAAACAGCTAAGACCAGAACATGGCTGTTTGAAGTCCTGGCAGGGCGTGTTAACCTATTTATGCCTTAAAACAGACACTGGCAAGGCTAACAGTCCAGGCAGAGAGTGATAACCTATTTATGCCTTAAAATGTACATTGGCAAGGCAAACAGTCCTGGCAGAGTGTGTTAACTTATTTATGCCTTAAAACAGACATTGGCAAGGCAAACAGTTCTGGCAGAGCATGTTAACCCATTTATGCCTAAACTCAGACATTAGCAAGGCAAACAGTCCTGGCAGAGGGTGTTAACCTATTTATGCCTTAAACGGACATTGGCAAGCCAAACAGTCCTAACAGTGTATGTCAACCCATTTATGCCTTATAACGGACATTGGCAAAGCAAACAGTCCTGTCAGTGTATGTTAACCCATTTATGCCTTATAACAGACATTGGCAAAGCAAACAGTCCTGTCAGAGCATGTTAACCTATTTATGCGTTAAAACAGACATTGGCAAGGCAAACAGTGTAGACCCAGATAGATGTCTCAGAATATGACATCTGATCAGGGTCTACACTGTAGTCCAGATATTGAGGTAGAATAATCCTCTAGGTATTAATGGGTTAATATCATGAGACTAACCACACTAATTATCCGCACATCTCGTACTGATTGTTGCCAATACATTCTACATGTACAGTAAACGTGTGGTTAGGTAAACTGACCGCGCTCGACATGACCCCATTGGGTTGACTGGGCCGTAAAACCTCAACACAAACAAACATGTTTTCTGTAAGGAGACAATGAATACTTCTTTGACTGCAGAGATGTGCAGTTTCAGCTGAGCCATTGGTATTCGTGTGTGGCATACAGTTCATTTTTTCTTTTGTACAGTGAACTCTCTTTGCAACGACAGCATTTTTTTTTTTTTAGCTCGCCGGGACTATGTCCCTGGAGAGCTTATGTTGTCAAGGTCAAGGTCAGTTCTTACTTTGTCTTTTACACCCATGTTTAAGTTTTGTGTTTAAGTTTTGAAAAGTGTACATAACTGCTGAAGCTCTAATATTTGGCCCACACCAGCCTTAGGGTAAGACCTTTCAATAACACACACCTCTTTGTCAGTTTGACCTTCTGCCTAGGTCAAGGTCAGGTCATACTTTGTCATTTGAACCCATGTTTGAGTTCTGCGTTTAAGTTTTTAAAAGTGTTTGTAACTGCTGAAGTATTCAAGATACTGCTTTAATATTTGGCTCACACCAACATTAGGGTAAGACCTTTCAGTAGCACAGACTTTTCCTCAGTTTGACCTTCTGCCAAGGTCAAGGTCAGGTTGTACTTTGTCATTTAAACCCATGTTTGAGTTTTGCGTTTAAGTTTTGAAAAGTGTTCTTAACTGCTAAAGTATTCAAGATGCTGCTTTAATGTTTGGTCTACACCTACCTTAGGGTAAGGCCTTTCAATAGTACACACCCCTTCCTCAGTTTGACCTTCTGCCTAGATCAAGATCAGGTCATACTTTGTCATTTATACCTGTGTTTAAGTTTTGAAAAGAGTACATGGCTGCTGAAGTATGTAAGATATAGCTTTCATGTTTCATCCAAACCAGCCTAAAGGAAGACTTTTCAATGGCATATACCCCATCCCTCAGTTTGACATTCTTCCGACATCAAAGTCAGGTCATACTCTGTTACATGTATTTAATCTTTAATATTTAAAGATTGTTTTTTATCCGATCAGCCCTTTCCGGCGAGCTGCGTTGTCTTCTGACAATTGTGTTTTTTTGCTGTTGTACAGAATACTTGAAGAGCAGATTGATATATAAGAAATGTCTTTTTTTTTTTTTTTTTTCTTGTTTTAGCTCACCTGAGCTATGCTCAGGATGAGCTATTGTGATCACTTTTTGTCCGTCGTCCATGCATCCATCCTTCCGTTAACATTTTCAAACGACTTCTCCTCTGAAGCCGCTGAGCCAGTTTTGCTCAAATTTCATATGGAGCCTCCTTAGGTTGGGGGAACGAAAGATTGCTAAAATGGTTGCGGTCCATTGACCAAGATGGCGGCCATGCCCATATATGGTAAAAAGCTTTAAAAATCTTCTTTTCCTGAACCAAGGATGCTTTGGGGCTGTATCTGTGCACAAATCATCGGGGACGAGAGGTCTACCAAAATTGCTAAAATAATTATTGTACATTGACGTTTGACCTTTTTACGGCCAGGTCAAGTTTGCTTCCCTATGCATTTGTATGGGAAAAATGTTGAGTATTTCAAACAACTTCTCCTCTGAAGCCTCTGGGCCAATGTTGCTCAAATTTCATGTGGAGCCTCCTTAGGTTGGGGGAACGAAAGATTGCTAAAATGGTTGCGGTCCATTGACCAAGATGGCCGCCATGCCCATATATGGTAAAAACCTTTAAAAATCTTCTTCTCCAGAGTAGAGGATGCCTTGGGGCTGAATCTTTGCACAAATCATCAGGGATGGGAGTTGCTAAAATGATAGCTGTACATTGACGTTTGACCGTTTTCCGGCGAGGTCAAGTTTGCTTTCCTATGCATTTGTGTATGGGCACCATACATTTGTATGGGAAAAATGTTGTGAATTTCAAACGACTTCTCCTCTGAAGCCTCTGGGCCAATGTTGCTCAAATTTCATGTGGAGCCTCCTTAGGTTGGGGGACGAAAGATTGCTAAAATGGTCATGGTCCATTGACCAAGATGGCTGCCATGCCCATATATGATAAAAACTTTAAAAATGTCTTCTCCAGAACCATAAGCCCTGGGATCTTATCTTTGCATAAATCCTCGGGGACAGGAGATCTACCAAAACTGCTAAAATGATGGTCCTACGTTGACATTTGACCTTTTTACGGCAAGGTCAAATTTGCTTTCCAGGCATTCGTATGGGCCCTATACATTTATATGGGAAAATGTTGAGAATTCATATTTTGGACATCTCTATAACCCAGTTGAATCGAAACTTGATGATGAGCATTAGGGCACTTATGAGACACAAAATAACTAAATGAGCTGATAGAAAATCCAAGATGGCCACGTCAGCCGCCATCTTGAAAATCAATTTTCGACATCTCTTCTCAAACCTTAGATCTTTTTGAGCCGAAACTTGCTCTTTAGCGACAGGATGACTTCTGGATCGAAACAAGCTAAAATTGCGTTGATCGAAAATCCAAGATGGCCGAAATGGTCCTGCTCCATTGAACAAGACTGCCACCAGAGCTAAAAAATACAAAATTTTCAAATGACATCTCGTCCTTGGCCAATGGCCTGATTTCAAAATATTTGCACAGAAGTATTCCACCAATGACCCTCAACCAAAATTACTAAAATGGCTCCACTTGGCTGAACAAAATGGTAGCCAGAGCTAAAAATAGAAAAAACCTTTAAAAGACATCTCCTCTGTAGCCAGTGTCCTGATTTCAAAGTAATTTTACAAAAGTGTTCCTCTTATGGCTCTTTACTAAAATTGCTGAAAAGTTCTGCTCGGCTGAACAAAATGGCTTCCAGAGCTGAAAATAGAAAAAAAAACTTTAAACATCTCCTTGGCAAGTGGCCTGATTTCAAAATGATCATAGAAATGTTCCTCTTATCCCCCTTTACCAAAATTGCCAAAATGGTTCTTCTCTGATGAATGAAATGGTCACCAGAGCTAAAAGGAGAAAAACCTTTAAACAACATCTCCGTGGCCACTGGCAAGATTTCAAAATTTCACATCAATGTTCCTCTTATGCCCTTTTGCCAAAATTGCTAAAATGGTTCTGCTCTGCTGAACAAAATGGTTGCCAGCGCTAAAAATAGAAACAAAAACCTTTAAAGGACAGGATAAGTAGATGAACTGAATGACTTCTGAAAAATATCTTAACTTTTTTTTATTTATGGCATTTTGAAAATTTCAGCATTTTAACCTTGAAAGCAAGATATCTCAAAAACTGTTTAAGCCATTGCCTTGTCAGAAAAGTAATAGAGGATATTTATTCTTTTGCTGTGAATACCATAAATATTGTCATCAAGTGAAATGAAAACATCAGTATTTTCACGAGTGCGAAGCACGAGTGAAAATTTGAATGTTTTCATTACACGAGATGAAAATTTTTATGGTATTCACTGAAAAAGAGTAAATTTTCTTTTTATTTTATTGTTCACACATCAATGCACGTTTCTGACGTCATAAGTAACGTCACCAAACAAAACATGAACGTCATGGTGTCGACGCTCAGTGCTTAACGTGAACCGCTGGAGAGACAAAAAACAAAAAGTTTTGGCGAATCAAAATAATTTTGATACCAAAATGTTCCTTACATTCTAACTAAGAAAATGCATACCAACACTTGATAGTTTAGTTCAGAAACAAAGAAGTTGGAGGTGTTAAAAATCTGAAGTGGAGGTAACATCCACTTCTGAAACAGTGAAGAAATCCGAAGTGGTCCAAAGCGAAGGGTGAAAATATAAATCGTATCATTCACTATAGTGAAATGATACAATATCAATTCACTAGTGATTGATACCACTTTTATTTTCATCAGATATACACTGATTTCACCGCTGACAATAAAATAACTGGAAAAATGTTGCATGCCATCTGCATATCTGCAGTGGCGGTTTTACTCAGGTGAGCGAGTTGTGGCCGGTGGGCCTCTTGTTTTTTTTCTTATTTCCTCAACATATATTTTGGATATTGTTAGAATTGCCTCACTGAGGCAATTCTAGCAAATATCCAAAACCTGTTTCTTTAAAGTATTAATTAGAATATCCTTGTATAATTTGTGACTAACTTACGTTTTGAAGGTTTTGTGACAGCCTAATTATCATTATAACGAATTTTGTCGTTGTATCGAGTATCGTTATAAAGAGGGTTGTCTGAACAAAAGAATAGATAGAGGATATTTACTCTTTTGCTGTGAATACCATAAATATTGTCATCGAGTGTAATGAAAACATCAGTAGTTTCACGAGTGCGAAGCACGAGTGAAAATTTGAATGTTTTCATTATACGAGATGAAAATTTTTATGGTATTCACTGAAAAAGAGTAAATTTTCTTTTTATTTTATTTTTTTACACGCCACTGCACGTTTCTGACGTCATATCTAACGTCACCAAACAAAACATGAACGTCATGGCGTCGACGTTCAGTGCTTAACATGCGAAACGCTGGAGAGACAAAAACAAAAAATTTCGGCAAATCAAAATAATATTGTTACCAAAATGTTCCTTACATTCTAACTAAGAAAATGCATACCAACACTTGATAGTTTTGTTCAGAAACAAAGAAGTTAGAGGTGTTCAAAAATCTGAAGTGGAGGTAACATCCACTTCTGAAACAATGAAGAAAACCGAAGTCGTCCAAAGCGAGCAGTGAAAATATAAATCGTATCAGTCACTATAGTGAAATGATACGATATCATTTCACTAGTGATTGATACCACTTCTATTTTCACCAGATATACACTGATTTCACCGCTAACAATAAAATAAGAAGAGTTATTTCACTACCTCAAAAATAGGCATCGGCATTAATGTCCACGAATGTTAAGCTATAAAGTATCGCATTAGAAGCAGATGACATTCTAATGTATTTGTGTCCCCCAACCTATGGGGAGGGGGGCATATTGATTCGGCATGACACGTTCTTGTCTGCACAATATCTTGTGAACCAGTGGTTGGATTCTTACCATGTTTTCATGGATATATAAGAAGAACATAACAAAAGAACAGATTAGCTTTTGATGACTTTGACCTAATTTTCAAGTCACAGCAGTATAATAAAAAAAACAAAACAAAAAAAAACAGGACTTGAAAATTCATGAATGGAGGACATCAGTTTTATCTGAAAACACTGTTACTTGTTTATTTGTTTCAGAGAAAGTAAGGCTTCACATTCCAATGAATTTATTGCCTAGCAGATGATTCACTTAAAAAGTCAAGCCTTATTTATTTTATTGTTAGCGGTGAAATCAGTGTATATCTGGTGAAAATAAAAGTGGTATCAATCACTAGTGAAATGATATCGTACCATTTCACTATAGAGACTGATACGTTTTATTTTCACTGCTCGCTTTGGACGACTTCGGTTTCCTTCATTGTTTCAGAAGTGGATGTTACCTCCACTTCAGATTTTTGAACACCTCTAACTTCTTTGTTTCTGAACAAAACTATCAAGTGTTGGTATGCATTTTCTTAGTTAGAATGTAAGGAACATTTTGGTATCAATATTATTTTGATTTGCCGAAACTTTTTTGTTTTTGTCTCTCCAGCGTTTTGCATGTCAAGCACTGAACGTCGACGCCATGACGTTCATGTTTTGTTTGGTGACGTTAGATATGATGTCAGAAACGTGCAGTGGCATGTAAAAAAATAAAATAAAAAGAAAATTTACTCTTTTTCAGTGAATACCATAAAAATTTTCATCTCGTGTAATGAAAACATTCAAATTTTCACTCGTGCTTCGCACTCGTGAAACTACTGATGTTTTCATTACACTCGATGACAATATTTATGGTATTCACAGCAAAAGAGTAAATATCCTCTATTTACTCTGAAAAAAAAAGAAAAAGAAAGAATGTCTGCTACAATCATGCTTGGCACATTATTGATAAGGATTGAGAAATCGTATTGTACATAGTCACTGGTGGACTTATTTGACGTGATGGTAGATACTAGAGCAAAGCTTTACAAAGTACCTTCCTCTCACTGCCCATGACCTAGATAGAGGTCAAAGTCATAGAAATTGAAATTATGAAGTTTTAAAGTAGCTGGAGGTCAAGTC
This sequence comes from Anodontia alba, assembly GCA_964016985.1. Taxonomy (NCBI): domain Eukaryota; kingdom Metazoa; phylum Mollusca; class Bivalvia; order Lucinida; family Lucinidae; genus Anodontia; species Anodontia alba. The sequence goes on along the minus strand of OZ024822.1, from coordinate 116,308,867 downwards.
ACGAGATGTGGAGGTCAAGGTCATGAATTAAAAAAAATAGCTTAAGATCTGTGTTGAAGAGTTTAAAAATCCATACCTCCTGAACACCTAAATGGACAGCTGATTCTTTGATTATGTCAGACATTGGTCAAAAAAAAAAAAAAAAAGTTCAGTGTGAGCACCACCAACTTCAATGATTGAAGTCAAGTTAGGGGCTTAGAATTTCCATGTTAAAATTTTAATATCGCAGAATTAATTTTAAAGATGTGTATCTCCTGAATGCCTTGATAATTAGACGGGAGTTAGACAATAGTGCAAAGATTCTTTCAATGCAAACCCCACCCCTGGCAATGACACTGAGGTAAAGTCTTTCATATGATGGACAAGTACATTTCAGATGAATTTTTCTATCGACAAGGAGCTTTGTTTCAGTATATCTCCCCCCTTTAGGATTGGGAGACAATTTGTCCCTCTCCACACACCCCCCCCTCCCCCCCCCCCCCCCCCCCCCCCCCCCCAAGCATCTGTCTGTCACACTCGTATCCACTCTATAACTTGAAAATTGTTCAAGCTATCTTAATGAAACTTCATATAAATATCAATCAACATCTGATGGCATTCAAAGCGCAAGAACCATAACTTGCATTTATAGATTTTGAGTTATTTCCCTTGGATTCTGTCACAAGATTGTATCCTCTCTATAACTTAAAGACACATTTTTTTCCTTCTTTGGCTAGACCCCCCCTTCATGATCACCCCCAATATACAGTCCTGATAACAGAGCGCACATCAAAGGCTTATCTTATCTTAGTGATAATGAAGCCATTATAAGGATGTTAAGTCTCCTTAGGTGGGGCCCTATAAGGGTTAATTCATGTAATTGAGCAGTATTCAATATGTTACATTAGAACTAAATAAATTCATTTGCAAATTTTACATTTAATTTGTTGATTTGTATTGTATCATTTTATTTATTTATTTTTTTAATTTTATTTTTTTTTCCAAAATAAAAGTGTTGTTTTTTCTTGCATTGTGAAAAATACAAATAAACTGAAATAGAAATATAAAATAGAAAGTTTTATTTATTTATTTATTTATTTATTTATTTATTTATTTATTTATTTTCTAAAGGAAATAATAACACTGCGCAATTATTCCATAGCTGCCTAAAAACTAAATATTTTAGCTTCAATCAAATTGAATCTGCAAATATTTTGTCTTGAGACTAATTATGAGAGTTCACTAGGAAAGAAGAACAAAGAAATACTAAATAATATTTATTCATGAAAGTAAAACAGCTTCTCTTTTCTTAAATAAATAAATGAATAAATAAATACTATCTATCTTACTAATTTTCTGTATTTGATCAAGAAAAAAAAAAAGAACAGATAAAGAGGGCATTTGATGATAAAATTAGCATATAGGCATAAATATCTGTATTTCTCCATAAAACATGTTGTGGGTTTTCATTAGAACTGCCTGGGAGAGGCCTGGGAGAGGCAATTCTAATGAATATCAACCAGCTATATTTTATTGAATAAACAGAAAAAAATCATCAAATTATCACCAAATTACCCACCTTATCTGTTTCTCTGTCTTCATCATGAACTTTGCTGATATCAAATCTAATTTCCCCTTATCAGGCCCCTACCTATAAGGGTGGCCAAAGTCACCAAGAATTTCTTATCTTAATCTCCTTATGGTCATTAGCGTGTTATGCAATCCAAAATGTGTTTTTAAAAACCGTTCAAGCTGTCTTCAGGAAAATTCATATAAATATCAACATTAGACGACGTGCAGAGTGCAAGAACCATAACTCTTGCATTTATACTTTTTGAGTTATTTCCCTTGGACTCTGTCACAAAATCATGACTACTCTGTAACTTGAAACCTGTTCAAGATATCTTCAAGAAACTTCATGTAAATATCAATCAACATAAGATGACATGCAGAGCGCAAGAACCATAACTTGCATTTATACTTTTTGAATTATTTCCCTTGGAACTTTGTCCGTCATAAAAACATGTTCACTCTATAACTTGAAAACTGTTCAAGATATCTTTACGAAACTTTATATGAATATCAATCAACATTAAACGACATGCAAAGCACAAGAACCATAACTCTTGTATTTATACTTTCTGAGTTATTTCCCTTGGAATCTCATTAGGTTACATAAATGTTTGCTGAATGTACATTAGGACACCAAAAAGGGGAGAGACATCTGAGTTTTTGTAGAAAAAAAGTTCTAGTTTTAATTGGTATTTGTTTAGAATACAATTGAAAAGGTGCTGTAAAATAATAATAATTATAATAACAATAAGGATGTAATAGAATGTGTGATGCCATTGCTTTGAAATAAAAACAATAGCTAGTAATATGCTGTGCATCTCCTAAGTGGGTTTATTTGTGGTACTTGGCAGCATTCTTCTAGAATTATGATCTCTGTGGTTACTGATACCGGGCACCAAGGCATTCAGTAAACAAAATACAGATTTCATTATTGGTTAGTTTGATATCTTCACTTTAGATTGTCATTTACCTGTAGGCTGGGCGGCCTAGTGGTTAGTGCTCTCGGCTTGCAAGTCGGAGGTCGTGGGTTCGAGTCCCTCTTGGGTCGAGAAAATGTTCATATGATTAGTACACCTAGTTCATACTTGACGTGCCCTTGGTTGAGTAAAAAAGTAGACAGGTGTTTGGTTACAGACAGCGGCATGAAGTGCACTTAATCCTATATCTATGGATCCAACTTTAGCTTCCAGGCTTGGTTGCTCTCTCTCTCTCTCCCTCTCTCTCTCTCTCTCTCTCTCTCTCTCTCTCTCTCTCTCTCTCTCTCTACAATAACTTGATCTGACATAAAAATGCTAAACAGTATGGTTATTTATAAAACACATTGACCTCAGTGGCTTTCTATGTATAAAGGCGTGCAATAATGCGATTACAGATTTATGTTTGGCTGAGAAAACCCACCTTTTAACATAAGACCAACAGCAGTTTCCTTTATCCCAGGTTGGTCCCAGTATTCACTGTATTGTCATATTTAAACTTTAAGGACCTTGACGAGACTTCCTGGATGGGCAAGCTAATCTGTATGGACACTGTTCGCATGTATATGATGCAGCAAAAAAAAAACAAAAAAAAAAAAAAACATATGGTGATGCAGCTTATTGCCACACGAGATGATTGGTGGACCCTTATGCAAGGTGTGAATAGCATAGAGCAAAAATTCAATAACTTGTTGATCCGTGGCTGATCAGGGTCCACACTGTTTGCCAATCAGGCCAGCAGTTTTAAACACTTCACCAGGTAGTAAAATTAAAATCGCTGAAATTTGTAGAAGTATTGCAAGGAGTTAAAGTATCCCAGTATTTAGTATTAATATGGTATGGTTGCTATTGGAAAATTGGCGTGCAATCATTAGAATGTTTACGGTAGCGCCAGTACATATGAGCTGCGTCATAGCATCATGGGAAAAAAGCGGTTATAGCTAATGCGAACAGCAAAAGTTCTGGCGAGCCTGCGCAGTCTCGCCAGAACAAATGCTGTCCCCTCGCAGAAGCGGTAGGCCAAGTGGAAACTTCAGCCAAAGAATTTGACTTTGCCCGATCAAAAGGCTGGGCATGGCATTGAACGACTGATTCGATGGAAAGTCCGAAGCGCCTTTCTCTCGCGACAAGTCTCGTGCTTTTTGATGCGGATTATGGTCAGTGCGCGCTTAAAAAATAAATTCATAAATTTATTATACTGTTACAATAGATTTTAATGCTTTCACTACCGCATTGAAATAGATTAAGTAAATCGGTCATTTGCATTTATATTGAAATTTGCAAAAAGCCGATAAAATAGGTTTGTCCGATTTAACCAGTTGATTCTATTGCAACAACAAAGTTTTCCGTTTGACAAAGTCATAAACATGCGCTCTCTGGCGCATTCGTTTTTCTGGGTACAGGGAAGTGTTTTATCATTTTATGGATAGCACTTAAAAGGGAAGGAAAGAATTCAGTAGAGTACTGAACTAAATATTAACGCACAAAATTCTTTGGATCTAATATCAGTCAGAATGATGAAATAGTCGAATTAATAGTTTTTATAATTGTTTTAATCTTGTGCCTTAAAATATAAAAGGGTCCAAGTGCCCTAGCAAGATTGGATTAACGCTTAGCATGCTGGGTAAACTTTTCAGCAGACGACATTTTGAAACATTTTTTCTTATTTTTCCCAGAAAACAGGATTTGACATTTCATGTAAAGTGTTTCCAAGACACTGCATGAAATATCAGAGCCTCTGTTTTCTGGGAAAAATAAGAAAAAAAAAAAAACAAACAAAAAAACATCAGCACTTTGTCGTCTGCCGAATTAGCCCAAAGAATGGTAAAGGTTGAAGGAAATAGAAAGAAGTGAACGAAATAACAAAATGATGAAGAATCGCGTTTCGCCGATCCCTCCAAAAGACGGCAGTCAGGCGAAGACGACTAACGTGAATAAGTCTGACTGGGGTAGAAAACAAGATGAGAAAAATGAGGAGACCCTGAGGAGAAGACGTCGGAGATCGTTCGAAGCCGGGACGCAGGAATACGCTGCTTATATCGAAAAACGCGTGTTTAACAAGCGAGAGGCCTGGAGACCGTACCTGTGGGAAAGAAAGCGGTAAGTAATTAGAATCAATCAATCAGATTTCTAACGTAACCAACATTTGCGTCAACCTAAGTTCGACCCTAACGTTCAAAGTCATTTCCCAAGAAGTATAAAGATTACAGTGATGATACATGGTATAAGCTTGCACTTAGGGATGACAACTCAGACAGCAGTATCCATATTTGACCATGACCTATATTTTACGGTTCACCAACTTTGTAACTTTGAGTCAATCCTAGCTTCGACCCTCATGTTTAAGTTCATTTCTCAAGAACTACAATGGTTACAGTAAAGATATTTGGTAATGGCTTGCACTTAGGGATGACAACTCAGACAACAGTATCCATATTTGACCTTGACCTATAGTTCACAGTTCACCGACTTTGTAAATTTACGTGAACCCTAACTTCGACCCTAATGTTCAAGTTCATTTCCCACGAACTATAAAGTTTACAGTAATGATACTTTGTATATGTTTGCACTTAGGGATGACAACATCCATATTTGATATCGACCTATATTTCAAGGTTCATCGACTTTGCTCCCTCGAAGGCGCGACACAGCCTTCGGCGGAATCCTTGTGTTATAGAATTGCTGGCGAAAACAGAAAGCAGTGTTCAAATATTGAATCCAAAAAGATATGCTATTCCTTCATAATAAACTGCATAAAGCAGACTTTGTGGGAAGCGGCTCATTATGATGTTCAATGTAAAAAAAAAAAAAAAAAAAAAGTCATTTTGTCGTATACAGAAAACGAATCTTCTGATTAGCATTCATATTCGCGTGACCTTCATTGTCAACTTATACAATCAGTGCTTACTGTAGACTGATGACCTCTGCCTTCGCGTTTGGTATCCCAGCGGGAACATGACGTTTATATAACGTAGCATAAACGTCGATGCAACGTCATGACGTTGCATCGACATTAATGCAACGTTGTCTCAACGTTGCGTGCCTTCTGGGATGACACTTTTATTGCGTTGAGATCATATGCATTTCTTTTACCTTTCACAGTCATTGAAGAAATTGCCGTGGTGGAAGAATGATATACTCGTATTTGTTGTAATATATTAATATTAATAACAGCACTGTTAAATGATGAATATGTATACATATATATGCGACATTGTTAAAAGTAGGCCAATTCTACATTCTTATTCTCGCTTTCTTAAAAATTAATACCTTCCTATGAATGGATTTTAATAAGTAGTCACTGTGACTAACTGTGTCTTGACAAAGAATTCAGAATGACAGTGAAAAATGTACTTCTACTAAAGATCGCGGATATATAGTCTGTCCATTTATATGTTCATATGCAATGTCTCTTCCGGCATATCTTCAAAACAGGAAGTTTCAGTGCCAAAGTCTACCTGACAGATGGTGGCGTTGGAAAACCCAGTTAAAAGCAATAGAATATTTTTGAAATGGTTATTATTTTTTTTCATAAATAAATAAATAAGGACCAAATTTCTTTGGTTTTGCTTTATGTTTTAAAAAGTCAGAAAACTTTGATAAACTTAACAAAACATGGCCCAGTTGTTCAAAACTAACGATGATGTTAGTTAATGTATCGTTAAAACTTTGATCATTTAATATGGCATATACGCTAGTATTTTTGCTGAAAAAATGTGAGTAGCTTTTGCCTTTGCAAAAGCTACTCACATTTTTTCAGCAAAACTACCTGTGAATTTGGTATTGTACTTACTAGAACAGTTAACATTTTGACCGCTAATGAGCTCGTTAAGCTAACGATGCTTTGATCAACCGGCCCCTGGTCTTTTAGACTGCGCAGTCATTGGATTTGTACAGTCAGACCTTCGTATAGTAAAATGGTCTCGTATAATACCGCCATCACCAGAAAGAAAAAAAATATGAAAGGTTACATGTTGTCTATAATAAAATTTTGTTTTATCTCTATGAATTAACTCTTTTCCCTCTAGTGGCGACCTTTATCGCCTGCTGATTTAATACCTTTGCAAACAGTTTGGACTCAGATCAGGCCCGACAACACGTCGGGCCTTATCGTGATCCAAACTGTTACACACTCTGATGGTATTCCTGAAAGTTTTTGTTGTTGTTTTTTTGTGAAAAAAGTTGATTTAAAAAAATCCACAGACGACAAAAAACATGCAAAATTACCCAGCATGCAAAGAGTTAAAGTGAAGCCGTAAAGTCTTTGTCATTATGTAAATAATTGTAAAGTTTTAAGAGGTTGTTAATCTGTTCTATTCTTATATCATTGGTTAAGAGGTATTTATTTCTCTTTGTCTTGATCTTGTAAACAATGATGTGTTATATATCAATAGCATTGTTTTTGTCTTCGTTTGATAAAAAACGGACGTTTGAAGTATTTTATTACCAACTCGCTATATAGATGTGTGTGCTTAATGGTGTCGTTCAGCTGTATAAAATAGCACATTTGGTGTGTAGTACAGTGCAGTGCAGTGCAGTGCAGTGTAGTACAGTACAATGCAGTGCAGTACAGTACAGTGCAGTGTAGTGCAGTGCAGTGCAGTGCAGTGCAGTGCAGTGCAGTGCAGTGCAGTGCAGTGCAGTGCAGAGCAGAGCAGTGCAGTGCAGTACAACGCAACGCAACGCAATGTAACAGAACGCAGTGCAATACAATACAATGTAATGTAATGCGATGCAATACAGTACACTACTACAGAAGACAGTATGATACAGAATATAACCTATTCTCTTAGCAACAGTACATAACCCACTAAATTTGGTATGTTTAAATGATTTCACGCCCAGAAAAAATAAAAAAAACTCCCGAGGTATAAATGCATCAGTATGGGTTGATGCTAATGCAGACTGGATCAGTCACCTCATTCATCTAGCCACCTGTCAGGGGTGACACATCCAGGAAGTATATAGACTGATCATCTACTGTCCACACATCCAAGGTATCATTCTACTTAAATCTATATAACGGTCAGATATAACTTTAATTGAATGCTAGCTGCGGCAGGGATGGATGAGCAAGCAGACAGCAAGTAAACGTCCACTTTCCTTTGTAATTCCAAAGACCCTCTGGACCTTTTTACAAATGATCAATAAAGTTAGACAGATTAGAAACAACTGATAGTCCAATGCATTAATAGTATAGGGTGCCGCTATGCACCCTATACTACTTACGTTCTAGATATTAACCTAACTTTCAAAATGATTAAAACTGGAATTTACTCTAAATGGTATGAAAAAGAGTTCCTCAATTTGGAGACCGTTTAGCGGAAAGAGTTGTATTAATATTTTATGACTCTTACCCGTTCAGTGGTTAAAAGACGATTCTTTGATAAACATTTTCATATTTTCATATATTTTTTGTCTGCATTTCGTCCGGTATATGCGTTTGAGAATACTCGAAGATTTGAAAAATGGCTTAAATGAGAACAAAAAGATGGAGCCATTTTAATGGATCTGTCTAAAGCTTATCATTAGTTATCTTAGTAAACATAATGACAGAAAACTAAATATATATATATAAGCATAACATCTAACAAAAATCTTTTTGATAGCACTGGATCCAGAAAGGATGCTGAAATGATAGGCGTTAAACTATATGTTGAGAGTTAATCATTAACAGTGCAAAGGATTTGTTTACCTAGTTAATTATTAACAGTGCAAATGATTTGTTTACTTAGTTAATTATTAACAGTGCAAATGATTTGTTTACCTAGTTAATTATTAACAGTGCAAATGATTTGTTTACCTAATATATATATATATATATATATATATATATATATATATATATATATATATATATATATATATATATATATATATATATATATATATATATATATAAATATATATATATATATATATATAATTTAAGATTTAAACAAACTTCAACAAAGAATTCCGGCCCAGGATCAATACTGATGTAAGTACTTCAGAAAAAAAGTGTATAGGAAGAAATATAAAATACCACTGGGCTGAGTGAGACTCGAACCCACGCCGGCTACGACGGCAGCGCACTCATATATATATATACTCATATATATATATATATATATATATATATATATATATATATATATATATATATATATATATATATATATATATATATATATATATATATATATATATATATTATATATATATATATATATAACTTTTCATTGGATAGTAATAGTTATCTTCTTGTCTCAACTTGTAGACTACAATATACAGTTTCTAGATCGAATTGCAAATCAAGACTAGTACTTAAGATCTTTCGAAAAGTCAAGATGTTGAAGTTTCAAAACGAATATAATGATAACACAAAAAGTCAAACCGTTTGTCTCTTGATATCATGATAACGAAGAAAAAAAAAGTCCCGAATTGTAGAACTGCGCACATGCAGAGCGCGGCGTCTGATCAGGATCTACATTGTTTTCCACTTATCCCACACTATGAAGATACAAATGTATATGATCATGTAGTCAAATGGACTTGTTTAAATTGTAGGATATATATGTATTATTATAACTGACTTTTGATGTATTGGATATGACGTTATATCCACCAGAGAATACTAATATTGACTGAGGCGATAGCCGAGGTCAATATTGGTATTCAATGGTGGGTATCAACGTCATATCCAATACCTCAATAATCAATATTTGTTTTATCCTATAATCTGTCTTGTTGCAATAACGGTCAACACCAGACCCCATCAATAAAGGCGCGCGCAGGCCAGTAAATATCATAAATATTCACTGGCTTGAAAACAGCTCTAAGCCAATGAAAGTCCATTTTTAGGTTATATAATAAAAGGAGTTATGGTGTCAAATATGATATTTTGCCTGGTAGTGTGAAACTGCTTATAAGTGTTCTTATTTTACCGCTAAGCTATACGAGCCTGCAACATCAGACAGCGTACTTTAGAACATATGTGCAGTGAAGATTCTGATCAGTCTGCGCATTCTTCTGATCGGACGCACGAATGCGCAGGCTGATCAGAATCTTCGCTGGGTGCATTTTGGATAGCCAAGGATGCAAAGTTTCTTCATGATCAGACTGCGTGGATACCCAGATTGATTTGAGTCTTCGTTTGGCACAAATTTCAGAAGGTACATTTTCTCATGTTGCGGCTCATATACATGCTAAATACAAAGGCCCACTTCGAATCGAATTTTAGTTCCCTCTAGTTGCTGTTACTTTGCTGTTACCTTACTCCCTTGTAAAAGAAACAACCAATCAATGCCAACGAAACAAAATTACTGGTTCCAGTGTTTTGCTGTCCTTCATTGAAAACTGGGAACCAGTTCAGTGGTGCCCTAACTCACCGTTCTTCTCTAGTAGGTTCGCGACGTCACTTTAGTAGCTTCCATCGATGTTCCGATCGAACTTTATTACTTATAGTAGGAATTGAAGTTCGATTCGAAGTAGGCCTAACTGTCCTCGTAGAGGGAATTTGTACCAACTTTATCTAAGGCCGCAAGATTTATGATTTCCTGTTTTTGGTGCAATTTCCTGATTTCCGGTCTTGATTAAATATTTTGTATTTGATTAACAATGGCTAATCAATGATCTCTTTGATACTATTGGTTCAAAGCAAAAATCACAGCTCATGTACTTGAAATAGAAACAAAATGTAAATATGATTGTTTGTGGAGAAAACCAACATTTTCAACATGCAAAATAATAATAATGGAACCGCAAACAATGATTTATGTAGGTTAACGGAGTGAATCTATTTTGCACTGAGCCGAACTGATACAGCACGTTAGCGATACCCCGACACCGAACCCCTCATTTGCCGGGGTACAAATCTAGCATATCAAGCAGGAGTGTCCAACATGTGCATGTTTCAAACAGTAATTCATGACTTGACAACTGAGTATATCTCATATTGAACTAAGCCGAAAGAATCCCGCACCAAGATTCGCCTCAGCCACAAATCTATCATAGCAAGCATGATTGTCCAACATGAGCAGCAGGTTTCAAACAGCCCAGCAGGCACACAACATCAAAATGACGTCGTATCAACGTCGCATCGACGTTGATACGACGTCATTTTAACGTTGTGTGCCTACTGGGAGTAATTCATGACCTGACGTAGTTCAGTATGTCTCATTTTGCACCGAGCCAAATAGATCCAGTACCCAGAGTATACTAATACTCCGACACTGAAACACGCTGCCGCAGACAAATCTATCATAGAAAGTAGGGTTTCCACCATGCGCCCATTTCAAACTAATTCACAATCTGACTTAAATGAGTACGATATATCTCATTTTGCACTAAGCCAAAGTGATTTAATACCAAGAGTATACAAATATTCGATACTGACCCCATTCGCCTCAGTACAAATGTTTCATAGCAATCTTGCTATGAACGATGTCGTTAGTTAACTTTGATCATTAAATATGGCATATATGCTAATATTTTTGCTAAAAAAAATTGAGTAGCTTTTGCATTTGCAAAAGCTACTCACATTTTTCAGCAAAAATACCTGTGAATTAGATATTGTACTTACTAGAACAGTTAACATTTTGACCACTAACGACGGCTTTGTACAACTGGGCCCAGGGTTGTTCAACATGAGCATGTTTCAAACAGAAACGCACGACCTGATCTAAAATAAGTATATCTCGTATTGCACTGAGCCAAAAGGGTATACCAATATCACGATACTGTGTCTCAGCACAAACGTACATAGCTAACAGAGATTTCAACATGAGCATGTTTCAAACAGTAATTAATACACGACCTGACTTAATTGAGTATGTCCCAGCTAGCATCCTGCTAAAATCTATATCGGACCGTTATCGATTCGATACGGATCCCATCGGGCCGATAACGGTCCGTTTCAGATTTAAGCTGCAAGCTAACTGGGAGCACATATTGCACTGGGTCATAAGGTTCCAGTTCCAAGAGTATGCCAATAGGCAAAACCATGACAATTTCCTTTCCTCATGAAGTGTATCAATTGCCTTTTAACCCTTGTCACGCTGAATAAATTTAGATGCCACGCCCACTTCTAATTTCCAGCCAATCAGATTACTTGACCCGGGTTTTTGATAGAAATTCACATAAATTATGACAAACAGTGCAGATCCAGATCAGTTGGCTTCTTCAGAAGCCAACTGATCTGGATCTACACTGTTTGCTAAGACAGGGCATGTCGTTTTCAGCAAGAGAAGGTTAAAGTCTTATTTTTACATACGTGGTTTATCTTGTGTAAATCAAAAGAGGTCTCGCATGTTTTAGCGGCGGGAATTTGAGGCACAATGTATGAAAACGCAGTGCAGTCGGATCAGAGGCTTTACTGGGTGATCTTTGGACAGCAAAGTGCCAAAGGATTCCGTTACTGGGCGAACATGTCACAGAGTATATTATCTCGTGAGCGTGGCAGTCAATTTGTCGGTGGTGTGTGCTGAATGTAAGGTGACTGCTTTTTCTGTGCCATAATTTAGTATACAAGTTTCATTATTTCAGAGACAAAAGGAGACTCGGAAACCTGAATCCGACACGGGGATGGAAAGGATGGAAATTCAGGCAGAAAATGGTAAGTATATATAAACCCAGCACGCATTTTTATTTAAGTAATTGAGAAAAATAATACATTCACAGATTTACAATCAAAACACCACAGTCGATTCGTTATCTCGAAGTCCAAGGGACTCTCTGAAATACTTCGAGATATCCGTACCTCGACATATCAGGTTTGCAGAATTGAGGAAAAACTAAATCGTACAACCACATTGCACAAATGAATGTATAATTAAACTCCTGAAGTTAGAGATATATTGAAAATATTGTGGAAAAGAGGAAAAATTGCTCCTGTGGAGCAATTTCTCCTCTTTTCCACAATATTTTGTCACCTGTTGTTAGGTTTGCATGTTAAAACAGAGACCAGATTTTCACTTCGAGATAAGCGGTTATTCAAGATAAGCGAAGTCGAAATAACGAGGGTCGACTGTATTTATCTTTACAAAAAAAAAATCGTGAAACCTTCTTGTAAGCTTTTTACCTCACCTCCAATTATTCGATCTAAAGTTAACTGTTCTGTTGACAAGTTTATTGGGAACTTTCGAATGAATTTTATAACATATTTCAAAACAGTTCTAATGTAACTCCTGTAAAAAAAAAAACTGGATAATAATAGAAATGTGAGGATTATCTTATTTCTTTGATTTAGACAGGAACTGTCCGAAAATATAATTGCTTTTATAATCTTTTTATTTTGTAATTTTCTAAAAAGAACTTAAATAGAAACATTGATTAACTTGCAAGTTCACAAACAACTTGACACGGACTGTCCCAACACATCGATGAATTTGAATAGTGCAAGTGAAGTTATGAACATACTTCACAAGTATTCTGTAAATATGAGGGCCCAGTTGTTCAAAGCATCGTTAGCTTAACGAGATCGTTAATGACAAACACGTTAACTGTTATAGCTATATTCAAATATTGAGAGTTTTGCTGCAAAAATGTGAGTAGCTTTTGCAATGCATTTTTCAGCAAAAATTATGAATGTATTTGCCATATTTCAAGATAGAAATTTTAACATCACGTTACCTAACAACTTCGTTAAGTTTTGAACAACTTCTTTCTGTTGATTATACATGTATATGGTTCTGTATGCGATTTTAAAACAGATAAATACTAAGAGATTAAAAAGCAGTGTGCGTGTGTAGTAAGTACTGCCTCATGGGCGCGTGCACAATGTTCAGGAAACAGTATTCTATGTGATGATTTTATAGAATATACACCTGTGGACACAAAACTGTGCAAACTCTGATGAAGTAACTGTCAATAAATCTGTTTGCTTCATGTTTGTTTGACAGTCAAATGTCATTCATGGACAATTTTAACAATTTAAGTTGATTGATCTTATTCATTTTGACAAGTATTTATTCTATTTTAAGTCTGATGTATGTTCTTGACAGTTGAGATGTATTTTAATTGGCTGATGCAGGGCAGGCTCTGCCATGAAATGGACAACTTCTTATGTTTTGCATTTATACATGGCTAGCAGTTGACTGACAGGATGGTAAAATGAAATGAAGCCCATTAAAGTTTGTACAGTTTTGTGTCCACAGGTGTATAGCAATCTGACGCTTAATTAACATTTTTGAACACGATTTAAAAGGGACAATATGGTAAACGTAATTTGGTTAACGGTTGGTTTAAGGGCAATGGGTACACATTTAGGAGAGGCATCTCTGTAAAAATGATTTGTTCTCTTCTAGAAAGGGGCCTATTCTATAAGGAAAGAATTTGCTCCCAGAGGGAGCAAATTCTTTCTTTATTGAATAGACCCCTTTTCAGAAGGGGATTGACGAGCAGTTAAGCAAACAGGAAGTTACGAAACATGCCTTCCTTGGCGAAGATGGGGGGAAAATGCTACCAGGTATATACATTTCCCTGAAATCAATATGTGGTGTATAAAATGAAAAAAAAAAGTGCCGTTATGCCACATTGAAACAGTGAGGGTTCAGACCAGTGTATGACTTCGCCGCGCATCTGCACAGTCTCATCAGAGCTTTCGCATCTTTGTATACTGTCAAAAGTCTGCCAAGACGAAAACTTCACCCAGGCGGAAAGTTTTAGAACATAATTAACATGTGAAAATAGAATTCTGCAGCTATATGAATAGACTCAGTCTATTTTTGTTTGGTTCTGTACCGTACTTTCAAATGATTACCCTTTCAGATTGTGACTTCTGATACTGTAATACATATATATTTATAAATCCACAGGCAGAGAAAAGCCTGGTTTGACTGCTGGAATGCACAGGCTGGTGTTCGCACACGGCCTTTTTAGCGTTGAACAGCATATTATTTTGTACAATATTAAACGAGTGTGGGTCCTAGTATAATTATTAGCAAACAAAACATACATGTATAGTAAATGAATGTCCTCTATTGGCTTAAATATTCAATATTTCAATTTTAACCTAAATGCCACAATATAAAACATGAGCGTAAAAAGAATAATCGATGCGCAACGCGAAAAAGGTCCTTATGCCTTATGCGGGTAATGGGGTTCAGATCAGATTGCGCATCCCCGCAGTCTGATCGGGGCTTTCCTTCTGGGTGACAGAATCACTGGATACTGTGGACAAAATCGATACCAGGGAAGACATTGATCGTTCGTTTTTTTTTGCATTTTACAAAGAGTGCTTTTCTCACGTTAAACTTAACATTAATTAAAAACTTGTTATTCCGTTGTGGCTTGAGTATTTACATATACCATTAAAATTATTTAATTACTTACCTCAATCTCTGTGCGTGCGAC